>CM038681.1:457638460-457813460 GCA_021605205.1 Aegilops longissima
TTTACCTCCTGTCCAGAATTGAAATTTTGCAAAACTTGCACTAGCAAGTTTCTCCTTTTGGCAAACTAAACTCACCACCCTCTCTTTCATCTAAAGAGACCCCACCCTGGGAGACTTGACCACTCCAAGAAATGCCTAGGTGCATGTGGCATTCTATCGAACACTTTATGGGCATGACCAGTTTTGACATGAGTTTAAGTTTGCACTATGAACTTGCTTCCCTTGCATAACCACCTTGTCCAATAGACTTCTAGCTACTCCTAACCTAGGTCTGTTAAACCCCAACCTCACCCGAGACCTCTAGCACGCCCTGGCATTTTGTCGAGCACGCCCGTGCGTGCAGGCTCGGGCGCGAGAACATCACGCTGCTTTGCACGCGCCGCCCGAAGTCGCCACGTCGCGCCTCGGTTTTGCTTGCACCGCAGAGCCGCGCCATGGACTCTCCTCTCACCGTGATCACGCCAAGCAGCCCTGGTGCCCTGCAGACCGCCAACAGAGCCCCTTACGCGCACGTCAAGGCCCAGAAGCGCACCTCTGTGTCGGTGCCGCCCAAGCCTCCGCTGCTCACCACCTGCCCCTAGAACAGCTCAGGCTCATCCTCTCGCGCGTCCTCTAGCTCTCGTCATCGCCACGACGCCCTGCCGCTACAGGGAGGCGGTTCGCCGGTGAACTTATCCACGGCCGCCGCAAACAGACCTCGTTGCGCTATAAAAAGAGGTCCCCGAGCACGTTCTGTTCCCTAGGCAGCCTCAGCATGCTCCCCTAGTTCTTCCGTGGCAGCCAATCGACCCGGGGAGGTCTTCTTCCCCACCTCCGACAACTGCAGCCGCCGCCACTGCCCCGGCCATTCCGGCGCCACCAGAGCCTCCCCCTCTCCACTCTCTTCACCAGGAACTTCCTCTCCCCCTCGTGGATCCATCCCCCTACTCAATCTTGATCGGGACTCGCCGCGGGCGAAAACCCACTTTGCCCGACGGCCACCGTCCGCGCGCTGGCTCGCCGCCGGGCAGCTCCGGCCCACCCTGCACAATCGTAGTGACTACCGGAGGACCGCCTCGATCCCCGAGCCACTGGTGACCTCCGCTTTCGAACGGTGCTGCTGTTCACGGCGAAGCATCGCTGAGTCCCGCCTCCGCCGGAGCAGAGGAAGAGGAGGAGGTCGATTAGTCAAACCTGACCAGTGGGTCCCCTGGCCCACTGTCAAGGACACACGCGCAGACCACGCTGGAGTAAGTGGAAGCGAGATTCAAAGTACGCCTTCGACGTGTACCGCTTTTTTTATTTTGTTTTATTTAAAACCAGATTTGACCACAACTTTGACTGCCTATAACTTTTTAATGATAACTCCAAATGAATTGATTCCTTTTCCTACCTCTCTCAAATTTGATCTAGTTTATTTTAAGATTTATTTGAAAAAATTTCAAGACAACTTTTTGTGCTGTTTTAAATTTGTGTGTTAATCCGAATTTATTTAAAATAGGACTTTGGAGAGAGAGAAGCAAACTTTCAAAAGTTTTGGAGTGCACCCTGCCTTTCCACACCTTAAAGGCAAGCATTCTGAACCCTGGCATAATATTTTGCATGCATTGTTTGACACGATTATGGCGCCACCTCAATACGTGGAACTCGTTATTTATGTGGTGATGTGATCGTTTGCATAAATTCTTATTTGAAAATTTCCTTGCTGTTGGAAACGGACATGCTTGTGATATTGATCATCCTCGTATGCCTTTCGTGCCTACCGGAAGGAAAACGGGAAAGTCTCTGTCTTGGGTAGATCCGAGCTTGTCCCTAGATCCTCATCGAGACGAGTGTGTCCGGCATGGCATGAGGGGTATGATGAGTGGTAATTCTATCTGTTGAACGAAACATATTCGTTATGCTAATCATGCAGGGAATACTTAAACCTCCTGAGTCGACCAATGATCGATTCTTGTTCCAGTAACCCCCGTACTTGTTTCGTACTACCACTTGGCTCTACAACAAGTAGGTGAAGGAAATATGCCCTAGAGGCAATAATAAAGTTATTATTTATTTCCTTATTTCATGATAAATGTTTATTATTCATGCTAGAATTGTATTAACCGGAAACATAATACATGTGTGAATACATAGACAAACATAGTGTCACTAGTATGCCTCTACTTGACTAGCTCGTTGAATCAAAGATGGTTAAGTTTCCTAGCCATAGACATGAGTTGTCATTTGATTAACGGATCACATCATTAGGAGAATGATGTGATTGACATGACCCATTCCGTTAGCCTAGCACTTGATCGCTTAGTATGCTGCTATTGCTTTCTTCATGACTTATACATGTTCCTCGTAACTATGAGATTATGCAACTCCTGCCACCGGAGGAACACTTTGGTGCTACCAAACGTCACAACGTAACTAGGTGATTATAAAGGAGTACTACAGGTGTCTCCAAAGGTACATGTTGGGTTGGCGATTTCGAGATTAGGTTTTCTCACTCCGATTGCTCGGAGAGGTATCTCTGGGCCTCTCGGTAATACACATCACATAAGCCTTGCAAGCATTGCAACTAATAAGTTAGTTGTGAGATGATGTATTACGAACGAGTAAAGAGATTTGCCGTAACGAGATTGAACTAGGTATTGATACCGACGATCGAATCTCGGGTAAGTAACATACCGATGACAAAGGGAACAACGATGTCGTTATGCGGTTTGACCGATAAAGATCTTCGAGAATATGTAGGAACCAATATGGGCATCCAGGTTCCGCTATTGGTTATTGACCGAGAATAGTTCTAGGTCATGTCTACATAGTTCTCGAACCCGTAGGGTCCGCACGCTTAACGCTTCGATGACAGTTTATTATGAGTTTATAAGTTTTGATGTACCAAGGTTGTTCGAGTCCCGGATGTGATCATGGACATGACGAGGAGTCTCAAATGGTCGAGACATAGATATATTGGAAGCCTGTGTTTGACTTCGAAAGGTTCCGATGAAAACAGGATGTTACCGAACACCGGGGTTACGGAACCCCGGGGTCAATGGGCCTTGATGGGCCATAAGGAGAAGAGGAAGGGCCGGCCAGGGGGCAGGCCGCCTCCCCCTCTAGTCCGAATAGGACAAAGAGAGGGGCGCCTTCCTCTTCCCCCTCCCCAAGACCTAATCCAACTAGGAAGGGGAGTCCTACTCCCTGGGAGTAGGACTCCTCCAGCGCCCTCCCCAGGGCCGGCCGCACTTCTTGCTCCTTTATATACAGGCAGGGGGCACCCCATGACACACAAGTTGATCTACGTGATCGTTTTAGCCGTGTCGGTGCCCCCTCCATCATATTCCACCTCGGTCATATCGTCATGAGCTTAGGCGAAGCCCCGCGCCAGTGAAGCATCATCATCATCACCACGCCGTCAGGTCGACGGAACTCATCCCCGACGCTTTGCTGGATCGGAGCACGGGATCGCCATCGAGCTGAACGTGTGCTGAACTCGGAGGTGCCGTGACGCTCGGTACTTGGATCGGTCGGATCGTGAAGACGACGACTACATCAACCGCGTTGTTATAACGCTTCGCTTACGGTCTCGAGGGTATGTGGACGACACTCTCCCCTCTCGTTGCTATGCCATCACCATGGTCTTGCGTGTGCGTAGGAAATTTTTGAAATTACTACGCTCCCCAACAAAGGCATCCGAGCCTGGTTTTATGCGCTGATGTCATATGCACGAGTAGAACACAAGTGAGTTGTGGGCGATATAAGTCATACTGCTTACCAGCATGTCATACTTTGGTTCAGCGGTATTGTGAGATGAAGCGCCCGACCGACATTACGCCAGACGCTTACGCGAGACTGGTTTCACCGCTTCGAGCACTCGTTGCTTAAAGGTGACCGGCGGTGTCTGCTTTCTCTCACTTTAGTTGAACCGAGTGTGGCTACGCCCGTCCTTGCGAAGGTTAAAACAGCACCAACTTGACAAACTATCATTGTGGTTTTGATGCGTAGGTAAGAACGGTTCTTGCTCAGCCCGTAGCAGCCACGTAAAACTTGCAACAACAAAGTAGAGGACGCCTAAGTTGTTTTTGCAGGGCATGTTGTGATGTGATATGGTCAAGACGTGATGCTATATTTTATTGTATGAGATGATCATGTTTTGTAACCGAAGTTATCGGCAATCGGCAGAGCCATATGGTTGTCGCTTATTGTATGAAATGCAAACGCCATGTAATTGCTTTACTTTATCACTAAGCGGTAGCGATAGTCATAGAAGCAATAGTTGGCGAGACGACAACGATGCTACGATGGAGATCAAGGTGTTGCGCCGGTGACAATGGTGATCATGACGGTGCTTCAGAGATGGAGATCACAAGCACAAGATGATGATGGCCATATCATATCACTTATATTGATTGCATGTGATGTTTATCCTTTATGCATCTTATCTTGCTTTGATTGACGGTAGCATTTTAAGATGATCTCTCACTAAAATTATCAAGAAGTGTTCTCCCGAGTATGCACCGCTATGAAAGTTCTTCGTACGAGACACCACGTGATGATCGGGTGTGATAGGCTCTACGCTCAAATACAACGGTGCAAAACAGTTGCACACGCTGAATACTCATGTTAAACTTGACGAGCCTAGCATATAACAGATATGGCCTCGAACACGGAGACCGAAGGTCGAGCGTGAATCATATAGTAGATATGATCAACATATTGATGTTCACTGCTGAAACTACTCCATCTCACGTGATGATCGGACATGGTGTAGTTGATATGGATCACGTAATCACTTAGAAGATTAGAGGGATGTCTATCTAAGTGGGAGTTCTTAAGTAATATGATTAATTGAACTTTAATTTATCATGAACTTAGTCCTGGTAGTATCTTGCAAAATTATGTTGTAGATCAATAGCTCGCGTTGTTGCTTTCATATGTTTGTTTTGATATGTTCCTAGAGAAATTTTGTTGAAAGATGTTAGTAGCAATGATGCGGATTGGATCCGTGATCTGAGGTTTATCCTCATTGCTGCACAGAAGAATTATGTCCTTAATGCACCGCTAGGTGACAGATCTATTGCAGGAGCAAATGAAGACGTTATGAACGTTTGGCTAGCTCAATATGATGACTACTTGATAGTTTAGTGCACCATACTTAACGGCTTAGAATCGGGACTTCAAAGACGTTTTGAACGTCATGGACCATATGAGATGTTACAGGAATTGAAGTTAATATTTCAAGCAAATACCCGAGTTGAGAGATATGAAGTCTCCAACAAGTTCTATAGCTAAAAGATGGAGGAGAATCGCTCAACTAGTGAGCATGTGCTCAGATTGTCCGGGTACTTCAATCGCTTGAATCAAGTGGGAGTTAATCTTCCGATAAGATAGTGATTGACAGAATTCTCTAGTCACCATCACTAAGTTACTAGAACTTCGTGATGAACTATAGTATGCAAGGGATGACGAAAACAATTCCCAAGCTCTTCGCGATGCTAAAATCGGCGAAGGTAGAAATCAAGAAAACATCAAGTGTTGATGGTTGACAAGACCACTAGTCTCAAGAAAAGGGCAAAGGGAAGAAGGGAACTTCAAGAAGAACGGCAAGCAAATTGTTACTCGAGTGAAGAAGCCCAAGTCTGGACCAAGCCCGAGACTAAGTGCTTTTGCTGCAATGGAACTGGTCATCGAAGCGGAACTACCCCAAGTATTTGGCGGATCGAAGGATGGCAAAGTGAACAAAGGTATATTTGATATACATATTATTGATGTGTATTTTACTAGTGTTCGTAGTAACCCTCGGTATTTGATACTGGTTCGGTTGCTAAGAGTAGTAACTAGAAACGGAGTTGCGAATGAATGAAACTGTTGAAGGGGAAGTGACGATGAGTGTTGGAAGTTGTTCCAAGATTGATATGATCATCATCGCACACTCCCTATACTTTCGGATTAGTGTTAAACCTAAATAAATGTTATTTGGCGCTTATGCTTGAGCATAAATATGATTTGATCATGTTTATTGTAATACGGTTATTCATTTAAAGTCAAAGAATAATTGTTGTTCTGTTTACATGAATAAAACCTTCAATGGTCATACACCCAATGAAAATAGTTTGTTGGATCTCGATCATAGTGATACACATATTCATAATATTGATGCCAAAAGATGCAAAGTTAATAATGATAGTGCAACTTATTTGTGGCACTGCCGTTTGGGTCATATCGGTGTAAAGCGCATGAAGAAACTCCATGCTGATGGGTTTTTGGAATCACTTGATTATGAATAGTTTGATGCTTGCGAACCGTGCCTTTTGGGCAAGATGACTGAAACTCCGTTGTTCGGAACAATGGAACGAGCAACAAACTTGTTGGAAATAATACATACTGATGTATGCGATCCAATGAGTGTTGATGCCCGTGGCAAGTATCATTATTTTCCGACCTTCACAGATGATTTGAGCAGATATGGGTATATCTGCTTGATGAAACATAAGTCTGAAACATTTGAAAAGTTCAAATAATTTCAGAGTGAAGTGGAAAATCATCGTAACAAGAAAAATAAAGTTTCTACGATCTGATCGTGGAGATGAATATTTGAGTTACGAGTTTGGTCTTCAATTAAAACAATGTGGAATAGTTTCACAGCTCACGCCACCTGGAACACCACAATGTTATGGTGTGTCCGAACATCGTAACCGCACTTTATTGGATATGGTGCGATCTATGATGTATCTTACCGATTTACCACTATCGTTTTGGGGTTATGCATTAGAGATAGCTGCATTCACGTTTAATAGGGCACCATCTAAATTCGCTGAGATGACACCGTATGAACTATGGTTTAGCAAAGAAACCTAAGTTGTCGCTTTCTTAAAAGTTTGAGTTGTGATGCTTATGTGAAAAAGTTTTCACCGATAAGCTTGAACCCAAATCGAGAAGTGCGTCTTCATAGAATACCCAAAGGTAACTATTGGGTACACCTTCTATCACAGATCCGAAGGCAAGTTTTTGTTGTTAAGATGGATCCTTTCTAGAGAAGGAGTTTCTCTCGAAAGAAGTGAGTGGGAGGAAAGTAGAACTTGATGAGGTAATTATACCTTCTCCCTTATTGGAAAGTAGTTCATCACAGAAATCAGTTCCAGTGATTCCTACACCAATTAGTAAGGAAGTTAATGATGATGATCATGAAACTTCAGATCAAGTTGCTACCAAACCTCGTAGGTCTTCCAGAGTAAGATCCGCACCAGAGTGGTACGGTAATCATGTTCTGGAAGTCATGTTACTAGACCATGATGAACCTACGAAATATGAGGAAGCGATGATGAGCCCAGATTCCGCGAAATGGCTTGAGGCCATGAAATCTGAGATGGGATCCATATATGAGAACAAAGTGTGGACTTTGATGGAGTTGCCCGATGATCGGCAAGCCATATTATATAAATGGATCTTCAAGAGGAAGACAGATGCTGATAGTAGTATTACTATCTACAAAGCTCGACTTGTCGCAGAAAGGTTTTCGACAAGTTCAAGGTGTTGACTACAATGAGATTTTCTCAATCAGAAGCGATGCTTAAGTCTGTCCTAATCATGTTAGCAATTGCCACATTTTATGAAATCTGGCAAATGGATGTCAAAACTACATTCTTTAATGGATTTATTAAAGAAGAGTTGTATATGATGCAACCAGAAGGTTTTGTCAATCCTAAAGGAGCTAACAAATGTGCAAGCTCCAATGATCCATCTATGGACTGGTGCAAGCATCTCGAGTTGGAATAAACGCTTTGATAGTATGATCAAAGCATATGGTTTTATATGACTTTTGGAGAAGCCTCAGATTTACAAGAAAGTGAGTGGGAGCACTACAACATTTCGATAAGTATATGTGAATGACATATTGTTGATCGGAAATAATGTAGAATTTTTCTGGAAAGCATAAAGGAGTATTTGAAAGGAGTTCTTTAAAAGAAATATCTCAATAAAGCTACTTACATATTGAGCATCAAGATCTATTGAGATAGATCAAGACGCTTGATAAGTTTTTTCAATAAGTACATACCTTGTCAAGATTTTGAAGTAGTTCAAAATGGAATAGTCAAAGAAAAGTTCTTGCTCAGTGTTGCAAAGGTGTGAAATTGAGTAAGACTCAAATCCCAACCACGGCAGAAAATAGAAAAGAGAATGAAAGTCATTCCCTATGCCTCAATCATAGGTTCTATAAGGTATGCTATGCTATGTACTGCACCTATTGTATACCTTGCTCTGAATTTGGCAAGGAGTACAATAGTGATCTAGGAGTAGATCATCGGATATTGGTCAAGAACATCCTTAGTGAGGACTAAGGAAATATTTCTCGATTATGGAAGTGATAAAAGAGCTCGTCAGAAAGAGTTACATCGATGCAAGCTTTTACACTGATCCAGATGACTCTAAGTCTCAATCTGGATACATATTGAAAGTGGGAGCAATTAGCTAGAGTAGCTCCGCAAGAGCATTGTAGACATAGAATATTTGCAAAATACATACGGCTCAATGTGATGCAGACCTGCTGACTAAAGCTTCTCTCACGAGCAAAACATGATCATACCTTAGTACTCTTTGGGTGTTAATCACATAGCGATGTGAACTAGATTATTGACTCTAGTAAACCCTTTGGGTGTTGGTCACATGACGATGTGAACTATGGGTATTAATCACATACAGATGTGAATATTAGTGTTGAATCACATGATGATGTGAACTAGATTATTGACTCTAGTGCAAGTGGGAGACTCAAGGAAATATGCCCTAGAGGCAATAATAAAGTTATTATTTATTTCCTTATTTCATGATAAATGTTTATTATTCATGCTAGAATTGTATTAACCGGAAACATAATACATGTGTGAATACATAGACAAACATAGTGTCACTAGTATGCCTCTACTTGACTAGCTCGTTGAATCAAAGATGGTTAAGTTTCCTAGCCATAGACATGAGTTGTCATTTGATTAACGGGATCACATCATTAGGAGAATGATGTGATTGACATGACCCATTCCGTTAGCCTAGCACTTGATCGCTTAGTATGTTGCTATTGCTTTCTTCATGACTTATACATCTTCCTGTAACTATGAGATTATGCAACTCCGCTTACGGAGGAACACTTTGGTGCTACCAAACGTCACAACGTAATCGGGTGATTATAAAGGAGTACTACAGTGTCTCCAAAGGTACATGTTGGGTTGGCGATTTCGAGATTAGGTTTTGTCACTCCGATTGTCGGAGAGGTATCTCTGGGCCCTCTCGGTAATACACATCACATAAGCCTTGCAAGCATTGCAACTAATAAGTTAGTTGTGAGATGATGTACTACGAACGAGTAAAGAGACTTGCCGTAACGAGATTGAACTAGGTATTGATACCGACGATCGAATCTCGGGTAAGTAACATACCGATGACAAAGGGAACAACGATGTCGTTATGCGGTTTGACCGATAAAGATCTTCGAGAATATGTAGGAACCAATATGGGCATCCAGGTTCCGCTATTGGTTATTGACCGAGAATAGTTCTAGGTCATGTCTACATAGTTCTCGAACCCGTAGGGTCCGCACGCTTAACGCTTCGATGACAGTTTATTATGAGTTTATAAGTTTTGATGTACCAAGGTTGTTCGAGTCCCGGATGTGATCACGGACATGACGAGGAGTCTCAAATGGTCGAGACATAAAGATTGATATATTGGAAGCCTATGTTTGACTTCGAAAGGTTCCAGATGAAAACAGGATGTTACTGAACACCGTGGGTTACGGAACCCCGGGGGTCAATGGGCCTTGATGGGCCATAAGGGAGAAGAGGAAGGGCCGGCCAGGGCAGGCCGCGCGCCCCCCTCCCCCTCTAGTCCGAATAGGACAGGAGAGGGGGCGGCGCCTCTTCCCTCTTCCCTCCCCAAGACCTAATCCAACTAGGAAGGGGGAGTCCTACTCCCGGTGGGAGTAGGACTCCTCCAGGCGCGCCTCCCTAGGGCCGGCCGCACTTCCCGCCTTGCTCCTTTATATACGGGGCAGGGGCACCCCATGACACACAAGTTGATCTACGTGATCGTTTTAGCCGTGTGCGGTGCCCCCTCCACCATATTCCACCTCGGTCATATCGTCATGGAGCTTAGGCGAAGCCTCGCGCCGATGAAGCATCATCATCATCACCACGCCGTCATCTCGACGGAACTCATCCCCGACGCTTTGCTGGATCGGAGCACGGGATCGCCATCGAGCTGAACGTGTGCTGAACTCGAGGTGCCGTGACGCTCGGTACTTGGATCGGTCGGATCGTGAAGACGCACGACTACATCAACCGCGTTGTTATAACGCTTCGCCACGGTTCACGAGGGTACGTGGACGTACACTCTCCCTCTCGCTGCTATGCCATCACCATGGTCTTGCGTGTGCGTAGGGAATTTTTTGAAATTACTACGCCCCCAACAATGAGGGTACGGTTCAAGAAGTCGTCAACCCTTTCCAAAGACACACCGCATGAGAGAGGCCATGGTGGAAGATACCGGTTGTAGCTGGTAGGCAGGCCACCTGGTCCGGGGCATGGGTGTTTCCGGTTGAGACCGAGAGGAGGCCACCCTTAGAGCGCGATATAAATTTGATCCCATGCTATGCGAGGTTGTAGCCTCCCCACTTAGAATTTTGCTTAACAGGTGTCGTGGGTGATTCTAAACACCGGTAAGTTAAGTTGGTGTGTGCAAGTTAGGTGTGTTTTCAACTAAAAGGCCGTAGACGGAATTAGTCCCGATGGACTAAAGGAATCCGTTACTCGTGGGTAAAGAGTACACCCTCTGCAGAGTTTAAACAATTCGAATAGCCGTGTCCGTGGTTAAGGATTTACAGTCTGGGATGGGTCAAGTGTCGGTCTTAGTGTCGGTCTTCGGAGGAGAAACTGTTAAACCAGAACTGGGATAGCGACTTGAGACTTGTAATGATTATGATTATTATTTTGTTATGGACTAACCCGTTATATTATTTGAATTATCGAGTATCCCTGGGATGGTTCTACCTCCTGGATATTCACTGTGATTATTTATAAGCCCTTTATGTGGTGTCACTGAGACGCCCGACTGTGGCATGCTTGTTATTTATTTACTTTATAAGCCCTTTATGTGGTGTCGCTGAGACGCCCGACTGTGGTATGTTGTTATTCATTTACTTTATAAGCCCTTCATGTGGTGTCGCTGAGACGCCCGACTGCGGCATGCTTGTTATTCACTTACTTTAAAAGCCCTTTATGTGGTGTCGCTGAGATGCCCGACTGTGGCATGCTTGATATTTTTTTTACTTTATAAGCCCCTTATGCGGTGTCGCTCAGACGCCCGACTGAGGCATGCTTGTTATTTACCATCAATTCGATACGTCGCTTCAGACATCCGAATGGTGCATTTCATTCCTACTCTGTCATTACATATTCGTTGTTACTTATTAATAACCTGCCTGCATGCATCAAGGATTTTATTTATGACTAATGATGTGATCATAGAGTATTTCAAGAGCATGATTATCGGCTGTTATATTAATCCAGTGTTCACAATGTTTGCGAGTACATTCAAAGTACTCACTGGCTTGTCCCTGGCTATTGTCTTGGCCAGATTTCTTGCATGGAGAGGAGCGTTGCGATGACAGCCCCGGAACCTACGCAATGGTGATAGCAGCCTCGCGAAGATAGGAGTTAACCTGGTCAGCTGTTCCTGTGGGAAATGGAGTCCCATAGACGCTGATGATCCACAAACCGCTTCCGCCATCAACTACTAGAAACCATTTGTTGTACTCACAGACCAGAATGGTCTTGTACCACATATTTTTTTGTATTTTGCTTGGAATTTCTGAATCAAGTTGGTGCCTCATCAGCTAACAGTAATCCTGGGGCTGGTGTGCACAACGGCCATTTTCTGGAATTTATTACCCGGAAAACCGGTCGTCACATATTGGAGGCCGGATTCATCAGAGATATAAACCATCCGGACTGGCTAGCAAACTTGGTACTCCAGATAATGCCAGATAATGTATACGGACTCGAACAACGCAGCCGAATACGAGGCCCTTCTACATGGTCTCCGGATGGCAGTCTCCATGGGCATTCAATGCCTAGAGGTGCGCGGTGATTCGAACCTTGCGATATCACAAATAAATGGAGACTTTGATGCCAAGGATCTGAAAATGGCAGCCTATCGCTATGCAGTCCTAAAAATGTCAGCTCGGTTTGAAGGGCTCGAATTTCACCATATAGCCCGGGACAACAACCAGGCAGCAGGCGTGTTGGCACGCATCAGCATAAGCGCGATGCTGTCCCCACCCCCCCAACATCTTCCTAGAGAGGCTGTTCAAGCCATTCAGATATGGGAGGGAGAGTCCGAAATAACAATCCGGACCCAACCGCCCGCCCCACACCAACATTCTCGACACAGCTTGGTGGTTCTACCACCAAATAACACCCTCAGCCCACGTAATAATGGCAGTCATTGCCCCGTGGATAGAACCATTCCTAGCCTACCTAACCAGGTAGGAACTCCCCGGGGACCAAAACGAGGCCCGTGCATAGTGCGGCGATCTAAATCCTACAAAGTCCATAAAGGAGAGCTTTATAAGAAAAGCACAACCGGAGTCCTTCAAAGGTGTATCTCCGAAGAAGAAGGGCGGAATCTTCTGGCTGAAATACATGCCGGACTCGGCGGGCACCACGCCGCAGCCCGGGCCCTTGTCGGCAAGGCCTTCCGTACAGGATTATATTGGCCGACGGCCCGGGCAGATGCTCAGGACTTAGTCCAACGATGCGTCGGATGCCAGCTCTTTGCTAATCAAAGCCACATGCCACCCACCGCCCTCAAAACTATACCCATCACATGGCCCTTTGCGGTCTGGGGGCTTGACATGGTCGGACCCCTTAAAGGGGGAACCCACAAGCAAAAATACCTACTCGTCATGGTGGATAAATTCACCAAATGGATAGAGGCCAAGCCTGTCAAGACGGCCAAATCCGGACCGGTGATAGACTTCATATCAGGGGTCGTACACCGTTACGGTGTCCCCCATAGCATCATCACTGATAACGGCACGAACTTTACGGCCGACGAGGTCAAACTCTGGTGCAAAAACATGGGCATTAAGCTCGACTACGCCTCAGTCTATCACCCTCAAACTAACAGTCAAGTTGAGCAAGCAAATGGTCTAATTATGAGCGGCATCAAACCCAGATTAGTGCGGTCCCTCCAGGAATCTAACACGCACTGGGTAGAGGAGCTCGACTCCATACTCTGGGGGCTGCGGACCACTCCGAATCACACGACCGGATTCACACCATTCTTTATGGTATACGGCGCAGAGGCAGTTCTGCCCTGCGACATAATTCATGACTCACCTCGCGTGCGCATGTACGAAGAAAGAGAAGCCGAGCTCAATCGGCAGGACAGTTTGGACGCCTTGGAGGAGGAGCGTGATGTAGCAAAAGCCCATTCCGCATTCTATCAACAGCAGGCTCGAAGATATCAAAGCAGAGAAGTACGGGCCAAAACTTAGAATGTTGGCGAGCTAGTTCTACGCCTGTCGGACAAGAAAAAGGACAAACTAACGCCCAAATGGGAAGGTCCCTTTATCATCGACCAAGTCCTGACCGGCGGAGCGTACCGTCTGCGAGATGCATCGGATAACCGACTCGAGCCGAACCCATGGAACGCAGCACGTCTCCGAAGATTCTACGCCTAGCACCGGATTCTGAGTTCGTCTCCTTCCTCTGTCCATATTTTACATTTTAGCTGTCTTCTATTTTTCTCCTTCTCCCTCCTTTTTTTTATTTCAAGCCTTGGCAGCGTTAGCGCATTGTTCGCACACCCTTGACGCGCTATCCGCGCTCATTGTACCTGGGGGCTTCTTTCACAGAAGCTTAATTATAAGGGCTTCATGCCCAATACATGTGTCACACTTCCGCATGTACCTTTTATTCGCCATTATATGCATTGATATGACTTAAGTTTTGGCCAAGCTGGGTTGCCTGGCTCCTGTGCTTACCCCTACATTCCCGATTGTTCAGCTAGGTGGTCAAGGGAGCACCTCTGCGATTGTTACTGCCGCGTCAGCCGGATGTGTACCTCAGACTTGGTGAAGCCGAAAGCTAGTGTTCTTAAGAATATATTCGGTCCGTGAACTAAAATAAGATTTCTTACCTATTTATTTATCTGCCCCTAGATGTTTTTCTGCTTTTTTCCGCAGTCCGGACATGCCCTTTAGGGCATGCCACCCAGGGAAAGGAACCCCTAACGGAACTATTCTCCCTGGAAGATGTTTCTTACTAACCATGTAATATAACATAACTAGTTGTGCACTTGTCTGATAAAGCACTAATGACCCCTAGGCCTGGTCTCCACGCATGCCCCGGTTTTTATATAACCGCGAGGGTATTCGGACACACTCCTGACTATCGGGTCCCGAGGTTGAAGCGAAAAGGTCCGCTAAGACAAAAGATCTACAATCCGGCTAGAAGGCATTTTACATGTCAATTTAAATTACCTAGTCAATTTGACTGATTGTATTCCTCTTCAATACCATCTAACAGGCTGTCTAGTTTACAGTCCTGCTGGGAATACTTTGCGGCCAATTCCACCTGGTCGTACACTAAGCTCACAGGGATCTCCTTCCCGTCTGACCCCACAGGTCCGACCTCAGCCATGTGGTTTGGGTCAGCCTTCGTATCTTTGCGTCTTCACCACGGCCCAGCCTCCTGGCGCCTTGACGGCAGGTCGATATCTTCCATAACAGAAGCGCCGCCAAGGCCTCTGAGCCTCTCTCGCAAGCTCCCAAGGCCTTCGGCAGGGAGATAGATGGCCACAAGTCCTGGCGACGCTTTTCATCACCTGCTGAACTCGCTCGCAGTTGTAAGAACTTCGGGAAGAAGGTCACCCGTAGAACTGGGCATTTCTCTGCAGGGGCGGCTCGTGAGCATACCTCTGAGATATAACTCGTTAATCGACTTCCTCGCCAACTCTTTTCTCAAAGTTTGTTTAAGCACTTACTAAAATGCCGCGTCGAAGCCGCCGATTCTCCTTAATCAGAGTCGCATACTGGGCACGAACATCCTTTAGCTCCTCGCCCACTGGGTGTTGGCATCTTGAGATTATTTTTCTCCCGCCTCATCCTCGTAGCACATTCTCGCCGCCTTTAACGGCGCAGAGCTGTTGTTTGTCCGGATCTACCTCGGTGCCATCTGCAATGTCATTGTCAGATCTATACACACGCCGCACTTCATAACATACTTAACTTTTAAAAGCGTATGTTACCAGAGGGGGTCTCCTAGGCTTCCCCTGTCGCGGCTTGTGCGGCCTCAAGTTGAGCATTGCACTCTTCAAGCTCCTGGGACAATTGGGTATTCTTTTCTGTAGGATCCTGCACAATAAATGATCCTTAAATCAGTTATTCTAACTATTTTAAGTCTCAGGGGCTACTGGTATCTATAACCATCAAAGTTTCTCACCCTTATGTTCTTCACATACTGCTCCGTGGCTCTGGCAAGACCATTTTGAGCAGCACGGAGGTGCGCGTCTCCCGAATTGAAGGCATCCAATGCCTCTTGGGAGAAACATGCGTCACGAAGAACAGTCCGACGACGCCTGTGATTCATGGCACTTTCCACCTCGGAATTGGTGGCAGATAGCCCGTCGGCATCCTCTGTCGGAGGAGAGTCCGACGCACGCTTTGTGTTCGCCTCCGCTTCTGGACCTGGTGTCGGTGTCAAAACCGGCGGATCTCGGGTAGGGGGTCCCGAACTGTGCGTCTAGGCGGATGGTAACAGGAGACAAGGGATACAATGTTTTTACCCAGGTTCGGGCCCTCTCGATGGAGGTAATACCCTACTCCTGCTTGATTAATATTGATGATATGGGTAGTACAAGAGTAGATCTACCACGAGATCAGAGGGGCTAAACCCTAGAAGCTAGCCTATGGTATGATTGTTGTTCGTCCTACGGACTAAAACCCTTCGTTTATATAGACACAAAATAGGGTTAGGGTTACACAGAGTCGGTTACAATGGTAGGAAATCTACATATCCGTATCACCAAGCTTGCCTTCCACGCCAAGGAAAGTCCTATCCGGACACGGACGATGTCTTCAATCTTGTATCTTCATAGTCTAGAGTCCGCCAAAGATGATAGTTCGCTATCCGGACACCCCTAGTCCAGACTCCCTCACGGCATTGAAGCCTGGTGGCGGAGGCTCGATTGGCAACCTCTCCGGATATAGTCCGCGAGCGCTCTTTTTCCTGAAAAGAGCGCGAGCGTTAGCATGCCTTCCGGAATAAAACCTGGGAATAAGGTGACACGCCATACCGTTGCGTCGGCACTTCAGTCCGGACCACACTTCTTTTTAGCCTGCTGGGCCGTGCCGCCCCTTGTTGGCTTGCCACCGCAGGCTCGGCCTTTCGCCCCAAGGGCTCCCCCTGCAGAACGCCATTTATATACGGTGGTCAAAGATAAGCACGGAGGGATCATTTCTAAGGTATTGGGACTTCGGTCTCAATTACCTATGAGGCTGGAAATATTCCGGGGTAATCGGCCGTAATGGCAACCAAGGCATTATCGATGCTCAGTTGGTAAAATACCCCCTCAATCAGCTCCATAGAATTGTTCGGATCCTCTTGGGAGGCTGGATCGAGGGACCGTTCCGGATCCTCAGGTTGTGGAGGTGGGCTGTTTATATCCTTCACGGCCCGGCGCAATTCATGCGTCAAAATCACAAGATAAGGTACTTAACTATGGGAATATGGAACGGATGGGCATAAAGAAGTGTCCGCTTACCCAGCTTGGAGGATCGTACATAGAAAATCCGCCCTGTGGATTGGTGCGGAGGAAATCCTCCTCTTCTCCCTTGTATAATGCGGACAAGGCCTCCGTCAGAACAGCGACCGATCCCGACCCCTTACGGCCGCAGCAGGTGGCGTCATCTTCCCCATTGAAATCCCACGTGGGGTGGCCTCTATATTGAACCGGCCGCACCCCCCGCATGATGCATATTGCCATGACTCCGATCATGGTCAGTCCGGAGTGAGCCAACTGATGGGGAACGTTGCAGAAAATTACATTTTTTCCTACGGTTTCACCAAGATCCATCTATGAGTTCATCTAAGCAACGAGTCATGGGAGAGAGATTGCATCTACATACCACTTGTAGATAGCGTGCGGAAGCGTTCACTAGAACGTGGATGATGGAGTCGTATCGCCGTGATCCAAATCATCGATGACCGAAAGTGCCGAACGGACGGCACCTCGCGCTCAACACACGTCACGGAGCGGATGACGTCTCCTCCTTCTTGATCCAGCAAGGGAAAGGAGAGGTTGAGGAAGATGGCTCCAGCAGCAGACGGCAGCGTGGTGTTGGTGGAGAGGCAGCACTCGGCAGGCTTCGCCAAGCACGTGACGGAGGAGGAGAGGTGTAGCAGGGAGAGGAGGCGCGAACTTGGGTTTACGGCTGCCCCTCCCCCTCCCTTTATATAGGCCCCAGGGGCGCGCCCTGGAGATCCCATCTCCCAAGGGGCGGCGGCCAAGGGGGTGGAGTGCCCCAAGGCAGTGGGCGCCCCCCCTAGGGTTTCAACCCTAGGCGCAGGGGTGGGCCAAGGGGCACACCAGCCCACTATGGGCTGGTTCCTCCCCACTTCAGCCCATGGGGCCCTCCGGGATGGTGGCCCCACCGGTGGACCCCGGACCCTTCCGGTGGTCCTGACAATCTGGTGACCTCAAACTTTCCCGATGGTCAAACAATACTTCCTATATATAATTCTTTACCTCCGGACCATTCCGAACTCCTCGTGACGTCCGGGATCTCATCCGGACTCAACAACATTCAGTTTACTGCATACTCATATTCATACAGCCCTAGCGTCACCGAACCTTATGTGTAGACCCTACGGGTTCGGAGACACGAGACATGACCGAGACGGCTCTCGGGCAATAACCAACAGCGGATCTGGATACCCATGTTGGCTCCCACATGCTCCTCGATGATCTCATCGTATGAACCACAATGTCGAGGATTCAAACAATCCGTATACAATTCCCTTTGTCAATCGGTATAAATACTTGCCCAGATTCGATCGTCGGTATCCCAATACCTCGCTCAATCTCGTTACGGCAAGTCACTTTACTCGCATCAGTAATGCATGATCCGTGACCGCACACTTGGTCACTTTGAGCTCATTATGATGATGCACTACCGAGTGGGCCTGGATACCTCTCCGTAATACGGAGTGACAAATCCTATCTCGATCTGTGTCAACCCAACAGACACTTTCGGAGATACCTGTAGTGTACCTTTATAGTCACCCGCCACGTTGTGACGCTTTGGTACACCCAAAGCACTCCTACGGTATCCGGAGTTACACGATCTCATGGTCTAAGGAAAAGATACTTGACATTGGAAAAGCTCTAGCAAAACGAACTACACGATCTTGTGCTATGCTTAGGATTGTCTTGTCCATCACATCATTCTCCTAATGATGTGATCCCGTTATCAACGACATCCAATGTCCATAGTCAGGAAACCATGACTATCTATTGATCAACGAGCTAGTCAACTAGAGGCTCACTAGGGACATATTGTGGTCTATGTATTCACACCTGTATTACGATTTCCGGATAAAACAATTATAGCATGAATAAAAGACAATTATCATGAACAAGGAAATATAATAATAATCCTTTTATTATTGCCTCTAGGGCATATTTCCAACACCAACAACCTTATTCGGCTCATCAGGTAAAGGACGTCCCTGTCATTCTCCCTCTGGGGGCTCCGTGGACGCCAGCTTAGGCGTTTCTTCAAAGGAGCATTACTGAACTCCGGGAGGCCGATCCGAACAGGGTCCGGCAAGGGGACGTCTTCTATACAAAACCATTCCGAAGGCCAGGCTTCGGACACCTTCTTCGGGGTTCCGGATAGATATCCGGTCCCGGCGATGCGCCATAGTTCGGCTCCGCCCACTTGATATATCGACCCCTCCTGAGGACGGGGTACGAGGCAGAACAGCCTCTTCCACAGCGCAAAGTGAGCCTCGATGCCCAAAAACAGCTCGCAAAGGGCCACGAAGCGCGCAATATGCAGAATGGAGGCAGGCGTAAGGTTGTGCAACTGGAGGCCATAGAACTCCAGGAGCCCCCCGGAGAAACGGATGAATTGGAAATCCAAGCCCTCTTATCAAATAGGATGTAAGGCATACCCGCTCTCCTCGGGAGGGACTGGGGATGCTCTCCGCTTGTTTTCCGCCCTTGTAGGTGCGAGTCCGGCTCGAACCGGAACCATGAAGGCTGGGGGAAGAAACCCCTTGGTTTGGAGGGTCACTAACTCGCTGTGCGGGACGGAGCATATCTCCCAATCTCCGGGCTGAGGACTAGGATGGCGAGAGGAGGAGCCGCGTCGACTGTCCATGATGGAATGGGTTTATGTCAGATGCGCTCCGATGAAAGGTCGCGAAGGGAAGGCGGTGTGATGTGGATCTAGATCCTCGTCTCTTATATAGGCAGCTCATTTGCGCAGCTAGGGAGATAAATGTAAAAATACCCTAGCTTTTCACATTCATTCAACACGTGGAAGAAGGCCATTATTGGGCGTGGAAGCCAAGGAGCGCGATGTTTACAAGAAGCCGGACACTATTCAAACAGGGACATAGGATTTGGAGAAGAACCCGCCTTGCAATGCCGAAGACAATCTACGCGCCGGACCCGTTATCATTGAAGCCTGGTTCGGGGGCTACTGAGGGAGTACCGGATTAGGGGGTGTCCGGAAGGCAGGACTATGACCTTTGGCTGGACTCCTGGACTATGAAGATACAAGATTGAAGACTTCGTCCCATGTCCGGATGGGACTTTCCTTGGCGTGGAAGGCAAGCTTGGCGATACGGATATGTAGATCTCCTACCATTGTAACCGACTCCGTGTAACCCTAACCCTATTCGGTGCCTATATAAACCGGAGGGTTTTAGTCCGTAGGACAAACAACAATCATACCATAGGCTAGCTTCTAGGGTTTAGCCTCTCTGATCTCATGGTAGATCTACTCTTGTACTACCCATATCATCAATATTAATCAAGCAGGAGTAGGGTTTTACCTCCATCGAGAGGGACCGAACCTGGGTAAAAACATCATTTCCCTTGTCTCATGTTACCATCCGCCTAGACGCACAGTTCGGGACCCCCTACCCGAGATCTACCGGTTTTGACACCGACACTCACCCTGCGGGAGGCGCGCCTCGACCTCCTCCGCCCTTGGCAGGCGCCTGGTGTCGCGGAGGTAGGCGATGTCGTCAAGGGTGACGGTCAAACCCATGCACAATCCCGACGGCAACGCCATCGACCCGAGCGCGGAAGAAAGAAGGAAGAAGATGGGAAGAGAGCTCTGCTCAAGACAGCGGGCGTTGCAGCTAGCGGCGGTTGTCAGAAGCAGAGGGAGGATGAAGAAGCAGGGGGGCGAGCGTGAATGATCTCCGCCGCTCCCTTCGCCCCTAATTTATAGGCCACGATTTGAAACGTGGGGAAGTGGGATCGTTTGCACTCGCCCCTCCCACTTCCCCGCAATAAGTGCGCACGTACGCACGCAATAACTACCTAGAAAATGGCAACTGACCCGCGGACGCCGCAATAAATCCGCGCGCATGGGCCGAGGGTGCGCGGCGGCGGGCCCCAGGCCATCGCCCCGTCCCATCACGCGCGTGGCCTGTCAAGCCCCTCCAGCTCCCAGGTGCCATGTGGTGGGCGCGCGAAGCTCAAAAGATTTCCCAAGATTCGTCGAACACCTCGGTTTCCCACCACGAGCGGGATGCCGCGATCCAGCTTCCGGAAGCCGGCACACAGTGGGTGTTGTCGTACCCGGTGGTCACCAAATCCGCCTCTGCACGGGGGGAAACTGCGAAGGCCCTCCTAGAAGATGGCGGACCTTCACAGCTTCGGGGACTACTGTCGGGGGGATGAACCCCAGGAAGGCAACGGAACCCGTATCCTTCTCAAAAATAATGGGGCCAGCATCGCCCCTCAATCCGGCTCGCACTTGGTCGGGTCGCTCAACCCGGCCAAGCCCTGCGACCCGGCCGAGCTCTGCTACCCGGCCGAGCTCTGCTACCCGGCCAGACTCCACAACTCGGCCCCAACAACCAATCTCAAGACTTCCCCAACAAGCCAACACCGCCCTTGGCATGTTCTCCAAACCCGACCAAGGGTCAGCGGCCGTCCCATCCCAGCCATACGATGGGACGAGTCTCCACCAACTAATGATCGAAGCCACAGTGCCCTGCCATGCCTCTGGTTAGCCGGACGAGGCAACAGTGCCCCCCACCTACCCGCTGAACAGGGCTGGCGTGGCAACAGTGCACCCGACGTCACCCATGACGCCGGCAAGCGGTGACCTGACGGAGTGGCACTGTAGCTGACTCGACTCGGCCACGCCCTGACGACCGACAAGACGGCACACAGTGCCCCCTAGGCGCATGGGGCCCACGCCCGACGAACCCGGCGAGCCCTGGTACCCGGTGGGTCCCAGCACCGGGTTCCTGGACACTGACAACCCGGCCCTACGACCTTGTAACATTACAAATGTACCCCTGGGGGGTTGACGTATAAAACCCCCAGGAGCCCTCATGCATACGGGCAAGCAATACAACACACTCACCCATCCACCCACTCATGCGTCTAGCAAGCAACACCCGAGGAAAGGGAGCAGCCTAAGCCTTGGCATGACCTCCTTCTTCCTCCATACAACTCTAGGAGCAACTATGTACTGTTACATATAAACTACACTCGGCAGGACTAGGGGTGTTATCTCTCCGGAGAGCCCCGAACCTAGGTATGTCTTGCGTCCCGCGCTCGCTCATGCCGACCTCGCCTATGGAGCCCACCAGTGCCCTCGAGACTCCTCCTATCTTTAGCCATCCATTGGCATCTGCCGTGCACCCACCACGACAACTATCATTATCAACTTTGCATCTTTTGGCATCAAAATTATAAATATGTGTATCACTATGATCGAGATTCAATAAACCATTTACATTGGGTGTATGACCATAGAAGGTTTTATTCATGTAAACAGAACAACAATTATTCTATGACTTAAATGAATAACCTTATTGCAATAAACATGATCCAATCATATTCATGCTCAACGCAAACACCAAATAATATTTATTTAGGTTCAACATTAATCCCGAAGGTAGAGGGAGTTTGCGACGGTGATCTTATCAACTTTGGAATCACTTCCAACATACATTGGCTCCTCACCCTCAACTACTCTCTGTTCATTTTGTAACTCCTATTTCGAGTTACTAATCTTAGCAACTGAACCAGTATCAAATACATAGGGACTACTATGAACACTAGTAAAGTACACATCAATAACATGTATATCAAATATACCTTTGTTCACTTCGCCATCCTTCTTATCCGCCAAGTATTTGGGGCGGTCCTGCTTCCAGTGACCATTTCCTTTGCAGTAGAAGCACTCAGTTTTAGGCTTGGGTCTAGCTTTGGGCTTCTTCATGGGAGCGGCAACTTGTTTGTTGTTCTTCTTGAAGTTCCCTTTCTGTCCCTTGCCCTTTTCCTTGAAACTAGTGGTTTTTTTAACCATCAACACTTGATCCCCTTTCTTGATTTCTACCTTCGTTGATTTCAGCATCGCGAAGAGCTTGGGAATTGTTTTCGTCATCCCTTTCATATTATAGTTCATCATGAAGTTCTAGTAGCTTGGTGATAGTGACTAGAGAACTTTGTCAATCACTATCTTATCTGGAAGATTAACTCCCACTTGATTCAAGCGATTGTAGTATCCATACATTCTGAGCACATGCTCACTGGTTGAGTTATTTTCCTCCATCTTGTAGGCAAAGTACTTGTCAGAGGTCTCATACCTCTCGACACGGGCATGAGTCTGAAATACCAATTTCAGCTCTTGAAACATCTCATATGGTCCATGACGTTCAAAATGTCTTTGAAGTCCTGATTCTAAACCATAAAGCATGGCGCACTAAACTATCAAGTAGTTATCATGTTGAGCTTGTCAAATGTTCATAACGTCTGCATCAGCTCCTGCAACAGGTGTGTCACCTAGCGGTGCATCAAGGACATAATTCTTTTGTGCAGCAATGAGGATAAACCTCATATCACGGACCCAGTCCGCATCATTGCTAGTATCATCTTTCAACTTATTTTTATCTAGGAACATATAAAAAATAAACGGGGAGCAACATCGTGAGTTATTGATCTACAACATAATTTGCAAATACTAGCAGGATTAAGTTCATGATAAATTAAGTTCAATTAATCAAATTACTTAAGAACTCCCACTTAGATATACATCCCTCAAGTTATCTAAATGATACGTGATCCAAATCAACTAAACCATGTCCGATCATCACGTGAGATGGAGTAGTCTTCAATGGTGCACATCTCTATGTTGATCATATCTACTATATGATTCACGTTCGATCTTTCGGTATCCAGTGTTCCGAGGCCATGTCTGTACATGCTAGGCTCGTCAAGTTTAACCCGAGTATTCGGCATGTGCAAAACAGTCTTGCACCCGTTGTACGTGAATGTAGAGTCTATCACACCCGATCATCACGTGGCTTCTCACCACGATGAACTCTCGCAACGGTGCATATGTAACATCCCAAAATTCTAAATTTTGGAATGTTATAAACAAATAGATAGATTTGATTGATTGCTTGATTGATTGACTGAAAGTGAGTGAATTGAAACTTTTTGAAAGTTAAATGAGAGGAATAAAGGACTTTCCCAAACTTTCATTTTTGCTTTTATGATCTTGAGAATTCAAATTCTTTTCATCACAAAAACCCGGAGAGAAGATGACATGACTTCTTCCATTTATTTAAATGACAAGGGGTGTTGAAAATATTTGAATTTCATTTGAGAATATTTCAATCCTGAAACTTTATGCAACTCAATGATTTTCACGAGCGAAGATAAAATGACTTCTTCAAAACATATGAAATATGAGTTGGGAGTTTTAAATAATTAAATTCAAAGTTCCTTTGAATTTATTTTCAACTTGGAGTTATTTGAATTTTATTCAAATTATTTTTCTCCAAAAATAAAATATATGGAAAATAGGGTAACATGATTCCCTACATCAGAAAATTGGAGAGAAATTAATTTGAAGTCATTTTGGTATTTTAAAATGATTTTTATTGGATTTTATTGGACCAGTAGCACAGTGTGAATTATTAAAATTTCTGTGGATTTTATTTGACATTAGAATAATGTTCATCTTGTAGGAAATATTTTTCTGCAAATTTTGATATATTATATGCCTATATAAAAGTTTTAATTATTTTGTTTTTGTTTTTGTTCTGTGAAATTTTGTTAAAATGTATATATATATATATATATATATATATATATATATATATATATATATATATATATATATATATATATATATATATATATATATATATATATATATATATATATATATATATATGGGCCAAAGGCCCCCAAGCCACGACCAACCACTGCCAAGGCCATCGCACGCACACACCTAGGGGCCAGGAGCCAAGGTTTCCTATTCTTTTACAAATCCTAGTAGGATTTGATCCCGTTCGTTATTCCGTTTATTCGATTTGTTTCTATATCTTTTCCTCTTTGTTTCCTAATCCTAGTCTATTTCTTGTCCCTACCCCAAGCAAAGCCCTCCCTCCCCAATATAAATACCCAAGCACCCCCACCCTCCAACACATCAAACCTCTCCTCTCCTCTCCTCTCCTCTCCTCTCCAGCAGCAGCAGTGCAGCACCACCGCCGCCAAGTGCTGCCGCCACGCCTCGACCTCTCCCGAGGTTTATATGATCTTCTCTCCACCGTCCCGTGATCTCCTTTTCTCTAGGAGCAACGCAACATCGGATCCGATCTTCTTCCCCAACTCCGACGACTACTCGGTGAGATCCACGAAATCCCGTAATTCATTTTTTTCAAAAAAATAGCAATCTTAGAAAATTCATATCTTTTAGAGTTTTAGTATTTTGAGTGATTCCAATTGCTATGTGTCACAAATTTGCTGAAGTTTCTGTTAGTTCAATTTTATTTCACATTTGAGCAGCTTAAATTTATGTTTGTATGAATTTGCTCAAATCACTAGATTTGAGCTATTTTGAGTTAGGAATATTATTTTTGACCGATTCTTTTTGCTCCTGGTCTCTAGGACCTTTCTTTATCCAGTAGTATTTAGTATTTTATTTTTAGGTTAATTTAAATTAGGTTTTTAGCAAAACAGTACTGGTTTACTTATAGTTCTGTTTTAGCCATTTCTTTATTGTTTTTATTAGTTTTAAATTATTTCTTTTGTCACTTTTGACAAAATTAGTTGTGTTCTGTTAGACAACAGGAGAAAAAATTATTTTGTTTTAAAAATTTATTTTCCTTAGTTTTGTATGAAACCTTCTATAGGTCATAGTTAGAGTTTTATAAAACCTTTTATTTGTTTCTTTTGCAAATAAAATTTTATGAAAAAATACTTTCTGTTAACTTAGTTGTTTTACTTTTTATTTTCTGTTAAATTATTAGTTTAGTGTTTTAATTGCTGTTAAGTTTTTTTACTTAGGGCAAAACTATGTTAGATGCTTGTAGCAAAGTCATAGATTTTCGTTAGTAGTTTTTCTTTCTAGTTTTATTTGAAGCTTCTTTGGACTTTGTTGGAGTTTTATTATTGAGTTTTTTTTTGTTTGTTTTAATTGTTATTTTGAGTGTTAGTATTGCTTGCTAGAATGATTGCTTATGTGAATGCTATGTTTAACTATATAGATTTTCAAAGGAGTGGCGAATAGTTCTACCAAGTCTTTATTCTGAGAGCGTTATTATCTTCACCAAGTAATACCAGGCAAGTTCACTTTGACCATGCTTTCATACCTATGTTTTATTGCATTTAGTGGCATCTTTGCAACAACCCTCCAGTAGTGATATTGAATCCTTGTAGTTGAGTAGTATGCATGAGGTAGGAACCCATCACCTGTTACCAAGCCCGGACGTTATTTATTTTAATGCTACGCTATAGTAGACGGGGTTGGTATGAGTGCTCGGGAGTGGTGTGAGAATGGAGGATCTCGTCAATGACGACAACTCCATGATGGAATCTGCAAGGACTGCATCTTCAAGGCCTCAAAACTTCAAGACTCGAGACAAGAATTCAATACACACTCTTGGGTGAAGGGCGGTTGTGGGCACCTGGAGAAACCAGTGGTAGGCCGGGATGCATGGAGAAGCGCCATGACATCTTGCGAAAGCTTCACCCAGACTCAAAGAGACGGAAGAATACTTCATGCCCGGAAGCTTACCTGTGCAACCGCAAGTCACTATGGGCTCTAGCTTGGTTGACCTTAGTTGTGACTCTGGCTGGGACGGTGCTAGCAGATGTAGAACTACAGTAGGATTGGATGAGCACCGGACAGTGGTCCGAGGAACTCTTCGGAAGACCATGTTTCGGTCATCTTGTTCTCAAACACCCTGAAGTGCGAGAACGTAAAGAGAGGGATCGAATCTTGCAGGTAAAGTGTACAAACCTCTGCAGAGGGTTTAAACCTAATCGATTAGCCGTGTCCCCGGTTATGGACAATTTGAGCATCTGGACTTGCATCTATCTCGGAACTCTCAACACCGGACTGATAACTTAATTGTGGGCAACTTATGATGAATTTGGGCTATGAGACATCGGTTGGCGGAACCATGTCATGATAGAAAACTCTATAGTACAGACTTCATTTATTCCTTTGATGTAGGAAAATAAAACCAGCTCTTATGCAAAACAAAACTCGAGACACGAGCCACAAAGCCATATTGCATATAGTATAGTTTTATTACCTGTTTTCTCATGTTGTGATCTTGCGGTACATTCAATGTCTTGACCTACACGGCTGCAACGTATCATGTTTGAGATACTTTCTTCCGCGAGTAAGTGTACGATCAGGTTACGGTCTACACTCAACTTGCCGATGGCGTTGATGGGACTCCACACCCGACTATTTGTTTCGCTTGTGACTTATGAGGTATATATCAGTTTTAGTTTATTTATACATGTGATTGCACTTTGATATATACATTGATGTCTTGTGTGTGCCAACATCTTGATCCGAGGATGGCACAACAACACGAGGCTTGACCGTCTGAGGTCGGTCGCTTCTGAATATGGTATCGAGCACATGTTGGCTGTAGGACATGACCCTAGAAAATGACTTAGTAATATGAGGACCCCAATAGGAATGACCTTTGTTTTGTACTACTCTCGTAACACCTGATTTCTTTTACTGAACCTTCCTTATTTCAAACTATAGATGGAGAGCTACATTCTGAACAAAAGAGAACACTACGAGAAGGTTCTTGGAGGCCCCTTCCTTGTGGAGCTAGTCAGGCTGCTGAAGTTACCGATACCTGAGATCAAGGCATCTAAGAGGACGTCTAGATCATGGGGAGTCAAGACGCAAGTTTTTGGTCGTAAAGAAGACCCCAAGACTGCAGACATCAACTTGAACTAGAAATGGTGATCGTGATATGGGCATCAACAACTGCGTCCATGATGCTATTGCACGTTTATGCTATCGTCATCGTGCTGCACTAAACCCACACTTCTTTGGAAGGATTGGATGGCAAAAGTTTGATGGAGCAACTATTGCCTTGACGGAAGCACAAAATATGAAGTTCTCCCCACTTTTAGTGTACAATCAGGATCTAGAACAATCGTCAAGAATCTTGGATGGACCTCCGGAAGCCCTGTTTGCCAATGAAGCACTACGAGAAGAGGTCAAGACTCGGAGACGAAGGTAGACAACCTGGAGGAGGAGAACCTCGAGATCTCGAGAATCGTCGAGGCTGAAAAGCAGCAGGACCATGTCTCATGCCAAGGACGTTGAGATCCGAGCTCAAGGAACAACTTCGGACATACTGAGGTCGTCACAAGAAACTCCGCGTCGACAGGGAAAATCTAGCGAAAAAATTGGAGAGATCAAGTCCACACGAAGAAGCCCGGTGGGGACAATGATCAAGTTCCTAATAAATTAGCTTAGTAGTATCCCACCATGAGAGAAATAAAGATGAACGCTTTCTCAATTTAAGTATCGACCATACCAATTTATGTGGGTGGCGTCTTTGTAGAATTGATTGAATAAATGAATGCTTGGTTGCTATTATTTTTTGAGTTTATTGAATGGTTGGATAGATGCGATATTCGTGAAGCTTGTATTTATTTCAACCATGAGAGGCGTAAATTACGGAAGAATGGTAGAAGGCCTTCATATGGGAAAAGCATCGAATTGGAAACTCCCGAGCATTGAAGACCTGAAGAAATGAGGACTTAGAAACGAAACCATAGTAGAACGGCCATTACAAACGGTACTTTTGAGCTAGGATTCTTTTGTGATGGGTGGGTATTTGCTTTCTCTTTCTATCTCAACCAGACCCGAAATCTTGAACCCATGGACAATCTGAACACCAAACTTTTAGGAGACAATTGCAATTTCCCCATGGAGATACATTCCTTGTTACGAGCACCCTCTTATCCTACACATGCAGATGACAACCCTTTATGAGTCTTTCCTTAAGGGCCTGAAGCGATCATGACCACGACAAGTGATCATGATTGCCAAGATCTGAAGGACATGATGAAGAATATTCACCTTGAAGGAGATCACGGTCTACAAAGGCTACCCCTTCATGCAAAAGGGAGTGGAACTTTGGTATGTGGAGGTACACCTCCACCGTATGAAAGGAGTTTGCCCAAAGACGATGGGGCAATACTTTTTCATCTCACGTGTACCACAAGCAACTTTCTTCGACGCTGTTCGTGAAGCAGCCATGGAAGCCATACGCCAGATCGGAGAAATACTCGAAGCAAGACTTCGTTATACTCAGGAATACCTAAGAGAAGTGCATGCAGAGATGATGGAGATGAAGCTCAAGGCCACCACGATGAAACAGATAATTGAAGATTTCAAGGCGCATGTCGCACAATTCCAGTGGGACTGAAGAATCCTCAAGGAGGAAAAATGAATAAAGTTGGAAGTAATGTCTGACCATACCGAACCATGTGGGTGGCAGCATTTGTAATAAACTTTTGGAATTTGGATTCTGAAAAAGGTTAAGTATGTAATAAAAGATTGATATGAAAATAATGGGATTTGTGGATAAACTAGTGCATTTTTTTGGTGTCGTAGTACTCGTAAAGCCACAGGATCAATGAAGAAAGAAATGTGTTATTCATGACGGTCCATAGAAGGAAGCTGGACAAAATAAGTTGGAGTTTTGTATGACCGTCACCACAAGGGTATGAAGGAAGAAGTACTATTGGATTTACAGGAGGTGTAATGTTGGAAAATGGAGCAATTGTAACTCCAAGGATGAGTGAAATTAGTACAGTGTTGAAGTGGGCTCATAACCCACAGGCCCAGGAATTAATAAGGGTCAAGTACCCGCTGGAAGAAGAAACTTTGGGAAGACTGCGATTTGATCGTGGGGACGTTTAGTAGGAGGTTATACAAAAACCGAGGGTTGTGAAGAAACGTTAGATGTCTTGTTCAGCTTGCGAAACCATGGATTTATTCGAACTCAGTTAAATCGACAAGGAAATTCTGCAATGCTTGTGAGTATGACCAAGTGTTAGAATACGTGATTCAATGTCCGCATAGTTAGTAATGGTTCAAGTGCGGGATGGATTGGCCCCATACCGAGACTTCTATCATGAACTATCATATGTAGATGGAAAATCGAGAGCCTTGAAAACCTTAGAAGAGTGTCGACACGTCAAGCCATAAAACCATAGAATGGTAGGATGATGGAACCCTTGTACAAGGCAGCTTTTGCGAACCGTAGGTTATACGGTGAGGTTCAACCCAGACCCGTTTTCTGCAGGAGAAACCATAAATTGTTGACCACCATGAGATATCGATAGTTGTTTAGAATTGGCACCAGACCCGTCAGCTATGAAGACCCAGTCTCGGAATAACTTTACCAAGAGGAATGGACAAAGGAATTGAGGAAAAGGTTTTGCCACTACCGGAAGAGCCCAGAGAAGGAATTATCTTACAAAGACCGACACTGTCAACGATAAGGATGGAGTATATGAGTTTTGATGGAACTGTAACAATGCTTCTAAGGGTGGTAGCACCCCAGACCCCTTGTGATGATCGATGGATTCTGAAGACCCCAAACCCTAACCTATTTCTTTCTAGCCTCTCCGAATCTCGAGGGCAAGATTCATTTTAAGGGTGGTAGTTTGTAACATCCCAAAATTCTAAATTTTGGAATGTTATAAACACATAGATAGATTTGATTGATTGCTTGATTGATTGACTGAAAGTGAGTGAATTCGAAACTTTTTGAAAGTTAAATGAGAGGGAATAAAAGGACTTTCCCAAACTTTCATTTTGCTTTTATGATCTTGAGAATTCAAATTCTTTTCATCACAAAACCATGGAGAGAAGATGACATGACTTCTTCCATTTATTTAAATTACAAGGGTGTTGAAAATATTTGAATTTCATTTGAGAATATTTCCAATCCTGAAACTTTATGCAACTCAATGATTTTCACGGCGAAGATAAAATGACTTCTTCAAAACATATGAAATATGAGTTGGGAGTTTTAAATAATTAAATTCAAAGTTCCTTTGAATTTATTTTCAACTTGGAGTTATTTGAATTTTATTCAAATTATTTTCTCAAAAATAAAATATATGGAAAATAGGGTAACATGATTCCCTACATCAGAAAATTAGAGAGAAATTAATTTGAAGTCATTTTGGTATTTTAAAAATGATTTTATTGGATTTTATTGGACCAGTAGCACTGTGTGAATTATTAAAATTTGTGTGGATTTTATTTGACATTAGAATAATGTTCATCTTGTATGAAATATTTTTCTGCAAATTTTGATATATTATATGCCTATATAAAAGTTTAAATTATTTCGTTTTGTTTTATTTCTGTGAAATTTTGTTAAAATATATATATATATATATATATATATATATATATATATATATATATATATATATATATATATATATATATATATATATATATATATATATATATATATATATATATATATATATAGGGCCAAGGCCATCGCACGCACACACCTAGGGCCGAGGCCAAGGTTTCCTATTCTTTTACAAATCCTAGTAGGATTTGATCCCGTTCGTTATTCCGTTTATTCGATTTGTTTCTAGATCTTTTCCTCTTTGTTTCCTAATCCTAGTCTATTTCTTGTTCCCTACCCCAAGCAAAGCCCTCCCTCCCCAATATAAATACCCAAGCACCCCCTCCCTCCAACACATCAAACCTCTCCTCTCCTCTCCTCTCCTCTCCTCTCCATGGCAGCAGTGCAGCAGCACCACTTGCCGCTTGCCACCGCCGCCGCCAAGTGCTGCCGCCGCCTCGACCTCTCCTGAGGTTTATATGATCTCCTCTCCACCGTCCCGTGATCTCCTTTCCTCTAGGAGCAACCGCAACATCGAATCCGATCTTCTTCCCCAACTCCGACGACTACTCGGTGAGATCCACGAAATCCCGTAATTCATTTTTTTTCAGAAAATAGCAATCTTAGAAAATTCATATCTTTTAGAGTTTTTAGTATTTTTGAGTGATTCCAATTGCTATGTGTCACAAATTTGCTGAAGTTTCTGTTAGTTCAATTTTATTTCACATTTGAGCAGCTTAAATTTGTGTTTGTATGAATTTGCTCAAATCACTAGATTTGAGCTATTTTGAGTTAGGAATATTATTTTTGACCGATTCTTTTTGCTCCTGGTCTCTAGAACCTTTGTTTATCCAGTAGTATTTAGTATTTTATTTTTAGGTTAATTTAAATTAGGTTTTTAGCAAAACAGTACTGGTTTACTTATAGTTCTGTTTTAGCCATTTCTTTATTGTTTTTATTAGTTTCAAATTATTTCTTTTTGTCACTTTTGACAAAATTAGTTGTGTTCTGTTAGACAACAGGAGAAAAAATTATTTTTGTTTTAAAAATTTATTTTCCTTAGTTTTGTATGAAACCTTCTATAGGTCATAGTTAGAGTTTTATAAAAGCTTTTATTTGTTTCTTTTGCAAATAAAATTTTATGAAAAAAATACTTTCCGTTAACTTAGTTGTTTTACTTTTTATTTTCTGTTAAATTATTAGTTTAGTGTTTTAATTGCTGTTAAGTTTTTTTACTTAGGGCAAAACTATGTTAGATGCTTGTAGCAAAGTCATAGATTTTCGTTAGTAGTTTTTCTTTCTAGTTTTATTTGAAGCTTCTTTGGACTTTGTTGGAGTTTTATTATTGAGTTTTTTTTGTTTGTTTTAATTGTTATTTTGAGTGTTAGTATTGCTTGCTAGAATGATTGCTTATGTGAATGCTATGTTTGACTATATAGATTTTCAAAGGACTGGCGAATAGTTCTACCAAGTCTTTATTCTGAGAGCGTTATTATCTTCATCAAGTAATACCAGGCAAGTTCACTTTGAACATGCTTTCATACCTATGTTTTATTGCATTTAGTGGCATCTTTGCAACAACCCTCCAGTAGTGATATTGAATCCTTGTAGTTGAGTAGTATGCATGAGGTAGGAACCCATCACCCTGTTACCAAGCCCGGAACGTTATTTATTTTAATGCTACGCTATAGTAGACGGGGTTGGTATGAGTGCTCGGGAGTGGTGTGAGAATGGAGGATCTCGTCAATGACGACAACTCCATGATGGAATCTGCAAGGACTGCATCTTCAAGGCCTCAAGACTTCAAGACTCGAGACAAGAATTCAATACACACTCTTTGGGTGAAGGACGGTTGACGGGCACCTGGAGAAACCAGTGGTTGGCGGGATGCATGGAGAAGCGCCATGACATCTTGCGGAAAGCTTCACCCAGACTCAAAGAGACGGAAGAATACTTCATGCACGCTTACCCGTGCAACCGCAAGTCACTATGGGCTCTGGCTTGGTTGACCTTAGTTGTGACTCTGGCTGGGACGGTGCTAGCAGATGTAGAACTACGGTAGGATTGGATGAGCACCGGACAGTGGTCAGAGGAACTCTTCGGAAGACCATGTTTCGGTCATCTTGTTCTCAAACACCCTGAAGTGCGAGAACGTAAAGAGAGGGATCGAATCTTGCGGGTAAAGTGTACAAACCTCTGCAGAGGGTTTAAACCTAATCGATTAGCCGTGTCCCCGGTTACGGACAATTTGAGCATCTGGACTTGGATCTATCTCGGAACTCTCAACACCGGACTGATAACTTAATTGTGGGCAACTTATGATGAATTTGGGCTATGAGACATCGGTTGGCGGAACCATGTCATGATAGAAAACTCTATAGTACAGACTTCATTTATTCCTTTGATGTAGGAAAATAAAACCAGCTCTTATGCAAAACAAAACTCAGACACGAGCCACAAAGCCATATTGCATATAGTATAGTTTTATTACCTGTTTTCTCATGTTGTGATCTTGCGGTACATTCAATGTCTTGACCTACACGGCTGCAACGTATCATGTTGCAGATACTTTCTTCCGACGAGTAAGAGTGCAGTGCAGGTTACGGTCTACACTCAACCTGCCGATGGCGTTGATGGGACTCCACACCGACTATTTGTTTCATTGTGACTTATGAGGTATATATCAGTTTTAGTTTATTTATACATGTGATTGCACTTTGATATATACATTGATGTACTGTGTGTGCCAGCATACTGATCCAGGGATGGCACAGCAACACAGAGGCTTGACCGTCTGAGGTCGGGTCGCTACAGCATACTCAGGGAGAACACTTATACCTTGAAATTTTAGTTAAGGGATCATCTTATAATGCTACCGTTGTACTAAGAAAAATAAGATGCATGAAAGATAAACATCACATGCAATCAAAATATGTGAGATGATATGGCCATCATCATCTCGTGCTTTTGATCTCCATCTCCAAAGCATCAACATGATCTCCATCATCACCGGATCGATACCTTGATCTCCATCGTTGCGTCGTGGTCGTCTCGCCAACTATTGCTTCTACAACTATTGCTAACTCATAGTGATAAAGTAAAGCAATTACATGGCGTTTGTATTTCATACAATAAAGTGACAACCATAAGGCTCCTGCCGGTTGCCTGATAACTTAAAAAACATGATCATCTCATACAATAAAGTATATCACATAATGTCTTGACCATATCACATCACAACATACCCTGCGAAAACAAGTTAGGCGTCCTCTACTTTGTTGTTGCAAGTTTTACGTGGCTGCTACGGGTTTCTAGCAAGAACCATTCTTACCTACGGCAAAAACCACAACGGTGATTCGTCAAGTTTGATATTTTAACCTACTTCAAGGACCGGCCATAGTCAAATTCGATTCAACTAAAGTAGGAGAAATAGACACCCGCTAGCCACCATTATGCAAAACTAGTTGCATGTCGGTCGATGGAACCGGTCTCATGAACGTGGTCATGTAAGGTTGGTCTGGGCCACTTCATGCAACAATACCGCTAAATCAAAGTAAGACACTGGTGGTAAGCAGTATGATGATCACTGCCCACAACTCGTTGTGTTCTACTCGTGCATATCATCTACGCATAGACCTAGCTTTGATCCCACTGTTGGGAAACGTAGCATGCAATTTCAAAAAAATTCCTACGCTCACGCAAGATCTATCTAGGAGATGCATAGCAACGAGAGGGGGAGAGTGTGTCTACGTACCCTCGTAGACCAAAAGCGGAAGAGTTTGACAACACGGTTGATGTAGTCGAACTTCTTCTCGTTCCGACCGATCAAGCACCGAACTTACGACACCTCCGAGTTCTGCACACGTTCAGCTCGATGACATCCCTCGAACTCTTGATCCAGCAAAGCGTCGAGGAAATAGATGAGTTCTGTCGGCACGACAGCGTGGTGACGGTGATGGTGAAGTGATCCGTGCAAGGCTTCGCCTAAGCACTACGAGAATACGACCGAGGGTGTAATCTGTGGAGGGAAGTGCCGCACACGGCGAACAGATGTTGTTGTGTGTTCTAGGTGCCCCCCTCATATATATAGGTGGGAGGGAGAGGGAGCAGCCAAGGCGCCCATGGCAGGAATCCTACACGGGGCCTAGTCCAGTCGCCCCCCCCTAACCATATTTTCCGGAGGGGGAAGGAAGCAGGAGGGAGGAGGGGAGGAAGGGGGAGGCCGAATCCCTTCCCTTCCTTCTCTCTTCCCCTCTTTCCTTCCCCTTCTGGTTTGACCCATATGGGGGGCGCAGCAGCCCCTGCTGGTTGCTGCGTTTCCCCTCTTGGCCCATTAGGCCCATATCTTTGCCGAGGTTGCCTGAAACCCCTTCCGGTGACCCGATATGTACCCGGTACCCTCTGGAACACTTCCGATGTCCGAATACTATCATCCTATATATCAATATTTACCTCTCGACCATTCTGAGACTCCTCTACATGTCCATGATCTCATCTGGGACTTTGAACAACATTCGGTCTCCAAATCGCATAACTCATATAATACAAAATCGTCATCGAACGTTAAGCATGCGAACCCTACGGGTTCGCGAACTATGTATACATGACTGAGACACCTCTCCGGTCAATAACAAATAGAGGAACCTGAATGGTCATATTGGCTCCTACATATTCTACGAAGATCTTTATCGGTCGAACCGTAATGACAACATACGTTATTCCCTTTGTCATCGGTATGTTACTTGCCTGATATTCGATCATTGGTATCTTCATACCTAGTTCAATCTCGTTACCGGCAAGTCTCTTTACTCGTTCTATAATACATCATCCCGCAACTAACTCATTAGTCACTTTGCTTGCAAGGCTTCTTATAATATGCATTACCGAGAGGGCCTAGAGATACCTCTCCGATACTCGGAGTGAAAAATCCTAATCTCGATCTGTACCAACCCAACAAACACCTTCGGAGATACCTATAGAGCATCTTTATAATCTCCTAATTATGTTGTGACGTTTGATAGCACACAAGTTATTCCTCCAGTGTCCAGGAGTTGCATAATCTCATAGTCGAAGGAATATGTATTTGACATGAAGAAAGCAGTAGCAATAAAACTGAACGATCAATATGCTAACTAACGGATGGGTCTTGTCCATCACATCATTCTCCTAATGATGTGATCCCGTTCATCAAATGACAACACATATCTATGGTAAGGAAACATAACCATCTTTGATTAACGAGCTAGTCTAGTAGAGGCTTACTAGGGACACGGTGTTTTGTCTATGTATCCACACATGTATCAATTTTCCGGTTAATACAATTCTAGAATGAATAACGAACATTTATCATGATATAAGGAAATATAAAATAATAACTTTATTATTGCCTCTAGGGCATATTTCCTTCATTTTTGTTGCAACATTGTTCACAGTAGCAACACCAATGGTTGTGTCAAATATGAGCATGTTAGTTGCTCAGATCCAATGGAGGTGGCCAGCGCCTTAGGCATATGCGTTCAAATCCATGCAATTTCATACTAGATAGCCCATTTTGTCTAGCTTTTTTTTCATTATTTGTGGTATTGTAAGTTTATGATTTTTCCCACAAACTAGTTGACACAAAAAGGCCCCATGCCCAAGGATTTTATTTTTGAGGCTTTTTTCATTTTTCTTCGAATTTTTCCAATATTGGTCAAACTTGCAATGTTGACCATTCATACCAAATGGCTTGGACTTTGAACTTTGGTTGTGCCCACTGCATACACCACCAATGAAAAAGCTTAAAATGATTTTATCCAATTTTCAGGACCAAACTACATCACACTTGTAGTTCAAATTTGAGCAATTCGCCATAATTCATTGTAAATCCAGTAAATCAATGAAATATAGCAATAGTACTTTGAAATTCATGAAACTTGGTCAGTGGACTTCCAATGTGGTCCACTTTAGAGAAAAAATGAGAAGACCCAATGTTACAATTTATTTCAAGCACTTCCTTCACAAAAAAATCATTTCTAGCACTTGAAAAATGGAAATAATATCTTTATCAATGAAAAAATTTGTGGCAACATTGTTCACAGTAGCAATGCCAATGGTTGTGCCAAATATGAGCATGTTAGTTGCTGAGATCCAATGAATGTGGTCAGGGCCATAGGCATATGCTTTCAAATCCATGCAACTTTATACTAGATAGCCCATTTTGTGAAGTTTTATTTTCAAAACTTATGTTACTGCAAGTTTATAATTTTTCCCACAAACTCGTTGACACAAAAGGGCCCCATGCCCAAAAAATTTAATTTTTGAGGCTTTTTTATTTTCTTTGAATTTTCCAATCTTGGATCAAACTTGCAATGTTGACCATTCATACCAAATGGCTTGAAGTTTGAACTTTGGTTGTGCCCACTGCATACACCACCAACGCAAAAAGCTTAAAATGATTTTATCCAACTTTCAGGACCAAACTACATCACACATGTAGTTCAAATTTGAGCAATTCGCCATAATTCACTATAAATCCAATAAATCGATGAAATATAGCAATAGTACTCGAAAATTCATGAAACTTGACTGGAGGGCTTCCAATGTGGTCCAGTTTAGAGAGAAAACAAGAAGACCCAATGCTACAACTTATTTCATGCACTTCCTTCACACACAAAAAATCATTTCTGGCACTTAAAAATGCAAACAATTTTTTAATCAACAAAAAGATGTTTATTTGTGGCAACATTGTTGACAGTAACAACACCAATGGTTATGCCAAATATGAGTATGTTAACTACTTAGATCCAATGGAAGTGACCAGGGCCATAGGCATATGCCTTCAAATCCATGCAACTTCAAATTAGATAGCCCATTTTGCAAGTTTTTTTAACTTGTGGTACAATTTTCCCACAAACTAGTTGACATAAAAGGGCTCCATGCCCAAGGATGTTAATTTTTTAGGATTTTTTCAAACTTGGGTCAAACTTGCAATTTTGACCATTCATACCAAGTGGCTTGGAATTTGAACTTTGGTTGTGCGCACTTCATCACCACCAATGAAAAGGCTTAAAATGATTGTATCCAATTTTTGGGACCAAACTACATCACACTTGTAGTTCATATTTGAGCAATTCGCCATAATTCCATATAAATCCAGTAAATTGATGAAATAGAGCAATAGTACTCTGAAATTCATGAAACTTGGTCAGCGGGCTTACAATGTGGTCCACTTTAGAGGAAAAATGAGAAGACCCAATGTTACAACTTATTTCAAGCACTTCCTTCACAATTTTTTTATTTCTAGCACTTGAAAATGGAAATAATAATTTTATCAATAAAAAATGTTTTTTTGTGGCAAAATTGTTCACAGTAGTAACACCAATAGTTGTGCCACATATAAACATAGTTGTTTTATTTTATTTAACAAATGGGGTTAATCTAGCACCTAAAAAAATTAGTGTTCTCTACTTTGGGAAAATAAATGTTTAAAATGTTGCGAATTGAACAAAAACACTTCTATTATAGTAAGACCATTCATGCTTGCTTTGTGAACGAGATGATCATGAATTAAATCATCTCCTTCACAAAGCAAGCATTGATGATTTTATTATAATAGAAGTTGTTTAGTGCATCAGAATGACGATGCTATTTAAGATGGTCCGCGAGCCTCTCGTGTGGCGATGTGGAACTAAACTGAATCGTATTTAATTGGGGGGTATGGTCAGGCGAGGCACATACATATAGAAGTAAACTTACATATTGGGTCAGTAGTGTGCGGCCCAACCCACCTAGGGACAACCCCGTCTTCAACCTCGCGCCTAGTGGCACAGGAGGAAATGTTCGAGAGCGCCTTCTTCTGCTACGCGCCATCGAGGGCTTGTTCATCCACATCTCTACGCCAAGAGACAGTCACGATACCACTAGTTCGAATTTATCTAATTTCCATCACATTCCCCTCCTCTTGCTTGATCTCTGACAATGATCGATAACACCATCGACATGCCGACTTCAACCGACACAGCCTTAGTGCTATCCTCAAAGAACCATTGTGTCCTTTAGCTTCGCATCGACAACGTGAACCTATAGGACAAATATCGCAAGACCGGACGCCCCGAATCCTGGCCATCGTGGCCTTCTTAGCTGTTTGTAGTCAAGATCGCCATTGTTGATTCGTCGCCTAGTTCCCATCCCCGAGCTCGATAATGTGGTGTACAACCTTATTGTGAGCTCCATAGATTTTCCCTATCTCCTTGTGAAGATTTTCGTGTTGTAGTGCCATTAACCATGAATCCCCTTTTTCGAGCTTGCACGAGCTCATGATGACGCTCCAGTGACCGTTTGGTCATTTGCCCATGTCAAATTGCACCGCACGCAGCCGTAGAGTGACATCAGCAGAAAAATGCGTTCGAATCCGTGCTATAGAGCTATGTTGCCTACAACCACAAAACTCTGGCCATGATGGAACTCACCCACTGGCACCATTTCCGTCCACCCTCGTCCACCCTGATGCCACCCAACAATGTGCAAGCGCACCAACAACCCGCAGAGGCCAAGATATCGTCCAGCCATCGCAGGGCTCGGCCAGACTAGCAACTTTGCCCTGCATAGCTATCTGTCGGCGACTGGCCGCCCATTGGGTGAGGTGGCCAGAGTTTATAGTGGGGCCACATGCCTGTATCTAGGTAACAGTCAAAGGTGTTGACCCTATGGAAATGGTTTGACCTTATTTGAGGATCAGCTAGAGGGAGAAGGGTGAAAGTGAGGTGCATTTGTTGCCATGGGTAAAACTGAGTAGAACTATGGAACCGAGGGCATGAAAATAGAAATCCCTTTAATGTTATACCCTTGTTTTCCCTTTAAAACATTATTTTAATAGCTTCAATGATAGCTCACGATAGCTCACATAGCTATAGCTCGAACCTCATGATGTTCCGAAAAAGCGGTTTAAAACCTTGGTATCGACCCCGAACCAAATCAAACTTTTGGGAAACTATGAGAGGCCCACCGGGAGGCGATTAGGGTTTCACAGAGGTTGGTGGCACCCGCGGACTTGATCAGTGGGGTGCACCTGAGATCGCCAGCCGGAGATGGCAACATCCCCAAGGCCGACGGCGGCCAAGAAGTCAGGGCCATGTCGCCCAAGTCTGCTAGGGATCGTCTCGAGGAACACCTAGGGAAAGGGGCATCGAAGAAGTGTATGGTGGCGGGGAAGGTTCTACATGGCAACATATCCCACATCCAGACGGTCTCCAACACCATGCGCCCTGCATAGGATAACCCTAAGGGCCTTATCTTCCGTCAAGTGGGTGAGGACATGTTTGTTGTGGAGTTCGCAACACAGCGCTATCATGATTGCTTGTGGGAGGGATCCCCATGGCACATAGGCAAACATGTGGTGATCTTGTCGAAGTTCGACGGGTTCATGTGCCTGTCGGAACTCAAGTTTAATCGGCTCCAGGTTTGGAATAGACTTCTGAATCTTCCCTTTAATCTTCGCGATGAAGCATGGAGCTTGTCAATAGCAAAGAAGATTGACAAGGAAGCTACTTTGGTTTACTTTTATCATGGTGGAGGTTGATACGTCTCCGACATATCTATAATTTTTGATTGTTTCATGCTATTATATTATAATATTGAATATTTTGTATACAATTTTATATCATTTCGGGGGACTAACCTATTAACTCAGTGCCTAGTGTCAGTTGTTGTTTTTTGCTTGTTTTTTTGGTTTTCCAGGAAATCTGTACCAAATGGAGTCCAAACGCTACGAAACTTTTTGACGATTTTTTCCTGGACAAAAGAGACCATAGAAGCTTTGGGAGGAGACCAGACGAGAAGTCAGGAGATGGCCAGGCAACAGGGCGCGCCCAGGGGGTAGGCGTGCCCTGTTACCTTGCGGACCCCACATGGCTCCGTCTAACCTAATTCCACTTCTATTAATTCTTAAATATTAGGAAACCCCCAGAGAGCCACCTGAAACATTTTTTTGCCGCCGCAAGCTTCTGTTCTTCCGCGATCCCATCTCGAGACCTTTTATGGTACTCTGCTGGAGGGGGAATCAATCACGGAGAGCTTCTACATCAACCTTGTTGCCCTTCCGATGATGTGTGAGTAGTTCACCACAGACCTACAGGTCCATAGCTGGTAGCTAGATGGCTTCTTCTCTCTCTTTGATCTTCAATACCTTGTTCTCCTTGATCTTCTTGGAGTTCTATCTGATGTAATCTTCTTTTGCCGTGTGTTTGTTGGGATCCGATGAATTGGGAGTTTACGATCAGGTTATTCACTAAAAGTAACTGAGTATTTTCTGAACTTTATTATGCATGATTGTTATAGCTTTGTATTTTCTCTCTGATCTATCCATTTGGTTTGGCCAACTAGATTGATTTATCTTCAATGGGAGAGGTGCTTTTCAATGGGTTCAATCTTGTGGTGTCCTCACCTAGTGACAAAAGGGGTAGTGAGGGGCAAGTATTTTTATTAGTGTCATTAATGGTAAAACGACGGGGTTTAATCATATTGCTTAGTTTTATTCTATCTACATTATGTCATCTTGCTTAAACTGTTACTTTGTTTGTCATGAATTTAATACCATAGATGCAAGCAGGAGTCAGTCAATTGGTGGAGTAATAGTAGTAGATGCAGGCAGGAATCGGTCTACTTGTCACAAATGTGATGCCTATATACATGATCATTGCCATGAATAACGTCATAACTATGTGCTTTTCTATCAATTGCCCAACAGTAATTTGTCTACCCACCGTATGGTATTGTTTCGAGAGAGAAGCCTCTAGTGAAACTATGGCCTCCGGGTCTACTTTAATCATATTATTAAAACCAAAAATACCTTGTTGCAATTTATTACTTTACTTTTTATCTATCTACCACTACAAGATTTAATCCTTGCAAGTAACAAGTTCAAGGGGATTGACGACCCTCTTGCCCGTGTTGGGTGCAAGTATTCGCTCTTGTGTGCGCAGGTGATGTTCGCTAGGATTTGTGTGGTTCTCCTATTAGTTCGATAACCTTAGTTCTCACTAAGGGAAATACTTTATCTACTATATTGCTTCACCCTTCCTCTTCAGGGAAAATCCCAACGCAGCTCACAAGTAGCAGAGGTTTTTTGAGAGCTAGCCAACATTAATCTTCATGTGTCCAAATTGTCGAGATGATGGATACTCATTGATTCTGCCAGGAGAGGGACTACATATCCTTATGACGTACAATATGAAAATATACACCACTTATGCTTTTCTTGTTGTCGCCTCTCGGACTTGTTTTGCCGGACGCCCAGAACCAGGGATGAAAATGGAGGTCTACCATTTGGGGAGGGTCTGAGGCCACTGATGGTGCCATGCACCGAGGGTGGCCTCTCTGAAGGGAGCCCGGCGACTGGCCTGACAAAGGGCCTACAAGGTCCCCTAAGAAGGCGAAGACAAAAGGGTACCCCAGGCGACCCGCAGGTGTCTCCGATACCATCTTAGCCCCCCAAGTCTAAGCTGGTGGCGAGCTAGATCGCATCTTCTTCTTTGTAAAACCCCATGTCCCACTGTGTATATAAGGGGGAGGCTATGATGCTCTCAAATCCATCTATTGTCATAGATTAAACTCTCTCTAGCCACCTATACCTCATTGTAATCCCTCGCACGAGGCATACCCACCATGAATAACAATAACAAGCAGGATGTAGGGCATTACTCCTCACCGGAGGCCTGAACCCGGGTAAAATGTGCACGTGGGCTCTGCTCTGGTACTTCCGGCCACGCTTGGCACCCTACCACGGGTACTGACGACTTTCTGCTCTGTCAGTTTGGCGCACTAGGCATGGGATGCCCTGGAAAAAGAACAAACCAAGATCGGATATCTATCTATGCCCAGAAACTTCACACCGGGCTAGACCTTCACCTTCACCTCCTTCGAGCTCATGTAGACGACCGGGGCTGCTCTACGACGTGAAGATACCTCCCTTCATCGACTACATGCAATTCGAGAAGATCGAATTTCTATTCGACGAGTGCGGTGACACCACGATGATCCACACCAACCCAACTCGGGTGGCAAGGAGGTATGCACGGGCCTCCGCTTGCCATGAAAAAGATGGATCTTCATCGACCCTTCAGCCTTCACAATCATCCACCATCAACATGATATTTCCAGTGGCAGAAAACGGTGGGCCCAAAAGCTCACCGGCGTGTGGTCTACACGACAGAACCATCCCCAACCGATCTCCTAGGGTGGTCTTATGCCACAACCACCTTAAATAGAAAATACCATCCAGTCCACATCCCCCACCCCGACAAGTATGCCTTGGTGGTGGATCCGATAGTCGGGGGCTTCTACCTCCCATGAGTCTTGATGGACGGAGACGGCGGCCTCAACATCGTCTTCCCCGATACTCTGGATAAGATGGGGATCTCTTGATCTTGCCTCCAGGCTTCACTCACCAGATTCCACATCCTCATACTAGGCATACCAATACGCATTGTTGTGCGGTTGGAGCTCAAAGTCATCTTGGGCGGCGCGAAAAATTTCGGATCGCAAGCAATCCAGTTCCAAGTCACTCTATTCAACAGTGGCTACAACACAATCCTCGGCAGGATGACATATGCCTAATTTATTGTGCTACCATTATATGCATACCTTCATCTTAACATGTCATTCCCTAAGGGCATGATTATAGCCCATTGCAGCCCCGAGAGGGGGCTCGAGGCTGAGGTCACAAACGTAGAGCTCGTCGAGGTGGCTCTAGCCTCAGCAGTGCTCGAGCAAATCAAGAATTCCATCAACACTAACACGACGACGCATCTGGCCAAGCCACGGTCGGGTTCGATGTTCCAACTGACAATGGACACGAAGAAATTCCAAGTAAACTCAAATGATTCGAAGAAGACGATAACGATCAGAGGGGACGTCTCCAAGGAAAAAGAGGTCGAGCTCCTGAAGTTCCTCTGGGCTAACTGGAATATTTTAGCATGGAAGCCCTCAGACATGCCCGGAGTCCCCGCCAAGATGGCGTTGTTGGCAAAAATAGTAGAAAAAAATCATGCCTACGATCACCCAAGATCAATATGAAGATGCATAAGGGGTTGGGATCACGATCGTTACCATCACTGAGTTGTGGTGGAAGAAGAACGTCTCAGTATAGATCGTACTTGGAGTCCCTCGAGCTGCCGATGAACGATCCCATGAACCGCCCATGAACAGTTCCTCTAACCGAAGACTGAAAGCACAACCTCTCTACTTGGTTGCAAGTGTGTAGCCTTCACGATCCGCAACGCTTTGCCATCCAGAGCTAATCGTCGCCGAAGGATTAGAGAAAGGAGATTAGAACCACACGGTGCTTCTAATTATTAGGACAAGATGACTAGCCTAGCTCTAATTAGTCAACTAGGACCAACTAGCACTAGAACTAGAAGAACTAGTGGAGGCTCCAAAACCGGTGTTATCTCAAAGGACAAAATCCCCAAGTATATATAGGTTGGAGGGCAGGAAGAGGACAACCACCAAGGGGGAAGGAGTCCCCTTGGTGCGCCGGCCTAGGGAAGTAGTTGGACTCCCTCCCCTAGGAGGATTCGCCCCTTCCCCCACAAGGAAAGGGGGCGCCACCTCCACTTGGGCCTTTGTAGCCCAAGTTGCCTTCCACCTCTTGGCCTTTTCAGGCCTGTTGATATTTAAATTAAATATAAAATATTCTATATAATTGCATAACATTATATATATATATATATATGTGTGTGTGTGTGTGTGTGTGTGTGTGTGTGTGTGTGTGTGTGTGTGTGTGTGTGTGTGTGTTAACATCTCTAGAAACATTTTCCACCTATATACAATTTATTAGTAACACCTGGTATTACCCGATACTCACTTAAACCCTTCTGGTGACCCCGAAACGCTTCCGGATCCTCTCAGAACAATTCTGAATATTCATGAAATAATTCCACAAATATATTCTCATGACTCCCATCCTACTAACACTAAGAAGATCATGATTTCCTTAAGCTTGTGACCCCGTAGGTTCGGTAACTCATAGGCATGAACGAAACCGTTTGGTCATAGACCGATAGCGGGACTATGGACGTCCATATCGATCCTTGTGAGCACATGAATGATATTCGAGTGAACCTTTGGTTATCATGTGATGTTCCCTTTGCTTCGCGACACTATGCAAAACCCGGGATGCATAAGTATCCTCCTGAGTCATCACCATGCTCACTATACCGAAATCCTCGTTACCGGTTTTGTTCTTTTTTCTCATTATTGCATTCCGGCATCGCCGTGACGAAGCCACATGTGTCTGGCCAGACGATGATTGATGCTATCACACCAAGAGGGCCCTAACAATATCTCTCCATCGTCGGAGAAGCAAAATCCCACTCTCGAGCTATCTACTCCCTTGTCAAACTTTCAGGTGAACCCGCAAGTTGTCGTTATGATCACCGTGTTACAGGTGACGTTTGAGCAACACCAAAGCCCAAGTATTATAAGAAGTTACTATGATACTCTCATGGTCTAAGGAGAAAATTTGCATGTCAACTCTCCATGTTATTACAATTGGTTACAGACGATATTAACTCAATTCATAACAAACAAGATTGGGTTGATTCAATATGATCGTTCTTTCAATGTCATAATCTTAATGTTGTTTTAGGATCATCGTTACACTTAATGATATCCTGAGATCTGGAAAACATGATCGCCGACAACACTTGAGTTAGCCCCAGAGAAAAGACCAAGAACCTTTTATTTAACCGTTTATTATTCCCCATGTGCATATGAGTTTTCCACTGAATCACATATTCCAGGATCATAGCAGTTATGGCATAGAATATAAACTCTATAATTATGAATATACAAATATTATTGCCTCTTGGGCATATTTCCAACAGTCTCCCACTTGCACTAGAGTTAATAATCTGGTTGCATGTTTTTCTAACACACATGGCTATCTGGTGTTCCTTATGCACTGCTAGTGGTAGAGCCTTCGTCAATGGGTTTGATACTTTTCAAATCCCAATGTTATTTGTGTTGGTAACATTTGTTTTTTATAGTGTAATTCTCTTGTTACATTATAGGTAGCACTATATGTTGGGGATATAACCCGCCCTAAACGGGCGGGTTAGGCCGCTGGCGACTTAAGACGACGGGCTTCAAATAGGCCCAGGTGATCAAGACACGAGGTAAAAGAGGTGACTTACAAGATGGGCCGGATTGAGCCCAAGGTTAGAAGACGGTGCATGGCCCAGAAGTGTAAGCCAATCGATGGCGACTTGTTATAGAAGGCAAGGCGACTTAGAGCCAGGGTCGGTCAAGAAGCATAACCCGACCCGGACTCTTGTAAGCTGGAGGCCTCGACCTGTATATAAAGGCGAGGTCCCGGCATAGAGTAGACTGGTTACAATCAATCGATAGCTAGGTCAAGCGAATTCGCTCCCTTGTAATCGATACTCAAGCAATAAGCATCAAGATCAGGAGTAGGCTTTTACCTCGTGGTGAGGGGCCGAACCTTGGTAAACTTGTGTCTCTCGTCCCGCTCAATCCCGACAAGCTAATCACCATTGCGATAACTTCACGCTTAAGTCCTTTCACTAGGACATCTGCCATGAAAAAACCACGATAGTTGGCCCCATCGTGGGGCCAGCGCACGTCGTTTCGACTTCTTGAAGGGCTCTTTCCTAGGGATCGAGGGATACACCATTGGCAGGACGACCAAGAATCGCCGAGGCAACCTCTACATCGACGACGCTGGCTGGGGTCCCGAGGCTGACTTAATTGAGTACGTATACCGGGTCCCCTTTGGTGGAATTCACGTTTTCATCGGCAAGATTGGCGAATCTAAGCCTTAGCCGGAAATCTGCACCGACGTCATTGAGTCGGCTCGGCGTGCGCAACCCGCCTGGGTCCAAGCCGCGCGGAAACATGTTTTCGTAGGCTTCACGCAAGGTGCAGAGCTTGCGAAAGATTCCGCATCTGGAGGAGAGACTCAAATCTACTTAGGTGATGAATCCTCGAATGGAGAGATAGAATCCTTCTATCAGATTCAAGACGGCAGGCTTGGGGGTTTTTCCGATGGCCACAATATTCCGGACCCCTATGAGCCGTTGTGCAGGTCTGCCATCTTCATGGCTAGCATAGGGCCTGCTCTCAACACTTCAACGGTGGCTGCAACAACTTTTGACCCGGCTGCCGCAAGGGTTGGTGGATCCGGCTCAGCCAGGCCGCCGGCTCAGGTACTGCTGGATCTCATGGGCACCTTGACAGATTTGTTAGCAACAGAGTTTACTGTGGCGAATCAGGCGGAATACAACGCGAAGATTGCGAAGATCTGTGAGGAGATAACCAAGGCGCAGGAGGATATCGTAGCTAAGAACATCCACACAGTTGCACTGAAGGCTCAAGTTGATGCAGAGGCAGAGCGTGTCAAGGGAGAGGCTTGGCGCTTAAATCTGGACCAGAACTCATCCAATGCAATATTCCAGAGAAGGCACCAGAGTCGTTTACCGTTTAAGTATGACCCGAGGCGCTTGTTTGACACCACTGGAGCGGGACCGAGTACTCCAGACGGGTGAACCCCAAGTTAAACCCGGATTTGCTGGGAAATTGGGCGGTGGCTCAACCTCGGCAGCCTGAGCCGCCACGAAGGGAAGAGCCAGCACCCAACCCGCCCCCCGATCAAACGCCGCCACAGCGTTTTCTGACGCCATTGGGACACTTCTCTAACCCGGTGGATAACATGTTAGCAGCGGCGACCCGACTGGCAGCGATTCCTATTACTAGCGAGTCATCGGCTGTGGTGGAAACCCGAAACATAGTCGAGCTCCTGCAAACAGCAATTGCACAGCAGGCCGCCTATTCGTATAGTCGTGATCGTGTGCACTCAACTCCTCTCCCGAGCCGTAGTTACTACCGGCATATTGAGTCACCCGCAGTCTCTAGCAGTGAATGGCGTCGTTACTGGCCCAATCCTCGGGGCACAGCTCAAGTACTCGTGGACAGTGCAACAGCCCGTTGAGAGGCGGAGGCGGCAAGCCAGGGGGCTTATGAGCCGCCCCCTGTGGTTCCTTTAGCTTCAAAAGAAGTCGGGTTAAGCACTAGGAGTCTCGGAGTGTCGTGTCTAGTGTCGGCCTTATGCAATGAGCGTATGCCTAAGGATTTCAAGGGTCCCCATAAGATACCTAATTGTACAGCTAATCTAGAGCCTGCGGGGTGGATTGAGAGTTATGAGCTAGCCATGGATATGCTAGAGGTGAGTGTGCAGTATGTGTTAAATATTTCACCATGATGTTGGAAGGACCGGCGCGCTCGTGGTTGAAAGGCCTGCCTCCTAATACGATTAACTCATGGGCTGAGTTAAAGGCGTGTTTTATAAAAAAAATCAAGGAACATGCAAGCAGCCGCTGATGAGTGTGGATTTGGATCACTGCGTGCAGCGTGAGGATGAGTCGGCCCATCATTGGTTCCGGCGGGTCTCAGCTACCATCCACTCGTCAGATAATATCGCGACGGCTCAAACTATTCTAATTCTTGCGAAGAACTGTCATTTCTTACCTCTTAAACAGAAGCTCGGGCGGCTCAAGCGTAAGTGCCAGGATATGAGTGACCTCATGAGTGCTCTCACCAAATATGCGGATTCTGACACCACAAAGGATCCCAGCTCCGATGATGATAAATCTAACAAGGGAAAGAAAAACGATGGTGCTAAGGGCCAGCAGCAGAATGTGGCAGGGCACAATGGCAATAACTAGGGCAATGGTAATAAGTGCAGACATCCCGATGGCGGGTCCGATCTGGTGGCTAACACCAACACCGTCTATAAGAATCAGCGTCTTGATGGCAATGGCAAGCTGCCTTTCAATCAAGGAAGGTCATAGAGTATTAAGGACATGCTTAATGGCCCTTGTCCCAAGCATAGTTATCAAAATAAGCCATCCAACCATGCTTGGAAGGATTGTTTTGTTATGAAGGAGTTCAGGAATCAACGGTTTTCACGGCATCAAGAAAATGGTAATGGGCCGCCCGGCGGGTCAGGCCCTGGGTCACAAGGAGCCGGCTTTGGTGGTGGTGGCTCAAGCTACAGTTATCAAGGCTAGGGAAATTAACAGTCTGGTCATGGGAATCGTCAGCAGGATAATCAGTCTGGGTATCAGAGTAACCCTAAGCAGCTCAATGGTGGTCAATACCACGTCTTCACTACAAGTCTTTACAAACGGGACCAGAGGGTTCATAAACGGGCGGTTCATGCAGAGCCAGCTGTTATGTAGTATTTGAGATGGTCTGAGCACACAATAACATGGAGCAGGGTGGATCACCCGCCTTGGGTCGATAACCCGGGTCACCTAGCCCTTGTAGTGGCCCCCAAGTGGGTGGTTATAAATTTACCAAGGTGCTTATAGATGGCGATAGCAGCACTAACATAATATACTATGATACTTTTCGCTGGATGAATTTGACTAACAAGGATCTCAAGCCATCCTCCACAGTATTCTATGGCGTGGTGACTGGCAAGTCGGTTTACCCTGTTGGAAAGATATCACTAGAAGTGGCTTTTGGTGATGAGTACAGTTATAGAGCAGAGACGTTGTGATTTGAGGTGGTCAAAATCAAAAGTCCATATCATGCCTTGTTTGGATGGTCGGCTTATGCTCGGTTTATGGCCCGCCCTTGTTATATTTACCTACATCTTAATATGCCAGGGCCAAAGGGGACAATTATGATACATGGTAACCAGAAAGTCGCCCTGGAGTGTGAGGAAGGCAATGCTGCTTATGCGGAAGGGGCTTGTACCACTTCAGAGCTCAAGTTCTATAAAGACAATGTTGAACCGGCTGATATGACCCCTCTGAAGAAACCCACCACAGAGCCTGACCCGCCCCTCAAATTTAAGTCGGCTAAGGACACATGACAAGTTGATTTTGTCCCTGGTGACTCTTCTCAGCAGTTTACAACTGGGACAGGGTGGATCCTAAATAGTAAAGCATGCTCATCAAGTTCATCCATGAGAATCCTGACATTTTTTCATGGAAGCCTTCTGACATGCCGGGTGTACCGAGAGAATTCGCTGAGCACCGACTTAATATTGATCCTAAGATGAAACCTGTTCGCCAATTCCTTCATCGTTTTAATGAAGAGAGGCATAAATCTATTAGGGAAGAAGTGGCCCGGCTCCTAGCTGCCGGGTTCATAGTTGAGGTTTTCCATCCTAAGTGGCTGGCTAACCCGGTGCTGGTGCTTAAGAAGAATGGCACTTGGCGTATGTGTGTTGATTACACAGATCTTAACATGGCATGTCTAGTTGACCCATTTTCTCTCCCTCTCATTGACCAAATCACTGATGCCGCGATGGGTTGTGGGAGTTTATGCTTCTTGGACGCTTATTCTGGTTATCATCAGATTAAGATGGCAGTGGAAGATCAGGAAAAGACAACTTTTATCACCCCCTTTGGAGCTTTATGTTATGTGTCTATGCCTTTTGGGCTCAAGAATGCCTATGCGACTTACCAGCGTTGTGTTCAGAATTGTTTTCACAAGCATATTCGTCGAAACGTTCATGCCTATGTGGATGATATTTTGGTTAAGTCAAGGAAAAAGGAAACCTTACTTGCTGACCTTAAGGAGACCTTTGATAATCTCAGGGTGTACAAGATGATGCTTAACCCGGCCAAGTGTGTATTTGGAGTGCCAGCAGGCAAGTTGTTGGGTTTCCTGGTCTCAGAGCGAGGCATTGAGGCTAACCCGGAGAAGATTGAGGCAATTACTTCTCTCTCTAAGCCGGCGTGCATTAATGACGTTCAACATTTGGCGGGTCGTATTGCAGCTCTGAGCCGATCTATAAGCCAGCTCAGAGAAAAAGTGATTCCCCTTTATCAGATGATGAAGAAGACTGATCACTTCATCTCGAGCAATGCTGCTAATGAGGCATTTGAGGCACTCAAGAAGCAGTTGGCTGAGCCACCCATCTTGGCTGCTCCCATAAACAAAGAGCCTTTACTCCTGTATGTGGCGGCTAATAATAAAGCAGTTAGCGTGGCAGTTGTTGTGGAGCACAAGGAGGCGGGTAAAGAGTATCTAGTCCAGGGGTCGATTTATTATGTCAGTGAAGTGCTCACGGAGTCTAAACAGAGTGGGAGATATTATACAGAACAGAGAGGCTACTGGCCGGGTTGCCAAGTGGGAAATTGAGCTTGGACCACATCATCTTAAGTATGTGCCTAGAACAGTCGTCAAGTCTCAGGCTTTGGTAGATTTCATTAATGATTGGACAGAACTGCAAGCACCTAAGGAGAAGCCTAACAATACATATTGGACCATACATTTTGATGGGTCTAGGCAGTTGGAAGGCTCGGGGGCTGGAGTCATTTTGGAATCTCCAAGAGGTGATAAATTTTGTTATGTCTTGAGGCTTATGTTTCCTGTACTAATAATGCAGCTGAGTATGAGGCCTTGTTACATGGGCTCCGCATGGACAAAGAGATGAACTTGAGCCGGGTTAGGTGCCTGGGCGACTCAGATCTTGTTGCACAACAGGTTTTAGGGAAGTGGGATTCTAAAGACCCGCTTATAGTGGCTTATCATCAGGCAGTCAACAATATTGCTGGTCTCTTCAAGGGTAACCAGGTGGATCACATAGACCGGAGGAAAAATGAAGCGGCTGATGCATTGTCTCAACTTGGGTCTCAGCGTAAGCCGGTTCCACCCAATGTGTTCCTTGATGTGTTGCACAATCATTCTATTAAGTTGCCTTCAGAACAAGATCTTGCTATTCGTGACCTGGAGGGGCAGTTGGTGGCGGCTCTACATGCTATTCCTGATTGGACGCTCCCTTATCTGGCTTATCTCACTCGAGGCGAGTTACCTCAAGATCAAAATTTTGGCTCGACAGATTATAAGGCGGTCTAATTCCATGACTATAGTCAATGGTGAGTTACACAGATGCAGCGTGACTGGCATGTTCCAATGTTGTGTCTCCCCTGAAGAAGGCCGTGAGATCTTACATGAAATTCATGCTGGTGATTGTGGTCATCATGCCGAGTCACGATCTCTAGTGGCTAAGCCACTTAGGCATGTATTATTCTGGTTAACAGCTCATGCAGACACTAAGGACCTGGTGCGCAAGTGTGATGGTTGTCAGAAGCTCATGTGCCGGCTCAGGAGCTGAGGATGATCCCAATAACTTGGTCGTTCGCGGTCTGGGGGCTTGATATGGTCGGGCCCTTTAAACAGTTTAAGGACAAGAAAACTCACTTGCTTGTTGCAGATGATAAATTTACCAAGTGGATGGAAGTTGAGCCTGTTAGCAATTGTGAGGCGGCGACTGCAGTTCAGTTCATGAAAAGCTGAACTTCCACTTTGGTTATCCTCACAGTATTATCACGGATAATGGGACAAATCTATCCAAGGGTGCCATGAAAGCATTTTGTCAGAGAGAGCATATCTGGCTTGATGTGTCATCAGTAGCTCACCCACAGTCCACTGGGCAAGCTGAGCGTGCTAACAAGGAGATCTTAAAAGGGATCAAACCCCGACTCATGGTGCCTTTGGAGTGAACTCTGGGTTGTTGGGTGAAGATCTTCATGAAGTTCTTTGGAGTATCAGAACTACCCCCAACATATCAACAGATAATGAAAAGGCATGTCAAGACGCCCTTGAAGCTTTGGAAGAAGAACGTGCTCAGGCGGCGGCTCGCTCGGCGATTAATCAACAAGACCTGCGTCGCTATCATAGCCACCGGGGTAGAAGCCGGACATTCCTAGAGGGCGACTTAGTGCTCCATTTGATTCAGTATCAAACAAGCATGCATAAGCTCTCACCTCCTTGGGAAGGACCCTTTGTGGTCAGCAAAAACCTTAACAATGGGTCATATTATCTTATCGACATACGTCAGCACAAAAAGTCACGTACCTCTGAGGAGGAGACCAACATGCCTTGGAATATTGCTCATCTTCGGCCTTACTATACTTGAGCTATTGGCTCTCACTATTGTACATATTTTTGTCAATGTATATACCTTTTTATGATCAAAATAATAAAGTCGGCATCCCCAAATTGCGGCCTATGTCGTTTCATCTCATATTTTCTGGGCATGAGTCTTAATTAATTGATCATAAGGGCACTAGGGGGCTTCCAACTCACTGAGTTTAGCTTACAAAACCCTTTTGACCCAGCGAAATGCCACATTATTGGTTATACCTGCCTGTATGCTCGATGCTACTCCAAACAAGATGACCCACCGTACTCTTGATAGTCAATCGTTTATGACCTTGAACTAGTCAAGGTTAAAATGGCGGTTTAAAGTCATGTGAGGGCCATCTTACCGATAGCGAGGACAAACCAAGGCTTTTAAGCCATGCTTCATGAAAGCAAGGATTTGAGCCTTAAAAGGCCAGATTCTTTCGGTCGAGCTTTAACAGTCGGCTTATAAGTATTAAGATACACATATATATTCTCTGTTTCTTGTTTTTACAGGAGTTTTATGTTCTTCATCATATGAAGGCTATAAGTCCCTGGATAAAAGAAGTTTCGGATTAACATAGCTTAAAATTGATTCTATAGCAGCCCTAACCCGCCAAGTGGTCTATTTAAAATTTTTATGACCATGAGTCAATGGGTTACTAACCAGCCCTGGCTTTCGACTATAAGTCGCCAGTACAAGAATTGATGGATCTTTTACAGATCATATGTAAAGACCTCAAGTAAATTCAGAGATATTGGAAGACAAGATATGCATATATGACTAGATCAAGCATACAAAGAATCTCGGCTGTTGGATTAAACAGTTGGCATAACATGCCCGAAAGCATGACAAGGAAGCACAATGTTTTTAACTAAGCTATTACAAGGCTACAGCTGAGCCCAAAAGTTTTTCAACCAAGTTTTTCAGGAGTTATATCACTCCTTTGAACCGGCCTCTGAGCCGTCTGGGTTAGATCCTGCCGGGTTAACATCATCTTGGCGTCTTGTGCTGGAGGTTCCTGATACATCTCCATCGCATCTATAATTTTTTATTGTTTCATGGCAATATTATACAAGTTTTACATACTTTTGGCAAATTTTTATATGATTTATTGGACTAACTTATTGATCCAGTGCCCAGTGCCATTTCCTATTTTCTGCATGTTTTTTTTATCGCAGAGTATTGCCACCTCTTGAGAGTGCGTTGGTTTTCCCTTGAAGAGGAAAGGGTGATGCAGCAAAGTAGCATAAGTATTTCCCTCAGTTTTTGAGAACCAAGGTATCAATCTAGTAGGAGACAACGCACAAGTCACCTAGTACCTACATAAACAATCAAGAACCTTGCAACCAACGCGATAAAGGAGTTGTTAGTCCTTCACGGTCACTCGCAAAAGTGAGATCTAATAAAGATAGTAAAATAAATATTTTTGGTATTCTTGTTGTATAGATTGGAAAGTAAAGATTACAAAATAAAAAGAATAGCGACAGAAATTGGCAAGTTGACGGGAAACTAATATGATATAAAATAGACCCGGGGGCCATAGGTTTCACTAGTGGCTTCTCTACAGATAGCATGTATTACGGTGGGTGAACAAATTACTGCCAAGCAATTGATAGAAAAGCGCATAGTTATGAAGATATCTAAGGCAATGATCATGAATATAGGCATCACGTCCGTGTCAAGTAGACCGAAACGATAATGCATCTACTACTATTACTCCACACATCGACCGCTATCCAGCATGCATCTAGAGTATTAATTTCATAAGAACAGAGTAACGCATTAAGCAAGATGACATGATGTAGAGGGATAAACTCAAGCAATATGATATAAACCCCATCTTTTTATCCTCGATGGCAACAATACAATCGTGCCTTGCTGCCCCTCATCACTTTGGGAAAGGACACATAAAGATTGAACCCAAAGCTAAGCACTTCTCCCATTGCAAGAAAGATCAATCTAGTAGGCCAAACTAAACCAATAATTCGAAGAGACTTGCAAAGATATCAAATCATGCATGTAAGAATTCAGAGAAGAACCAAATAATATACATATATAAAGTTGTTCATAAATCCACAATTCATCGGTTCTCAGCAAACACACCGCAAAAGAGTATTACATCGAATAGATCTCAAAGAACTTCGTGGAGAACTTTGTATTGAGGATCAAAGAGAGAGAAGAAGCCATCTAGCTAATAACTATGGACCCCGAAGGTCGGTGGTAAACTACTCACGCTTCATCGGAGAGGCAATGGTGTTGATGTAGAAGCCCTCCGTTATTGATTCCCCCTCCGACAGATCGCCGGAAAAGGCCCCAAGATGGGATCTCACGGGTACAGAAGGTTGCGGCGGCGGAAAAGTGGTTTCATGGCTCTCCCTGATGTTTCTACGGTATAAGAGTATATATAGGCAAAAGAAGTACGTCGGTGGACCTACGAGGGGCCCACGAGGGTGGGGGCGCGCCTACCCCCCTGGGCGCACCCTCGTGCCTCGTGGCCGCCTCGTGGAGTTCCAGACTTCGAGTCCAAGTCTTCTGGATTGCTTTCGGTCCAAGAAAGATCATAGCGAAGGTTTCATTCCGTTTGGACTCCGTTTGGTATTCCTTTTCTGCGAAACTCTAAAATAGGCAAAAAAAATAGAAACTGGCACTGGGCCTCCGGTTAATAGTTTAGTCCCCAAAATAATATAAAATAGCATATTAAAGCCCATTAAACATCCAAAACATATAATATAATAGCATGGAACAATCAAAAATAATAGATACGTTGGAGACGTATCAAGCATCCCCAAGCTTAATTCCTGCTCGTCCTCGAGTAGGTAAATGATAAAAACAGATTTTTTTTCATGTGGAATGCTACCTGACATAATTATCAATGTAATTTTCTTTATTGTGGCATGAATGTTCAGATTCGAAAGATTTAAGACAAAAGTTTAATATTCACATAAAAATAATAATACTTCAAGCATACTAACAAAGTAATCATGTCTTCCCAAAATAACATGGCCAAAGAAAGCTTATCCCTACAAATTCATATAGTCTGGCCATGCTCCATCTTCATCACACAAAATATTCAAATCATGCACAACCCCGATGGCAAGCCCAGCAATTGTTTCATACTTTTGATGTTCTCAAACTTTTTCAATCTTCATGCAATACATGAGCGTGACCCATGGACATAGCACTATAGGTGGAATAGAGTGGTGGTTGTGGAGAAGACAACAAAAAAGAAGATAGTCTCACATCAACTAGGCGTATCAACGGGCTATGGAGATGCCCATCAATAGATATCAATGTGAGTGAGTAGGGATTGCCATGCAACGGATGCACTAAAGCTATAAATGTATGAAAGCTCAACAAAAGAAACTAAGTGGGTGTGCACCCAACTTGCTTGCTCACGAAGACCTAGGGCATTTGAGGAAGCCCATCATTGGAATATACAAGCCAAGTTCAATAATGAAAATTCCCACTAGTATATGAACGTGACAAAATAAGAGACTCTCTATCATGAAGATGATGGTGCTACTTTGAAGCACAAGTGTGGAAAAAGGATAGTAGCATTGTCCCTTCTCTCTTTTTCTCTCTCTTTTTCACACGGGGCAATGCTATAATAATGATGATCATCACACTTCTATTTATTTACAACTCGATACTTATAACAAAATATGACTCTATATGAATGCCTCCATCGGTGTACCAGGATGTGCAATGAATCAAGGGTGACATGTATGAAAGAATTATGAAGGTGGCCTTGCCACAAATATGATGTCAACTACATGATCATGCAAAGCAATATGACAATGATGGAGCGTGTCATAATAAACGGAACGGTGGAAAGTTGCATGGCTAAGGAAATTCCATAATAGGTAGGTATGGTGGCTGTTTTGAGGGAGGTATATGGTGGGTGTATGATACCGGTGAAAGTTGCGCGGTATTAGAGAGGCTAGCAATGGTGGAAGGGTGAGAGTGTGTATAATACATGGAGTCAACATTAGTCATAAAGAACTCATATATTTATTGCAAAAATGTAGTAGTTATCGAAATGAAGTACTACGCGCATGCTCCTAGGGGGATAGATTGGTAGGAAAAGACCATCGCTCGTCACCGACCGCCACTCATAAGGAAGACAATCAATAAATAAATCATGCTCCAACTTTCTCACATAACGGTTCACCATACGTGCATGCTATGAGAGAATCACAAACTTTTAACATAAGTATCTCTTAAATTCACAACTACTCTCCTAGCATGACTCTAATATCACCATCCTCATATCTCAAAACAATGATAAAGAAGCAAACTTCTCATAGTATTCAATGCACTTTATATGAAAGTTTTTATTATACCCATCCTGGATGCCCATCATACTAGGACTAGTTTTATAACCAAAGAAAATTACCATGTTGTTCTAAAATACTCTAAAAATAATATAAGTGAAGCATGAGAGATCAATAGTTTCTATAAAATAAAATCACCACCGTGCTATAAAAAGATATAAGTGAAGCTTTCGAGCAAAATTATCTAGCTCAAAAGATATAAGTGAAGCACATAGAGTATTCTAATAAATTCCGATTCATACATGTCTCTCCCAAAAGGTGTTTACAGCAAGGATGATTGTGGTAAACTAAAAGGAAAAGCCTCAAATCATACAAGACGCTCCAAGCAAAACACATATCATGTGGTGAATAAAAATATAACCTCAAGTAAAGTTACCGATAGACGAAGACGAAAGAGGGGATGCCTTCCGGGGCATCCCCAAGCTTAGGCTTTTGGTTGTCCTTGAATTTTACCTTGGGTTGCCTTGGGCATCCCCAAGCTTAGGCTCTTGCCACTCCTTATTCCAAAATCCATCAAATCTTTACCCAAAAACTTGAAAACTTCACAACACAAAACTAGAACAGAAAATCTTATGAGCTCCGTTAGTATAAGAAAATAAACGACCACTTTAATGTACTATAATGAACTCATTCTTTATTTATGTTGGTGTTAAACATACTGTATTCCAACTTCTCTATGGTTCATACCACCCGATACTACTCATAGATTCATCAAAATAAGCAAACAACACACGAAAAACAGAATCTATCAAAAACAGAACAGGCTGTAACAATCTGTATCATTCGAATACTGCTGTAACTCCAAAAATTCTGAAATAAATTGGTGTACGTGAGGAATTTTTCTATTAATCATCTGCAAAAAGAATCAACCTAAAATCACTCTCCAGTAAAAATATTGGAAGCTAATCTCGTGAGCGCAAAAGTTTCTGTTTTTTACAGCAAGATCGCAAAGACTTCACCCAAGTCTTACCAAAGGTTCTACTTGGCACAAACACTAACTAAAACATTAAACCACATCTAAACAGAAGCTAGATGAATTATTTATTACTAAACAGGAGCAAAAAGCAAAGAACAAAAATAAAATTGGGTTGCCTCCCAACAAGCGCTATCGTTTAACGCCCCTAGCTAGGCATAAGAACAAGAATAGATCTAGGTATTTTCATCTTTGGTATGCAATCCATAAGTGGCTCTCATAATAGATTCATAAGCTAATTTAATTTTCTTCCTAGGAAAGTGTTCCATGCCTTTCCTTAACGGAAATTGGAATCTAATATTTCCTTCTTTCATGTCAATAATTACACCAATCGTTCTAAGGAAAGGTCTACCAAGAATAATAGGGCATGTAGGATTGCAATATATATCAAGAACAATGAAATATACAGGCACATAATTCCTATTTGCAACAATAAGAACATCATTAATCCTTCCCATAGGTTTCTTAATGGTTGAATCCGCAAGATGCAAATTTAAAGAACAATCATCAAATTTACGGAAACCTAGCACATCACACAAGGTTTCTAGAATTGTGGAAACACTAGCACCCAAATCACACAAAGCATAGAATTCATAATCTTTAATCTTAATTTTAATAGTAGGTTCCCACTCATCATAAAGTTTTCTAGGGATAGAAACTTCTAGTTCAAGCTTTTCTTCACAGGATTGCATTAAAGCATCAACGATATGTTTAGTAAAAGCTTTATTTTGCTTATAAGCATGTGGAGAATTTAACACGGATTGCAACAAGGAAATACAGTCTATCAAAGAGCAATTATCATAATTAAATTCCTTGAAATCCAAAATAGTGGGTTCATTGCTATGTAAAGTTTTGACCTCTTGAGTCCCACTTTTATCAAAAATTTCATAAGATTGAAAATCCTCCAAATATGTGGGATCTAAAGTTGACACTCTTACAAACCCACTTTCAATATTATTGCAAACACAATCTCATATTCATCATGGGGCTTAAATAAATTTTCAAGACCATAAGAAGAATCACCCCAATCATGATCATTGCAACAAGTAGTAGACATAGCAAAATTAGCATACCCAAGCTTAGGGTTTTGCATATTATTAACACAATTCACATTAATAGAATTTATAGTGGAATCATTGCAATCATGCTTTTTATTCAAGGAGCTATCGTGAATCACTTTATAAATTTCTTCTTTCAACACTTCATCACAATTTTTAGATTCATGAATTTCAAGCAAAACCTCATAAAGATAATCTAGTGCACTCACATCACTAGAAATTGGTTGATCATAATTGGATCTCTTAAAAAGATTAGCAAGGGGATGAGGATCCATAAACCTTTAGCAAGCGAAGATGCAAGCAAAAAGAAGGCACATGGTAACACAAGATCGAATGGAAGGAGGGCGAAGAAAAGGCAAAGGTTCTCGAAAATCGTTTTTGAAGTGGGGGAGAGGAAAACGAGAGGCGAATGGCAAATAATGTAATGCGAGGGAGAAGAGTTTATGATGGGTACTTGGTATGTCTTGACTTGACGTAGATCCCCCCGGCAACGGCACCAGAAATCCTTCTTGCTACCTCTTGAGCATGCGTTGGTTTTCCCTTGAAGAGGAAAGGGTGATGAAGCAAAGTAGCGTAAGTATTTCCCTCAGTTTGTGAGAACCAAGGTATCAATCCAGTAGGAGACAAAGCACAAGTCACCTAGTACCTGCACAAACAATCAAGAACCTTGCAACCAACGCGATTTAGGGGTTGTCAATCCCTTCACGGTCACTCGCAAAAGTGAGATCTAATAAACATAGTAAAGTAAATATTTTTGGTATTTTTGTTGTATAGGTAGGAAAGTAAAGATTGCAAAATAAAAACAACAGCGACAGAAACTGGCAAGTAGACGAGAAATTAATATGATATAAAATAGACCTGGGGGCCATAGGTTTCACTAGTGGCTTCTCTCAAGATAGCATGTATTACGGTGGGTGAACAAATTACTGCCGAGCAATTGATAGAAAAGCGCATAGTTATGAAGATATCTAAGGCAATGATCATGAATATAGGCAACACGTCCGTGTCAAGTAGACCGAAACGATTCTGCATCTACTACTATTACTCCACACATCGACCGCTATCCAACATGCATCTAGAGTATTAAGTTCATATGAACAGAGTAACGCATTAAGCAAGATGACATGATGTAGAGGGATAAACTCAAGCAATATGATATAAACCCCATCTTTTTATCCTCGATGGCAGCAATACAATACGTGCCTTTCTACCCCTACTGTCACTGGGAAAGGACACCCCAAGACTGAACCCAAAGCTAAGCACTTCTCAAATTGCAAGAAAGATCAATCTAGTAGGCCAAACTAAACCGATAATTCGAAGAGACTTGCAAAGATATCAAATCATGCATATAAGAATTCAGAGAAGAACCAAATAATGTTCATAGATAAACTTGTTCATAAATCCACAATTCATCAGATCTCTGCAAACACACCACAAAAGAGTATTACATCAAATAGATCTCCAAGAACATCAAGGAGAACTTTGTATTGAGAATTAAAGAGAGAGAAGAAGCCATCTAGCTGATAACTATGGACCCGAAGGTCGGTGGTAAACTACTCATGCTTCATCGAAGAGGCAATGGTGTTGATGTAGAAGCCCTCCGTGATTGATTCCCCCTCTGGTAGATCACCGGAAAAGGCCCCAAGATGGGGTCTCACCGGTACAGAAGGTTGCGACGGTGGAAAAGTGGTTTTGTGGCTCTCCCTGATGTTTCTAGGGTATAAGAGTATATATAAGCAAAAGAAGTACGTCGGGGGAGCTATGAGGGGCCCACGAGGGTGGGGGCGCGCCTACCCCCCTGGGCGCGCCCTCATGCCTCGTGGCCGCCTCGTGGAGTTCTAGACTTTGACTCCAAGTCTTCTAGATTGCTTTCGGTCCAAGAAAGATCATCGCGAAGGTTTCATTCGTTTGGACTCCGTTTGGTATTCCTTTTCTGCGAAACTCTAAAATAGGCAAAAAAACAGAAACTGGCACTGGGCCTCCGATTAATAGGTTAGTCCTAAAAATAATATAAAAGAGCATATTAAAGCCCATTAAACATCCAGAACAGATAATATAATAGCATGGAACAATAAAAAATTATAGATACATTGGAGACGTATCAAGTATCCATATAAAACGAAGTCCGAATGCAATAAAATTTCACGGAGAATTATTTTGGAATATATGTGATTTTTGGGAGTTGGAATCACATAAGCGGAGGCCCACACAGCACAAGACACACGAGGCGCGCCAGAGGCCTGGCGGCAGGTGGTGGGTTGTGCCTTCCTCGAACGTCGGTTGGGGCTCTACTTCGGGTGCAAGGAAGCTTATATCCGGAAAAAAATCGTGTTAAAATCTCAGCGCAATCGGAGCTACGGATCTCCTGGAATATAAGAAACGGTTTTCGGCCAGATCAGGAGAGCGCGGAACAGAAGAGAATAGAGAGACAGATCCAATCTCGGAGGGGCTCTCCTCCCTCCACAGCCATGGAGGCCATGGACCAGAGGGGGAACCCTCCTCCCATCTACGGGGGAGGCCAAGGAAGAATAAGAAGGAGGGGGCTCTCTCCCTCTCTCTCCCGGTGGCGCCGGAGTGCCGCCGGGGCTAGGATCGTGACGGCGATCTACATCAACAACCTTGCTACCATCAACACCAACTTTCTCCCCCTCTATGAAGTGGTGTAACACCTCTTCCCCCCCCCCCGCTCTAATCTTTACTTAAACATGGTGCTCAACTCCATATATTATTTCCCAATGATCTATGGTTATCCTATGATGTTTGAGTAGATCCGTTTTGTCCTATGGGTTAATCGTGATCTTGGTTGGTATGATTGTCTATTTTATTTATGGTGCTATCCTACAGTGCCCTCCGTCTCGCGTAAACATGAGGTGCCCCCGCTGTAGGGTGTTGCAATATGTTCATGGTTCGCTTACAGTGGGTTGCGAGAGTGACAGAAACTTTCTACCTCTTGAGCATGCGTTGGTTTTCCATTGAAGAGGAAAAGGTGATGCAGCAAAGTAGCGTAAGTATTTTGTCGGATTTCGGGTTTCGGCAGACCCTTAAGGCTCGAACTCTGGGGTGCGCACGGAGATCCAACCCTCCACCGTCTCGTACCTCGCCGAATCGCAGGGACCTAAAACTACTCGAAAGAACAGCACAAGAGACACGAGATTTATATTGGTTCAGGCCACCATCGTGGTATAATACCCTACTCCAGTGTGTGGTGTGTGGATTGCCTCTTGGGCTGATGAGGAACAGTACAGGGAAGAACAGCCTCACGAGGGTCTGTTCTTGGTGGGTGTGATGAACTGCTAAGTGGTGTCCCGTCGCTCTAGCTTGAGGATCGGGTCTCTATCTCTATCTCTGGATCCCAAAATGCCGCCCGGGAGGAGAGAGAGAGAGAGAAGCCCTACTATGGTGGCTAGCTCTACTTATATAGACGAAGGCCCTGGGCCTCTTCCCAAATATTGAGCGGGAAGGGCACCAACAATTTGCCATTTTGAAGGGGAACAGCGGGTACACTTATCCTGACTAAAGTTGGTCCTCGCCTGCCAAAGGCTCTGGTGATATCGCCTGCTTGGGCTCCACGATGAATGCATTCCAGCCGTTGGGGCTGGTCTTGGTCTTGTTACACCAAAATGGGTGCCTTTGCTAGATGCTCTTGCCTGCGCTTGCTCCCTTTGCACCAAAGAGGAAATGAGGACGCTGCGCGGGCTGGCGCCCTTGGTCGTCATGGCTTACGTCATGGGCACCTCGCGAGGTACCCTGCCTTGAACTCTCGCCTCCTCATGAGCCAGCTGACGAGGCCGTGCACGAGAAGCTCTTGGTCGTCCGCCCATGAGGCTTGGCCCCTCGCGAGGTCTTAAGTTCGTTGATGAAGATGGGTCGTCTGGGCCTCCTTTGAGCCACGCCGCGAGGCCGCAGCGAGCAAGTCTGGGGACCCCGTTCCCAGAACACTTACATTAGCCCAGGCCCTCTGGCGCCCGAACTTGGCCGCGCAGAGGCGAAAGGGCAAGTCTGAGCGTCGCGAGCTAACAGCCTGTGGCCTTGGGCGACGCGTGGCGGTTGATTGGGCGTGGGCGACCTGTTCCCCACGCCTCCTTATTTCGTGCCTTGCTAAGCGGACACGCTGCTGCACATCTGTTCCCCTCTCTGCTGCTTGTGCGCTCCAGTCCTTCCCTCTCTCGAACTCCAGCTTCCATTCCCAATTCAATCTCAAATCCCCCCTTCCCCCTTTCGATCACCATGGCTCCGACGAAGAAGGGGAAGGGAAGAAACTCTTGCGCCTCGCTTCGCCCGCCGCCCGGGCAACCTCCATTGTCGACCGTCGATCATACTCAATCTGAAGGGCTTGGGCAAGGTCAGTTCGGCTCTGCCACCTCCTTCAACAAATCACGGGAGGGCGATGGCCTGGCCCGCGTCCCGCCGCCATCGACAGGATAGTCACGGGGTCCGGTATTTATTTGACGCAATGGGCGGGCTGGTTCCCCTTCTCGATTTCTTCAATGCCGTGCTTTCCCACTATCGAGATCCACATGATGCATCTGGGTCTGAGTCCATTACTCTCCTCTCGGTCTTAGCCGTTTGTGAGGCAATGATGGGCATCCTTCCCTCGGTTGCCTTGCTGCGCCACTTCTTCTCTCTGCGCCTTTTCGACCCCACTCAATGCTCGGCGTGCGTGAGCTTTGTCGCCGCGCCCGAAACAGCAGCCTCAGGGATTGACTTCAGCCTGCCTCTGCCCGTGGCTGAGTTCCGCGAGAGGTGGTTGTACGTGAATGTGGGGGTGCCCAGCCCCCTGCTATCTGAGCCAACCTCGCCTGCTGTCCCCAATTCAGGCTGGGGCCAGGAGACGCTTTCGAGCCCTCGGCTCGTCTTCGTCTGGCGCCGCTTCGCGTTCCTGAGGTCGCTTGCTGTGACAGCGCCCAAGGTGGTGAAGGATTTCTGATCGCCGCATTGCTCCTCTCAACGCCATTCCCACGGATGTGGGCCTTGGTAGTCGGTGATCGTATGAGGCTCCGGAAGAAGACTGGCCTTGAGCGCTAAGGAAAGTGCTCTGGTCCCGACCGGCGATCCTAACCCCGGTGGCATCCGGCATGAAGGGGCCTTGCTGTACCTCTGCCGGAACAGGGGTGATTTGGTGAACCAGATGCCTATCTTCGATGAATGGGGGTTGCGCCCCGCTGGTCTCCAGGGGCCTCGCAAGAACCCAGTGGTGGTGACGGTCCTTCCAGTCGGCCAAGGCGGCTCCTCCTCAAGTGGCGGAGCAGGGAGGCACGAGCCGCGAGAGGCCGATGGGACCCCCGCCGGGGTGACAGCACCGGGCGATGCTCGTGAGGGGGCAGCTCCTGAGGCTCATGCCGCTGCTTGGTGCGGCGAGCGGCAGCGCCCATGGCGCCAGCAGGCTGGAGCCCCCGAGGCCCTGCTGCTTCTCTTGGTGAGGCGACTAGCGGCGGCGTCGGTGGCGTCCACGCAAGCCGCCTTGATGCTTCTCCCTCGCCGCAGGCTGATCCCTGCGCTCAAATCTTGGGTCGTTTCCGCGTGAACTTGGAGGCCCTCTGGAAAAGAAGGGAGGCCCTGGGCGATGATTACCCTTGTCGCCTGCTAAAGCGCAGGAAGTACTTCGCTACTGATGAGTAAGCCTTCGCCTTCTCCAGCTCCTGGTTCTTCTGCTGCTTGTACTGATCCCTGCCATGCAGGCCCCTTCCTGCCGAGCTCATGGAGACGGGTGAGGAGCCGTCCTCCCCGGCTTCGCCCCCTCCCCAGTCCTCGAGTGCTCCAAGAAGTGGAGCCCTTGTGGTGAGGGCGACCGGGGAGGTGAGCCGTCTCGAGGCGCGTCGTGGCCCTGCGCGCCTCGCGATCCTTCCTCGCGAGCCTTCCCGGGGCATAGCTAGCCTGCCGTGGGCTTCTCGCCTGGTTGTGGACAGCGATTGGCTGAGGCGCTTCCTGCACCCCTCGTGTGGGGATGGGCTGGCCCCAGGCCGGGCTTCTGGCGCGGCGTGCCCGGCCGTCGCGAGGGTGCAAGCCCCCAGCCCCCTGCCCGGAGGGGGAGTGTTGATGCGTGGATCCGGCGCCCGTCTGGGGCGGTTGACGCAGTGAGCCTTCTTGGTGAAGAGCTTGCTGACGAAGACGCGCGCCTTGAGGCCAAGGGCCTGCGCCTGGCCGCGGAGAGGCGCGAGCTGGAGGGCGCCGCCGCCCTTGCGCGCCGCCAGCGCGATCTTGATGATGAAGAGGCCAAGGCGTCGCTGGCAGCCTCTCGGGAGGCCTGCTCTCGGGTCGTCGAGGAGGCCTGGGCAGCGAACAGGCGGCGAGAGGCAGCGGAGGAGCGGGCACGGGAACTCCTGGCCTGGTGTCACTCACTGGAGGAGCAAGCGGAGCTGCGCGAGGCAGCCCTCGCGTCGATGAAGGTGGCCTCCGGCGACCCGACGGAGCTCGAGCGTGAGGCGTTGGCGCTTGAAGCCGCCCGAGCAGCGTCAGTCTGGCCTTTGGAGACGAGGGAGCGCTTGGTGACGCGGGCAGAGGATGAGGTCGCGGCATGGGAAGCCCGCGTCCTGGAGGAGGTCGGATGCCGGTTGGCGGCGGCGCGCTCGAACCTCGAGCGCGAGTTTGAGGAGCGGTTGGGGTTGATAAAGGCCGAGGCTGAGGGCAGGACTGCTGCCTTGAGGGCCAAATCTGGAGGAGGCGGCGTGGCGGGCCGATGCTCTTGGGCCGCCCTCGAGGTGGCGTGAGGGAGTCCACCACCTCTCGGGCCGGCGCTCCTTCTTCGCCCGGTGGAGGAGGCCGAGGCTGTTGCGCGCGCTGAATCGCGGACGAGATCGTCGGCAGCGAATCTTGGAGCATGAGCACCGTCCCATGCTCGCCACACTCCGGGAAAGGGCTAACGCAGCCTTGGATAATATCTGCGAGGCGGTAGTAGGCCAGCCGCACGCGGCAAAACTATGCCGGCAACCTTCAGTTCTTCACTGACGTGGTGGCGCGGCTGGAGGCGCGGTCGGTCAGGGCCGACAGGTTGGTGGAGGAGAGGAGCCGCGCGCTGCTAGGGCGCGCCTTCTCTCGTGTCTTCAGCCATCTCCGGGACATGGACCCCCACTTCGATTTTGACGCAGCCATCGCCCCAGTTCCCCAGGCCGTCCGGGGCGACCTGGCACACTGGGTGGAAGACAACGTGGATGCCCTCATCCGGGCCTTCGCTTTGGACGATGACGGCGTGGTCGTGGCCGCCGATGAGGGCGGCGTGGTGAACGTCCCAGACGCCACCGACGATCACGCAGATAGCGACGGCGAGGCCAGCGACGCCAGCAACGGCTTGGGAGGTGCTCCTGAGGATGCATTGGGGGATTTGTCCGACTGATCATGTATTGTCCCTGTTCCATTACCCTGCATGAATTGAACTCAGGTTTTGGCATGATGGAGGTGAGAGCATTTTGGGAGGGGGAGCCCCTCATGTAAAACTTGTGTTCTTCGTATTAGCAGGTGTTACAACGCCCATATGCCCGCGCCAAGTGGTTGGCTAAGCGGCGCGCTAGTTGGATGGTTTATCTTTGTTTCGTACGGGCCCCGAGATAGCCTGTGGAAGGCTGGGGCAATCTGAGCGCCTACTGATCGAATCCGTAGGACCTGCAGTAAAAACCCTCCGGAGAGGACGCGGTGGCGACAGGCTGGGCTGCGCGCAAGCTTCGCCTGGCCCGGCTCGCGAGGGGCTCGCGAGGGGAGGCAGCTAAGGCGGAGTTGTAACCGAAAACGCGAGAGATTTGCTCGAATGAGACTAAGCACCCCTTCCCCGAATACGCGCAAATCTTCGAGCTCAAATTCAACTTAAATCCAACAAGGGAAAACGACAGCCAGAGGAAAAACCAATGAAAGCAGAAAAAGGCCGCGTCCGGCACCTAGTCTAGTCTTGGACGTCTTCTCACCAGCGTGGAGCTAAGTGCTGCTACTGGGTGTAGGAGGGAGCCCTAGGGCTTGAGGCCGGCACCCCTGAGACTCCGGGGCGTGTACAGCCCCACTCATTATTACGTGAGAGTGTCACGGGGCGGCGAGCTTCACAGGCACTGGGCCTTCTTCACAGGTACCGGCCTTGCTTCATATCGCCAGACGAGGCCCATTGCGCCACACTCTAGTGCCACCAACGACCGAAAACCAGGGCGCCGCCGGTGGGGTAGGCGTGCCGCCAGTTCCCCGGCGACCACGGGTCCTCCGCTAGGGCAGGCCACAGGCACCTCCCAGCAGAGGGCCTACCTCCTGAGCACGCTTGCTCGAATGCAGCGGTGGTGATGTCGGATCTCTGCCCCTCTCGGCAGCCCTCGCCCCCCCTCCCGAGGGTAGGAGGCTGGGGGCAGGGCAGCCGCTTGTCGTGGCGACCTGTACCTCCTACGACCTATGGTTAGCGTATGTTTTCTCTTGAGGAAGTAGCGGTACCCGATAATCGTCGCCCCTGGCATGACCAGTGGGACCATCTCGAGACTCCTGGAAGAGCGCGGCTTCTGGCGCCTCATCCCCCAGTTGGGCTGAGGCGAGTCTTGTTCTCCCTCATGCGGGTGCCCTTGGTCCATCATGTGGGGCACGTATTCTTCCGGCGCCGTCATCCCGAAGGCCACGCCGTAGTGCTGAGCGTGCCTTGCTGCTCTGCTTGATGCGCCCGCCGTGGGGTGGTGGCGCGGCAGTCCACCAGGGCCGTGAGTTGCGTCAAGTCCTTCTTCTCCATGGGCGGGCGAGGGCAGCCCCGCCCGGCCCGGCGCCGACAGCTTCGCCGGTGCTGGAGTAGCTTTGGATCTCGCGGGCGCGCGTGGAGCCCCCGTGCGGGCCGCCCTCGGCCTGAGGTGGGAGTTGGGTGCAGAAGGGGTGAGCCCCCGAGGCGGCGGCCAGAGCTCCGCCACTCGCTCCGGCCGACGTCGCGGCCGCTCTCCGGCCTTTGCACTGCAGCAGCTCTCGGGCCACTGTGAGCGCGGCCCTCGAGTTCGCCTGCTCCCGGCGGGTGTACGGTGATGTGGTCGCGGCGTGGTTGGAGGCTCTTGCTGCCGACCGCGCCTATCGCGGTGTGAGAGCCGTCGAAGCCTGTCCACATCGCCCGCGGCCCGCAGCACCCTGCGGACCGCGAGCTGCCTGGGGCACGGGGTCGGCCGAGGCGAGCGGCTCTGCGTGGGCGGGCCACGCCGCCCAAGGATCTGGGTTGCCCGCTTGGTCACCGGACATGGTGATGACGATCTGACGGGACACGAGGTGGCGAAAGGCGGATTCGGCGCACCCTACAGCGCGCGCAAATGTCGGTTCGGGTTCGGCGGACCCTTAAGGTTCGAACTCGGGGTGTGGCGGAGATCCAACCCTCCACCGTCTCGTACCTCGCCCGAATCGCGGGGACCTAAAACTACTCGAAAGAACAGCACAAGAGACACGAGATTTATCTTGGTTCAGGCCACCATCATGGTGTAATACCCTACTCCGGTGTGTGGTGTGTGGATTGCCTCTTGGGCGATGAGGAACGATCTGAGGAAGAACAGCCTCACGAGTCTGTTCTTGGTGGGTGTGATGAACTGCTAAGTGGTGTCCCGTCGCTCTAGCTTGAGGATCGGGTCTCTATCTCTATCTCTGGATCCCAAAATGCCGCCGGGAGGAGAGAGAGAGAGAAAGCCCTACTATGGTGGCTAGCTCTACTTATATAGGCGAAGGCCTGGGCCTCTTCCCAAATATTGAGCGGGAAGGCGCCAACAATTAGCCATTTGAAGGGAACAGCGGGTACACTTATCTGACTAAAGTTGGTCCTCGCTTGCCAAAGGCTCTGTGATGGCGCCTACTTGGGCTCCACGATGATCGCATTCCAGCCGGCTGGGGCTGGTCTTGGTCTTGTTGCACGAAACAGGTGCCTTTGCTAGATGCTCTTGCTGCGCTTGCTCCTTTGCACCAAAGAGGAAAGGAGGGGCGCTGCGTGGGCTGGCGCTCGATCGGCGCCCTTGGTCGTCATGGCTTCGTCATGGGCACCTCGCGAGTACCACCTTGAACTCTCCGCCTCCTCATGAGCCCGGCTGGCGAGGCTGTGCTGAGAAGCTCTTGGTCGTCCCCCTCATGAGGCTTGGCCCTCACGAGGTCTTGAGTTCGTTGATGAAGATGGGCGTCTGGGCCTCCTTTGAGCCACGCCGCAGGCCGCAGGCAGGCAAGTCTGGGGACCCCCGTTCCCAGAACGTCGACATATTTCCCTCAGTTTTTGAGAACCAAGGTATCAATCCAGTAGAAGACTACACGCAAATCCCTCGCACCTACACAAACAAATAAGAACCTTGCAACCAACGCGATAAAGGGGTTGTCAATCCCTTCACGACCACTTGCAAAAGAAGATAAGATTTCATTTTCATTAAACTCACATAGGTAAGGAAGGTGTTTTTTAGGGTTCTTAGAGCAACAAGTAAAATCATAAATTTCACAAAGATTCCAAGCATAACACAACAATCTGTTTATTTGATCCCATAAGGGTCTCCTTTTTTCGGACAAGCGGTGGCCTTTAAAATGAGCATGCTCATCTAATGATTTCCATCAACTAGGCTAGTTGGGGTTTCAGCACGAGCGCACAAGGATCGAAGATGATCCAAGTAGAGCACTTTAAGTGGATCCATATCAATAGATTTTTAGCAAGCTAAGATGCAAGAAAATAGAAGGCACATGGTAACACAAGCAAACAATAGATCTGGCGAGAAAAAGGCAAACGGAAAAGAAGGCGAATAAAATGGCAAAGGTGAAGTGGGGGAGAGGAAAACGAGAGGAAAATGGTAAATAATGTAATGCGAGGGATAAGAGGTTGTGATGGGTACTTGGTATGTCTTGACTTGTGCGTAGATCTCCCTGGCAACAGCGCCAGGAATCCTTCTTGCTACCTCTTGAGCATGCGTTGGTTTTCTCTTGAAGAGGAAAGGGTGATGCAGCGAAGTAGCATAAGTATTTCCCTCAGTTTTTTAGAACCAAGGTATCAATCCAGTAGGAGACTACACGCAAATCCCTCGTACCTGCACAAACAAATAAGAACCTTGCAACCAACGCGATAAAGGGGTTGTCAATCCCTTCACGGCCACTTGCAAAAGTGAGATCTGATAGAGATAATACGATAAATATTTTTGGTATTTTTGCTGTATAGATGGAAAAGTAAAGATTTCAAAATAAACGGCGCCAGAGATACCTAGTTGACAGGAGATTAATATGATGGAAAATAGACCCGGGGGCCATAGGTTTCACTAGTGGCTTCTCTCAAGATAACATAAGTATTATGGTGAGTGAACAAATTACTGTCGAGCAATTGATAGAAAAGTGCATAGTTATGAGAATATCTAGGCATGATCATGTATATAGGCATCACGTCCGCGACAAGTAGATCAAAACGATTCTGCATCTACTACTATTACTCCACACATCGACTGCTATCCAGCATGCATCTAAAGTATTAAGTTCATAAAAACAGAGTAACGCATTAGGCAAGATGACATGATGTAGAGGGATAAACTCAAGCAATATGATATAAACCCCATCTTTTTTATCCTCGATGGAAACAATACAATACGTGTTGTTTCCCATACATCCTTGGAATCGAAACAGCATAAGATTGAACCCAAAGCTAAGCACTTCTCCCATTGCAAGAAAGATCAATCTAGTAGGCCAAACTAAACCAATAATTCGAAGAGACTTGCAAAGATATCAAATCATACATGTAATAATTCAGAGAAGAACCAAATAATATACATATATAAAGTTGTTCATAAATCCACAATTCATCGGATCTCAGCAAACACACCGCAAAACAGTATTACATCGAATAGATCTCCAAGAACTTCGAGGAGAACTTTGTATTGAGAATCAAAGAGAGAGAAGAAGTCATCTAGCTAATAACTATGGAGCCGAAGGTCGGTGGTAAACTACTCACGCTTCGTCGGAGAGGCAATGGTGTTGATGTACAAGCCCTCCGTGATTGATTCCCCCTCCGACAGATCGCCGGAAAAGGCCCCAAGATGGGATCTCACGGGTACAGAAGGTTGCGGCGGCGGAAAATTGGTTTCATGGCTCTCCCTGATGTTTCTAGGGTATAAGAGTATATATACGCGAAAGAAGTACGTCGTTGGACCTACGAGGGGCCCACGAGGGTTGGGGCGCGCCTACCCCCCTGGGCGCGCCCTCGTGCCTCGTGGCCGCCTCGTGGAATCGAGCAACGCAAGATTGAACCCAAAGCTAAGCACTTCTCCCATTGCAAGAAAGATCAATCTAGTAGGCCAAACCAAACTGATAATTCGAAGAGACTTGCAAAGATATTAAATCATACATAAAAGAATTCAGAGGAGATTCAATTATTGTTCATAGATAATCTTGATCATAAACCCACAATTCCTCGGATCTCGACAAACACACCGCAAAAGGTATTACATCGAATAGATCTCCAAGAGAATCGAGGAGAACTTTGTATTGAGATCCAAAGAGAGAGAAGAGGCCATGTAGCTAATAACTATGGACCTGAAGGTTTGTGGTAAACTACTCACACATCATCGGAGAGGCCATGGTGTTGATGTAGAAGCCCTCCGTGATCAATTCCCCCTCCGGTGGAGCGCCGGAAAAGGCCCCAAGATGGGATCTCACGGGTATAGAAGGTTGCGGCGGTGGAAATAGGGTTTCGTGGTGCTCCTGCATGTTTTCGGGGTATATGGGTATATATAGGAGGAAGATGTAGGTCGGTGAGCTGCGAGGGGCCCACGAGGGTGGGGGCGCGCCCAGGGGGCAGGCGCGCCTCCCTGCCTCGTGGCCTCCTCGCTTCTTTCTTGACGTCCACTCCAAGTCCTCTGTATCACGTTTGTTCCAAAAATAACTCTCCCGAAGGTTTCATTCCGTTTGGATTCCGTTTGATATTCCTTTTCTGCGAAACACAGAAATAGGCAAAAAAATAGCAATTTGCACTGGGCCTTTGGTTAGTAGGTTAGTCCCAAAAATAATATTAAAGTGCTTAGTAAAGCCCATTAAACATCCAAATTAGATAATATAATAGCATGGAACAATCAAAAATTATAGATACGTTGGATACGTATCAAGCATCCCCAAGATTAATTCATGCTCGTCCTCGAGTAGGTAAATGATAAAAACAGAATTTTTGATGTGGAATGCTACCTAGCATATTTCTCAATGTAATTTCCTTTATTGTGGCATGAATGTTCAGATCCGAAAGATTCAAGACAAAAGTTTAATATTGGCACAAAAATAATAATACTTCAAGCATACTAACAAAGCAATCATGTCTTCTCAAAATAACATGACCAAAGAAAGTTATCCCTACAAAATCATATAGTCTGGCTATGCTCTATCTTCATCACACAAAATATTTAAATCATGCACAACCTCGATGACAAGCCAAGGAATTGTTTCATACTTTTGATGTTCTCAAACCTTTTCAATCTTCACGCAATACATGAGCGTGAGCCATGGACATAGCACTATAGGTGAAATAGAATGGTGGTTGTGGAGAAGACAAAAAGGAGAAGATAGTCTCACATCAACTAGGCGTATCAACGGGCTATGGAGATGCCCATCAATAGATATCAATGTGAGTGAGTAGGGATTGCCATGCAACGGATGCACTAGAGTTATAAGTGTATGAAAGCTCAACAAAAGAAACTAAGTGGGTGTGCATCCAACTCGCTTGCTCACGAAGACCTAGGGAACTTTGAGGAAGCCCATCATTGGAATATACAAGACAAGTTCTATAATGTAAAATTCCCACTAGTATATGAAAGTGATAACATAGGAGACTCTCTATCATGAAGATCATGGTGCTACTTTGAAGCACAAGTGTGGTAAAAGGATAGTAACATTGTCCCTTCTCTCTTTTTCTCTCATTTTTTGGGGCCTTTTTCTCTCTCTTTGTTGGCCTCTTTTTTCTCTCTTTTTTTTCCGAAGTCTCATTCCGACTTGTGGGGGAATCATAGTCTCCATCATGCTTTCCTCACTTGGGACAATGCTCTAATAATGATGATCATCACACTTTTATTTACTTACAACTCAAAAATTACAACACAATACTTAGAACAAAATATGACTCTATGTGAATGCCTTCGGCGGTGTACCGGGATATGCAATGAATCATGAGTGACATGTACGTAAAGAATTATAAAGGTGGTTTTGCCACAAATAAGATGTCAACTACATGATCATGCAAAGCAATATGACAATGATGGAACGTGTCATTATAAACAGAACGGTGGTAAGTTGGATGGCAATATATCTCGGAATGACTATGGAAATGCCATAATAGGTAGGTATGGTGGCTGTTTTGAGGAAGGTATATGGTGGGTGTATGATACCGGTGAAAGGTGCGCGGTATTAGAGAGGCTAGCAATGGCGGAAGGGTGAGAGTGCGTATAATCCATGGACTCAACATTAGTCATAAAGAACACACATACTTGTTGCGAAGATCTATTTTTATCGAAACGAAGTACTACGCGCATGCTCCTAGGGGGATAGATTGGTAGGAAAAGACCATCGCTCATCCTCGACCGCCACTCATAAGGAAGACAATCAATAAATAAATCATGCTCCGACTTCATCACACAACGGTTCACGATACATGCATGCTACGGGAATCACAAACTTTAGAACAAGTATTTCGCAAATTCACAACTATTCAACTAGCATGACTCTAATATCACCATCTTCATATCTCAAAACAATTATCAAGTATCAAACTTCTCATAGTTTCAATGCACTTTATATGATAGTTTTTATTGTACCCATCTTGGATGTTCATCATATTAGGACTAATTTTATAGCCAAAGCAAACTACCATGCTGTTCTAAAAGACTTCCAAAATAATATAAGTGAAGCATGAGAGATCAATAATTTCTATATAATAAAACCACCACCGTGCTCTAAAAGATATAAGCGAAGCACTAGAGCAAAATTATCTAGCTCAAAAGATATAAGTGAAGCACATAGAGTATTCTAATAAATTCCGATTCATGTGTGTCTCTCACAAAAGGTGTGTACAGCAAGGATGATTGTGGTATACTAAAAAGGAAAGACTCAAATTATACAAGACGCTCCAAGCAAAACACATATCATGTGGTGAATAAAAAAATAGCCTCAAGTAAAGTTACCAATAGACGAAGACGAAAGAGGGGATGCCTTCCGGGGCATCCCCAAGCTTAGGATTTTGGTTGAATTTTACCTTGGGGTGCCATGGGCATCCCCAAGCTTAGGCTCTTGCCACTCCTTATTCCATAATCCATCAAATCTTTACCCAAAACTTGAAAACTTCACAACACAAAACTCAACAGAAAATCTCATGAGCTCTGTTAGTATAAGAAAACCAATCTCCACCATAAAGTAATGTAATGAACTCATTCTTTATTATATTGGTGTTAAACCTACTGTATTCCAACTTCTCTATGGTTCATACCCTTCGATACTACTCATAGATTCATCAAAATAAGCAAACAACAAACGAAAAACAGAATCTGTCAAAAATAGAACAGTCTGTAGTAATCTGGATCAAACGCAAACTTTCTGCAACTCAAGAGTTCTACAAAAATAGGAAGACCTAAATAATTTGATTATTGATCTACTGCAATTGGAATCAGTATTTTATCACGTTCTGGTGATTTTTAACAATTGTTTTCGTGAGCAGAAAGTTTCTGATTTTTTCAGCAAGATCAAATAACTATCATCCAAGAAGATCCTATAGGTTTTACTTGGCACAAACACTAATTAAAACATAAAACCACATCTAACCAGAGGCTAGATCAAATATTTATTACTAAACCAAACCAAAAAGCAAGAAACAAAAATAAAATTGGGTTGCCTCCCAACAAGCGCTATCGTTTAACGCCCCTAGCAAGGGATAAGATTTCAACGATGCTCACACCAAATAATAACTGAAACACAAAGAGAGCATCCAGAAGCATATGAAAATCACATCTAAGTCTAACATACTTCCTATGCATAGGAATTTCATAAGCAAAGAAATTATCATAGCAAGCAAAAATTAGCATATGCAAGGAGGCGGAAAGAAACAATAGCAATCTCAACATAATGAGAGGTAATTTAGTAACATCAAAATTTCTACAATCATATTTTCCTCTCTCATAATAATTACATGTGGGATCATAAGCAAATTCAGCAAAATAGCTATCACATAAAATATTTTCAACACGAACCACATGCATGCAAAGTTGACACTCTTCCAAAATAGTGGGATTAACATTAACTGAAGTCATGACCTCTCCAAACCCACTTTTATCAAAAAATTCATAAGATTGAACATTCTCCAAATATGTGGGATCTAAAGTTGACACTCTTCCAAACGCACTTTCAATATTATTGCAAACACTAATATCAATCTCATATTCATCATGGGGCTTAAATAAATTTTCAATGTCATAAAAAGAATTGCCCCAATCATGATCATTGCAACAAACAGTAGACATAGCAAAACTAGCATCCCCAAGCTTAGGGTATTGCACATTATTAGCACAACTGACATCAAGAGAATTTATAATAACCTCATTGCAATCATGCTTTTCATTGAAGGAACTATCAAGTATGGGTGCAATAGCAACGATCTCATGTTTAACATAAGGAACTATAGCAAATTCATCTTCATAAATATTGGCATCATGGCCACAAGAATACCAAGCATCATGTTCATCAAGAGATATTTCAATCAAATCATCGGAATCATAATTATCTATAGATTCACACATATTATTATTCTCTTTAGAAGCGACGGTCATTCTCTCAATAAATTCTTTAACATAGACATTATGAGCATAGTTTTCATAGCAATATTTAAGTATGTCAAAATTTTCAGATTCCTAGAGAGTAATATAATACTTTTCAATCAAAGAAGCAACTTCATAAGCACCCTTAGAAGCAACAAATTCTTCAATTTGTTCCATATCATAGTAACTATAAACACCCTTTGCATAAGAAGATAAGATTTCATTTTCCTTAAACTCACATAGGTAAGGAAGGTGTTTTTAGGGTTCTTAGAACAACAAGTAGAATCATAAATTTCACAAAGATTCCAAGCATAACACAGCAATCTGTTTATTTGATACCATAAGAGTCTCCCTTTTTCAGACAAACGGTGACGCACAAAATGAACATGCTCATCTAAAGATTTCCCATCAACTAGGCTAGTTGGGTTTTCAGCACGAGCACACAAGGATCGAAGATGATCCAAGTAGAGCACTTTAAGTGGATCCATATTAATAGATTTGTAGCAAGCTAAGATGCAAGCAAATAGAAGGCACATGGTAACACAAGCAAACAATAGATCTGGCGAGAAAAAGGCAAATGAAAAAGAAGGCGAATAAAATGGCAAAGGTGAAGTGGGGGAGAGGAAAACGAGAGGCAAATGGCAAATAATGTAATGCGAGGGATAAGAGTTTGTGATGGGTACTTGGTATGTCTTGACTTGTGCGTAGATCTCCCCGGCAACGGCGCCAGAAATCCTTCTTGCTATCACTTGAGCATGCGTTGGTTTTCCCTTGAAGAGGAAAGGGTGATGCAGCAAAGTAGCGTAAGTATTTCCCTCAGTTTTTGAGAACCAAGGTATCAATCCAGTAGGAGATTACACGCAAATCCCTCGTACCTGCACAAACAAATAAGAACCTTGCAACCAACGCGATAAAGGGGTTGTCAATCCCTTCACGGCCACTTGCAAAAGTGAGACCAGATAGAGATAATACGATAAATATTTTTGGTATTTTTGTTGTATAGATTGAAAAGTAAAGATTTCAAAATAAACGGCGCCAGAAATAGCTAGTAGACGGGAGATTAATATGATGGAAAATAGACCCGGGGGCCACAGGTTTCACTAGTGGCTTCTTTCAAGATAGCATAAGTATTACGGTGAGTGAACAAATTACTATCGAGCAATTGACAGGAAAGTGCATAGTTCTGAGAATATCTAGGCATGATCATGTATATAGGCATCACGTCCGCAACAAGTAGATCGAAACGATTCTGCATCTACTACTATTACTCCACACATCGACCGCTATCCAGCATGTATCTAGAGTATTAAGTTCATAAGAACAGAGTAACTCATTAGGCAAGATGACATGATGTAGAGGGATAAACTCAAGCAATCTGATATAAACCCCATCTTTTTTATCCTCGATGGCAACAATACAACACGTGCTGTTTCCCCTTCTGTCACTGGGTTCGAGCAACGCAAGATTGAACCCAAAGCTAAGCACTTCTCCCAAGATCAATCTAGTAGGTCAAACCAAACTGATAATATGAAGAGACTTGCAAAGATATTAAATCATACATAAAAGAATTCAGAGGAGATTCAAATATAGATAATCGTGATCATAAACCCACAATTCATCGGATCTCGACAAACACACTGCAAAAGGTATTACATCAAATAGATCTCCAAGAGAATCGAGGAGAACTTTGTATTGAGATCCAAAGAGAGAGAAGAAGCCATGTAGCTAATAACTATGGAGCCGAAGGTCTGTGGTAAACTACTCACACATCATCGGAGAGGCCATGGTGTTGATGTAGAAGCCCTCCGTGATCAATTCCCCCTCCGTGGGCGCTGAAAAAGGCCCCAAGATGGGATCTCACGGTGCAGAAGGTTGCGGTGGTGGAAATATGGTTTCGTGGTGCTCTGGATGTTTTAGGGTATATATATATATATATATATATATATATATATATATATATATATATATATATATATATATATATATATATATATATATATATATATATATATATATATATATATATATATATATAGGAGGAAGAAGTAGGTCGGTGGAGCTGCGAGGGGCCCACGAGGGTGGGGGGCATGCCCAGGGGGGCAGGCGCGCCTCCCTGCCTCCTGGCCTCCTCGCTTCTTTCTTGACGTCCACTCCAAGTCCTCTGGATCACGTTTGTTCCAAAAATAACTCTCCCGAAGGTTTCATTCCGTTTGATATTCCTTTTCTACGAAACACTGAAATAGGCAAAAAAACAACAATTTGCACTGGGCCTTTGGTTAGTTGGTTAGTCCCAAAAATAATATAAAAGTGCTTAGTAAAGCCCATTAAACATCCAAAACGGATAATATAATAGCATGGAACAATAAAAAATTATAGATACGTTGGAGGCGTATCAAGCATCCCCAAGCTTAATTCCTGCTCGTCCTCGAGTTGGTAATGATAAAAACAGAATTTTTTATGTGGAATGCTACCTAGCATATTTCTCAATGTAATTTCCTTTATTGTGGCATGAATGTTCAGATCCGAAAGATTCAAGACAAAAGTTTAACATTGACACAAAAAGCATACTAACAAAGCAATCATGTCTTCTCAAAATAACATGGCCAAAGAAAGTTATCCCTACAAAATCATATAGTCTGGCTATGCTCTACCTTCATCACACAAAATATTTAAATCATGCACAACCTCGATGACAAGCCAAGCAATTGTTTCATACTTTTGATGTTCTCAAACTTTTTCAATCTTCACGCAATACATGAGCGTGAGCCATGGACATAGCACTATAGGTGAAATAGAATGGTGGTTGTGGAGAAGACAAAAAGTAGAAGATAGTCTCACATCAACTAGGCGTATCAACGGGCTATGGAGATGCCCATCAATAGATGTCAATGTGAGTGAGTAGGGATTTCCATGCAACGGATGCACTAGAGCTATAAGTGTATGAAAGCTCAACAAAAGAAACTAAGTGGGTGTGCATCCAACTCGCTTGGTCACGAAGACCTAGGGAACTTTGAGGAAGCCCATCATTGGAATATACAAGCCAAGTTCTATAATGTAAAATTCCCACTAGTATATGAGTAGGTGGGGTATGACGTATGGGAGTAAAGAGGACTTGATACTTAATGCTATGGTTGGGTTCACGACCTTAATGATCTTTAGTAGTTGCGGATGCTTGCTAGAGTTCCAATCATAAGTGCATATGATCCAAGTAGAGAAAGTATGTTAGCTCATGCCTCTCCCTCATATGAAATTACAAGAATGATTACCGGTACTTGTTATCGTTTGCCTAGGGACAAATGACTTTCTTATTAAAAAAAGCTATTCACTTTTATTACCTTGCAATTTATTCGTAGTTTTATTCTCACAAAGTACTCATAGTTTTATCCTCGCAAAATAGTTTCATACTTGTTTCGGTAAAGCAAACATTGTAACATCCCAAATTTTCAATTTGGAATGTTATACATTAGGTCATCATGCATATCATATTTTCTCGCATTTTTCCGATCCTAGAAATTTCATGCAACTCAAGGACCCTCGGAGAGAGTTGGAAGTTTCATAATTTTCATATTTGGGATCTCTCAAATTTTGGAAATAGGATCATTGGATTATTTAAATTATCTTCATAAAGTTTTTCCTATAAAAATATATTGAGAGGAACAATATGACTTTCCCAAACAATTAGGAAAAATGAAGATATTATAAATAAACCAAATTTGGTTTTGAAAGATTTATTTTGCTTAGGCAAAATGAGTATTCTAAAATTTTATGCATGTTTATTGTTTTAAAGTTCATTTTGTTCGACTCATTTTTAGGAGTCGGGGAAAAATTGTTTTATTTAATTTGGAGTTCATTTGATATTTATTTTATTTGTTTTGTTTTAAATTTTATTTAAAAAAACGCCCCTGGACCGAGGCCCACTGCCCAGCCAGCCAGGCCCGGCCCAGCCCCTGCCCATCTCCTCCGCTCCCGCTCCCGCGCCCGGTGTCCCGCCGCCGCACGAGACGCCGCCGCCGCCCGAGTCCCACTCCGCCCCGGGACCCCGTCGCCCCTTCCCAAGCAACGGAGCCCTCCCTCCTTAAATACCCGCCCCCCTCTCTCTCTCTCTCGCCCCCAGAGCCGCGCCTCGACCCGAGCCGCCCGCCGCCGTCGCCCGAACGCCGCCGCCGTCGCCCTCGTCGCGAACGCACGCCGCCGCGCCGAGCCTGCCGACCCGCCGCCACCCACCGACCCCGCCCGACCCGCCGGAGACCCCGCCGGAGCCCGCCGGTGACCGCCGGAGGTAGCCCCGCCCCGCCGCCCGAACCGGTTTTCTCCCCTCGAACCGATCCGGTTTTTTAAAAAAACATGTTCGGTTTTTTTTTAAAAACCTAGATTGGTTTTGTTTTTTTCGGTTTTCTTATTTAACGGACGTTCACCGAACCGTTCGTTTCAATGAACGCGTTCGTTAGATTCGTTCTGTTAACGAACGTTCGCTTTTTAACTCGTTCGTCGTTTTTCTTTTTAATCGGATTTAATCCGTTATTTTCTGATTTGATTTGAGATCTGATTTTCAAACTGTTTTATTTCTCGCTCGTTTATCGGAATCAGGTGATTCAAGCGCTGGAGTTTCAATAACGAAACCGCCGTTCGACTACCCTACTTTCACAGAGTTTTGCCACTGTGAAATTTTGACCTAATTTCAGATCGCTAAGCCGAGGCGTTCTCTCTCGAGTTTCGACTTTCGGAGTTTGTTTTGATTCGATTCTTTTGCAACCAGGGTTCTTAAGTTGAACTTTCTGGTTAGATCTTTTATTCGAGATTTCCTGTGCATTAGATGAGTACTTATTGTATGCTTGTTGTTTGTCTGCGTTAGATCACCGGTCGCCGCTTGTTACTTGAATCTCTAGGACTCATGGATCATCGCAAGGCAAGTAACACTTGATCATACCCTTCTCATACCCAGTTTTATGCATTAGATCTATTCCTCAAACACTTGCATGATTAGGATCTAATTAAATTGTGGGTATCGGGAAGTAGATTGAGGTAGTACCTATTACTGTTTTACTTATGAAACCTTGGGAGTTACTTCTCGTTTGCTTGTTCATGCCATGCTATGCTAGTAGGCGTGGATTGGGTGAGTGAATATCCATGACAGATGTGAGATTGTTAATTAATGGTTTATCTAAGGTGGCAACCTAACACACATCTGGGTGGATTGAGGCACTGGTTTCTATCGAGACTTGCTGTATTTCTTGGACCGCCACCCGGCTCTAAGGGATCATAAGATTATTCAAGCTGGAAACTTCCGTGTGCAGCCACAAGCCAATTATGGGCTCTGGCGTAGTTGACTAAGTTGTGCGAACTCTTACGGGTAGTCTAGCTGATGTAGGGGATATAGGTTGGTACGGTCTACCCACATGTAAGGTGCTAGCGCTTACGAAAGACTATGTCTCGGTCATCCGTTTCTCAAACACCATGTAGTCACGAGAACCAAGCGGAGGCGATCGAGTCTTGTGGGGAAAAGTCGCAAACCTCTGCGAGTGTAATAAACTAATCATGATTAGCCGTGTCCCTGGTTATGGACAACTTGAGTATCCGTAATTGAATATCATGTGAATCTCAACATGTTACTTCTAAATAAAAGTTATTGGGTGTTGATGAGTACTTTTTAATTGGGATTGAGGATCTTGTCAACCATTCTCAATGTTTAACAACCACCATGATAGTTAAATAAAATTATTCCTTTGATGTAGGGAAAAATCAGCTTTATGCAAATGTAACCGTAGAGCCTTACCACCAGCCAAATATGCATGTAGTATAGGCTTATTCATTCATTGCTCTTTATGTGTTACATTGCCAGCATATTCCATGTGCTGACCCCGTTTTGGGCTGCAACTTTTCACGTTGCAGACTTCTCAGATGACGAGTAAGGTGTTAGGTCGTGGTTCTATACTCAGTGATGCCGTTGGAGTTGATGGACTCGCTTATCTTCCAAGCCTTCCGCTGTTATCATTAGATGGCCTTAAGCCATATTTTGTATTCAGTTCCTTGTGGACAACGATGTAATAAGTGTGTGATTGCTACTCTGCTATAAATCCTTGAATCTTGTGTGGTGTCGGCATTCTTGATCCGGGGATGACACCGAGCACGAGCGCTAGATCCATTCGGTCTGGTCGCTCTGAGAGAATGGTATCGAGCACCTGATGGTATGTAGGACCACGACCACTAAGTTAAAGCCATAGATCACTCTCTCTTCTCATTTTCTAACTCCTCATCTTTTCTACTCTCTTTAGGATGATTTGACGCGAAGATCAAGTACACCCAACCGGATGAAGGCACACCTTTTGGATTTCACTTGAAGGAAGTTACTAAGTACACGAACATTGGATTACCAAGCTTCACGGGACTTTCAACGCCACTCTGCTGAAGAGGAGCGCTGAAGATTCATGCTCACGTTCGGGAAGGACATTTGTCCCGATCACCCGACCTATAGATAGTGTTTTCGGTGCACCCACTTGGAGTGCAGGAAAGAGCATGGCAGCTCACATCACCATGGGGCGCATTGGAGAAGTCTATCAAGAAGACCTCAAGGATACCATCTACCAGATTTGCGGACGCCGAGATGACAAGCGGGGCGTCGTCAACACCAAGAAGGATAGATCCATTGCAGCGTTCATCCAGAGTTAAATCAGCACATTCGACGCCAGAGAATCAAATGTGCAATGACATGTTGGAGTTGCGTAAGACAAAGGAAAGGATCATCGAATGGAAGAAGAACTAAAGACTACGCGCAAGGACTACATGGGCGAGATCGTAGCTCGGCAAGACACAATAACGATCTTAAATGCGAGATCGAAGAACTCAAGAAGAAGTTGGCGCTCAGGAATGAAGACCAGTATGTCGAACACCCAATCGACTACATCAACATCGACGACACAGATTCGGATCCAAGTGAACCCGATTTTGAAGACGAAGCTGGAGTAGACATCATGGAGTCTTCCACCGGTTCAAATTAGTAGAAGTCCCCCACATATTAGTAGTATTCCCTCCATGTAAACCTTTATAGTACACGCACTTTTGCGATAGTTAGATCGTTGTAGCCCTTGTTTGATTGAATGAAGTGATTTGTGTGCATTTGCTCATGTGCATTTGGGTAGTGATTTCCCCTTAGACCTCATTCTATTCTACATTTCTCTCCTTTTCTAAACCCATCGATGCCTCCGAGGCGCGACCCGGATTCGTTTTCCGCGAGAGATCACCCAATTGATCCAGCAGCGAGAATACCCTGATTCAAACATTGGTGCGAACAACAACAACAACAACAACCCACCGCCACCACCACCACTGCGGATCATCGACTCGTTTCCTTAGACCGAACCGCGGTGTATTCCGATAACACCGAGCCAATTGTAGCGAGATGGTGGCTCCGCAAGATAGGAAGGAGCTGACTACTGCAGGATGCACGGATGGTGAAAGAGTGAAGTTTGCAGCACATCGACTTGAAGGACCCGCAGCGATGGTGGGAGAATTTCACACCACTTATCCGTGAACAACTGCCACATGGGACCAGTTTGACAAGCTTTTCGCACAGCCCATGTTTCAGCAGGAGCCATGGCCATGAAGAAGCGTGAGTTTAGCAACTTCGCCAAGGAGGAAGGACTGTTGGCGATCGTGGATGACTTTAGCAAATTAGCACGTTATGCCCCGGATGACGTTGCTACGGATGCAGACTAAGCGGAGAAGTTTCTAGAAGGACTGAATGATGAGTTCACATGTCGTTGATGGTAGCAAGTTTCAACAACTACCGGAGTTAGTAGACCGAGCTCTCATGATTGAAGGAAAGCAGCACAAATTGAGGACCGCAAGAGGAAGTATGGACAAGGGAAGTATAACTCGGGATCGGCGAAGCCTCGTTATACCCCTAAATCAGGAATTCAGTTTCAGCATACCCATGGAGGAGGTAATTCGCACAACCATAATGGCACCAAGAATGGGAGCAGGAATGGAGGAAGCAGCAGACGAGAACCGCACCAACCCGACTACACCATCCAAGGTAGACTGAGTCACATTACTTGCTTTAAGTGCCGCAAGACTGGGCATTATGCAAATGACTGTCGAAGGCGAATGGAAATGGCAATGGAAGCTCGGAAAGAAGCCCAACCCTTTCAACAGGGGACAAGTGAACCACATTGATGTGGAGGAGGTTGAAGATCAGCCCGATCAAGATGTCGGTAAGTTTTGGTTAAGTCTTTTCTGCGGTTGTTCTTTTTGATCTTGGTGCATCGCATTCATACATATCAAGGGATTTGTGGATAAGTACAAGTTACCAACCCAAGCCCTTAGGTCACCCATGCTAGTAACCTCACCCGAGCGAGTACATGGCTAGTAAATGGTGTGATCGACTACCACTAAGGATCGGACACTATGTTTTCCCCTCGGACCTAATAGTTACGGAATCCCAAGGATTGGATGTGATATTAGGAATGGATTGGTTATCAAAGTATGGAGGAAACATAGATTGTACCACAAGGTCAATTTTGCTCACCACACGGAAGGAAGAAGGATTAAGTATGTATCACGGCACGAGCGAGGAGAGCACAAGTTAATTGCTTAACAGAGTGGTATAGGAAGAAGTACCGATGGTGAAGGAATATCTGATGTATTTCGGAAGAGTTGCGTGAATGCCGCGGATAGACACATTGAGTTTTGATCGAGCTGTTGCGAAACAGGCCCGATATCGAAGCGACCGTCATGGATGCCCGCAAAAGGATTTGGCAGAAATTAAGAAGCAGATTAAGGAACTATTGGATAAAGGTTTTATTAGCCCAAGTTCTTCACCTTGGGGATCACCCGTTTATTGGTAGAGAAGAAGGATGGATCATTGAGAATGGTTGTTGATTATCGTGGATTGAATGAAGTAACAATCAAGAACAAGTACCCACTACCAATGATAAATGATCTGTTTGATCGCTTGCAAGGAGCCAAAGTGTTTTCTAAGATCGACTTGCGATCGGGGTACCATCGATTGAAGATTAGGAGCAAGACATACCCAAGACAGCATTTACCACGAGATATGGACTGTATGAGTATACCATTATGTCATTTGGACCGACTAACGCCAGCCTATTTTATGAACCTGATGAACAAAGTGTTTATGGAGTTTTTGGATAAGTTAAATCGTGGTGTTCATTGATGACATTTTGATTTTCTCGAAGAATGAAGAGGAACACAAGGAACATTTGAGATTGGTTTTGGAGAAACGAGGGAACACCGGTTGTATGCCAAGTTCAGCAAATGTGAATTTTGGTTAAAGGAAGTTGGATTTCGGACATGTTATATCCGGAGAAGGAATAGCGATTGACCCCACAAAAGTTGAGACCGTAACCAAATGGGAAGCACCAGCGACAGTTGGAGAGATTCGAGTTTCCTTGGACTCGCGAGGATACTACCAAGATTCATTGAGAATTTCTCAAGGATTGCAAAGCCTATGACAGAATTGTTGAAGAAGGAAAACAAATTCATATGGACTGAGGACTGTGAGGCAAGTTTTCAGGAGTTGAAGAAAAGATTGGTTACCTCACCAGTTTTGATATTGCCAGATCAAACTAAGGATTATGAGGTGTTTTGCGACGCTTCACGTCGAGGACTTGGAGCAGTGCTTATGCAGGAAGGAAGAGTTGTTTCGTATGCTTCACGACAACTTAAGCCCCATGAGTTGAATTATGCCACTCATGATTTGGAGTTAGCAGCCGTTGTGCATGCCTTGAAAACATGGAGACATTTTCTCATTGGAAATCATTGTGAAGTATATCACGGATCACAAGAGTTTGAAGTACATCTTCACACGAAGGAGTTGAATCTCGCACAAAGGAGATGGTTGGAGCTAATCAAGGATTATGATATGAGATTGCATTATCACCCGGAAAGGCTAATGTTGTAGCAGAGCGCATTGAGCCGTAAGAGCCACGTCAATACCCTAATGATGGGAGGAATACCCAATGAGTTAGCGAGGACCTTGAGAGCTATGTTTGGAAATAGTTCGAGAGGCTATGTAGCAGCATTGGAAATTCAGTCGACAGCGATGGACAAAATCGAGAGAAGCCCAAAAGGCGGATAAGGAAGTTGCCTCTATAAAGGAGAAAATGAGCAAAGGAAAAGCTAAAGGATTTCGTGAGGATGAGCACGATACCCTATGGTTTGAAGACCGTGTTTATGTGCCCAATGACCCGGAGATCGGGAAGTTGATTTTACAAGAAGCCCATGATTCACCCTATTCGATTCACCGAAATACCAAGATGTATTTGGATTTGAAGAATATTTTCGGTGGACGGAATGAAGAAGGATATTATGGAGTATGTAGCAATTTGCGGCGTATGTCGAGAAAGTAAAGCGGAACATCGAAGCCAGCAGGATTGTTACAACCATTGCCGATACCCGAATGGAAGTGGGATAAACTAGGCATGGATTTCATCACAGGTTTGCCAAAGACTCGTTCAGGATATGACTCGATTTGGGTCATAGTCGACCGTTTGACCAAGGTAGCCCATTTCATTCCAGTCAAGACTACCTATAGCAGTGCTAAGTTGGCAAAGATATACATGACCAGAATTGTGTGTTTACGGAGTTCGAGGAGCATTGTATCGAACGGAGGAACCCAGTTTACTTGAAATTTTGGAACCATTTACACGAAACATTGGGAACCCGATTGGAATTCATCACAGCTTTCCACCCACGTACCGATGGACAAACCGAGAGAGTCAATCAGATTTTGGAGGACATCTTTGAGAGCTTGGGCACTAGATTATGGATCTAGTTGGGATGACAATTTGCCGTATGCAGAATTTTCCTACAATAACAGATTACCAAACCAGCTTAAAATGGCACCTTCGAGGCCTTGTATGGAAGAAGGTGCAGGACACCGTTGTCATGGGACTGGCGGAGATCGTCGGTTGTTTGGACCAGATTTGATTAAGGAGTCTGAACAGAAAGTTAAGTTGATTGAGACAGGCTCAAGGTAGCCCAGTCGATGGAAGAGCTACGCCGATTCAAAGCGCCAAAGCAATCGAGTATGAAGTTGGAGCAGAGTATATCTCGAGTATCCCCACTTGAGGAGTTAAGCGTTTTGGAGTTAAAGGAAAGTTAGCACCCGTTTAGTTGGACCATATAAGATTTTGCAACGCATGGGAGAAGTTAGCGTATAAGTTGGAATTGCGGAAGGACTGTCGGGAGTTCATGATGTATTCCATGTTTCTCGATTGAAGAAATGTCACCCGAGATAGCGAGAGGTACCGTTAAGAGACACGAAGTGCCACTGGAAGCAATTCAGTTGAAGGATGACTTGACATATGAGGAAAAGCCGGTTAAGATTCTCGATTATGCCAGTGAGTTACCCGCAGCAAGGTTATCAAATTTTGCAAAGTTCGATTGGAGCCACCACACCGAGGATGAAGCCACACAGGAAAGAGAGGAAGTTTTGTAGGACCACCTCACCTATTTTCTAGCCAACCCGAATCTCGAGGGCGAGATTCATCTTAAGAGTAGGTTTGTAACATCCCAAATTTTCAATTTGGAATGTTATACATTAGGTCATCATGCATATCATATTTTCTCGCATTTTCCGATCCTAGAAATTTCATGCAACTCAAGGACCCTCGGAGAAGTTGGAAGTTTCATAATTTTCATATTTGGGATCTCTCAAATTTTGGAAATAGGATCATTGGATTATTTAAATTATCTTCATAAAGTTTTTCCTATAAAAATATCTTGAGAGGGAACAATATGACTTTCCCAAACAATTAGGAAAAATGAAGATATTATAAATAAACCAAATTTGGTTTTGAAAGATTTATTTTGCTTAGGCAAAAATGAGCATTTAAAATTTTTTATGCATGTTTATTGTTTTTAAAGTTCATTTTGTTCGACTCATTTTTAGGAGTCGGGGAAAATTTGTTTTATTTAATTTGGAGTTCATTTGATATTTATTTTATTTGTTTTGTTTTAAATTTTATTTAAAAAACGCCCACCGGACGAGGCCCAGCCAGCCAACCCAGCCCCCGGCCTTCCCGCCCATCTCCCTCCGCTCCCGCTCCCGCGCCCGGTGTCCCACCGCCCGCCGAGACGCCGCCCGCCGCCTTGAGTCCCTCCGCCCGGGACCCGTCGCCCCCTCCCCAAGCAACCGAGCCCTCCTCCTTAAATACCCGCCCCCCCCTCTCTCTCTCACATCGCCCGCCGCCACAAGACCGCGACCAGCCGCCCGCCGCCGCGCCCAACGCCGCCGCCGTCGCCCTCGTCGCGAACACGCCATTGTCGCCCGAGCCCCTCGCCGACCCGCCGCCACCCACCGACCCGCCCGACCAGCGGAGACCCCGCCGGAGCCCGCCGGTGACCATGGAGGTAGCCCGCCCGCCGCCCGAACAGTTTCTCCCCTCGAACCGATCCGGTTTTATTTTTTAAAAAAAACATGTTGATTTTTTTAAAAAAACCTAGATTGGTTTTGTTTTTTTCGTTTTCTTATTTAGCAGACGTTCACCGAACCGTTCGTTTCATGAAACGCGTTCGTTAGATTAGTTACATTAACTAGCGTTAAACTTTTAACTCGTTCGTCGTTTTCTTTTTAATCGGATTTAATCCGTTATTTTCGATTTGATTTGAGATCTGATTTTCAAACTGTTTTATTTCTCGCTCGTTTATCGGAATCGGTGATTCAAGCGCTGGAGTTTAAATATGAAACCGCCGTTCCGACTACCCTACTTTCACAGAGTTTTGCCACTGTGAAATTTTGACCTAATTTCAGATCGCTAAACCGAGGCGTTCTCTCTCGAGTTTCGACTTTCGAGTTTGTTTTGATTCGATTCTTTTGCAACCAGGGTTCTTAAGTTGAACTTTCTGGTTAGATATTTTATTCGAGATTTCCTGTGCATTAGATGAGTACTTATTGTATGCTTGTTGTTTGTCTGCGTTAGATCACCCGGTCGCCGCTTGTTACTTGAATCTCTAGGACTCGCGGATCATCGGCAAGGCAAGTAACACTTGATCATACCCTTCTCATACCCAGTTTTATGCATTAGATCTATTCCTCAAACACTTGCATGATTAGGATCTAATTAAATTGTGGGTATCGGGAAGTAGATTGAGTAGTACCTATTACTGTTTTACTTATGAAACCTTGGGAGTTACTTCTCGTTTGCTTGTTCATGCCATGCTATGCTAGTAGGCGTGGATTGGGTGAGTGAATATCCATGACAGATGTGAGATTGTTAATTAATGGTTTATCTAAGGTGGCAACCTAACACACATCTGGGTGGATTGAGGCACCTGGTTTCTATCGAGACTTGCTGTATTTCTTGGACCGCCACCCGGGCTCTAAGGGATCATAAGATTATTCAAACTGGAAACTTCCGTGTGCAGCCACAAGCCAATTATGGGCTCTGGCGTAGTTGACTAAGTTGTGCGAACTCTTACGGGTAGGCTAGCTGATGTAGGGGATATAGGTTGAGTACGGTCTACCCACATGTAAGGTGCTAGCGCTTCGAAAGACTATGTCTCGGTCATCCGTTTCTCAAACACCATGTAGTCACGAGAACCAAGCGGAGGCGATCGAGTCTTGTGGGGAAAAGTCATAAACCTCTGCAGTGTAATAAACTAATCATGATTAGCCGTGTCCCGGTTATGGACAATTTGAGTATCCGGTAATTGAATATCATGTGAATCTCAACATGTTACTTCTAAATAAAAGTTATTGGGTGTTGATGAGTACTTTTTAATTGGGATTGAGGATCTTGTCAACCATTCTCAATGTTTAACAACCACCATGATAGTTAAATAAAATTATTCCTTTGATGTAGGGAAAAATCAGCTTTATGCAAATGTAACCGTAGAGCCTTACCACCAGCCAAATATGCATGTAGTATAGGCTTATTCATTCATTGCTCTTTATGTGTTACATTGCCAGCATATTCCATGTGCTGACCCGTTTTCGGGCTGCAACTTTTCACGTTGCAGACTTCTCAGATGACGAGTAAGGTGTTAGGTCGTGGTTCTATACTCAGTGATGCCGTTGGAGTTGATGGACTCGCTTATCTTCCAAGCCTTCCGCTGTTATCATTAGATGGCCTTAAGCCATATTTTGTATTCAGTTCCCTTGTGGACAACGATGTAATAAGTGTGTGATTGCTACTCTGCTATAAATTCTTGAAATCTTGTGTGGTGTCGGCATTCTTGATCCAGGGATGACACTGAGCACAGAGCGCTAGATCCATTCGGGTCTGGTCGCTACAAACATCAAGTGTGCGTAGAGTTGTATCGGTGGTCGATAGAACTTGAGGGAATATTTGTTCTACCTTTAGCTCCTCGTTGGGTTCGACACTCTTACTTATCGAAAGAGGCTACAATTGATCCCCTATACTTGTGGGTTATCAAGACCTTTTTCTGGCGCCGTTGCCGAGGAGCAATAGCGTGGGGTGAATATTCTCGTGTGTGCTTGTTTTCTTTATCACTAAGTACTTTTTATTTACTGTTCTAAGTTGTTCTCTATCTTTAGTTATGGATATGGAACACGAAACACCAAAAAAAATTAGATGTACTTGCTACTCATGGAGATGGGTGTAACATCCCAAATTTTGGAATGTTAATATAATTAATTGAATTGTTTGTTTGTTTGCTTGCGTGAATTAAACTTGAGTGAAATTTGAACCTTTTCAAAAACTTTTGAAAGAGAGGGAATAAAATGACTTTCCCTTCTCAGTAAATTCAAATTCATCCTATTAAAATCAATGAGAGAAGATGACATGACTTCTTCAACTATAAAGAATTTGAGCGGAGTTTTGCAATTTAATTCTTTCAAATATTTGCACCGGCTTCTCTATTTTTCTTCCCGAGAAATACCCGAAAAATAAATTCTTGCAAGCAAGAAAGAGCGGAGGAAAATGACCCTCCAAAATCAGGGCATTTTGAAAATATTTGAGCCAAGAAAAACCAAAGTTTTATTTAAAATTATTTGCAAAAGAAATAAAGCCTTTAGGGATTTTCTGAAAAACATTTTTTTTAGTTTTTATTTTGGCCGTGGAATAATGCTCATCATCTACATTTTATTTTTCTGATAATTTTAGTATATAAAACTCTTTATTCGAATTGATTTGATTTCCCTTTTATTGTTTTAGTTTCCTAATTTTAAAAATAGGAATGGAATCGTTTTATTAGGAAAAACCTGGCCCATTAAGCACTTTCCTATTCTAGCCCAACAAGAGATCATCTCCTTCCTTTGTTTCCTCTCACGTTCTGAAGCTTTCCATATCCATGGAGACAGAAACTCCACCTTCCGATCTCCCTCGTCTTTCCATCCCAGCGCCTCCCGAGACCGCCTATAAAACCCCTCCTCTCCTCGTTCCATTTTTCCCATCACCACGCCCCTCCTGCCCGTAGCCTTCTCGCCACCGTCCTCCTTTTCCTGCCTAGAAACGCTCACCAGGAGCTCTCCTGGAACCTCCCCATCGCCCTGCAGCACCCCTGCGCGCCCCACCCCAGCTGTGCCTCCCCACCGCGCCTCCTCCCACCTCCTCCGCCACCCCCACGTCACCTCCACCCCACCCTGTCGCCCTACAGCCTCACCTCGCCGCCCCTGTTTCTGTCGCTCGGCAGGAGCTCTCCCAGGAGCCCGACGCCAGGAGTGAGCAGCACCTGAGGGCGCCCAGCGCCACCTCCCCAAGCGCCGACCCCCTCCTCCGCCACCCCACCCCTCGCCGGCGACCTCGCCCCCTCGCCGGAGCAGCCCTCCACATCGCCGTCTCCTTCCTGCCATCTCTGCCTCACGTACAGGTAACTCCCTTGTTGTTTTTTTTTCTCTTTCTTTTGTCTATTCCCGTACCACCGTTAGATCTTGATCCTAAGGCCCCAAATAGATCACTTAATAGCCAAACCGTTTTCTTCAAATATGCGGCCGTCCTCTAGATAGCCTAAAACGCTTTTACCGACAACCAATCAAATCTCGCCACGTCGCGTTTTCGTTTTCAGATTTATTTCCGTAACAGATTTAGTTCCGTTCTTGTTTAGCTTATAACTTTTGATCTAGAAGTCCAATGATGCTGATTCTTTTGCATTAGATCACAATTTTCTTGTAGTTTCCAAAATATATAATTTGTCTATGTTTGGATTTATAAAAATTGAGTTAGACCAGATTTGAATTAAAGCTTGTTTTGCTTATTCGGGAGTTTAAAATAGATTTTTATTTGATTCTTTTTCTACTGATCACTAGTGATCATATTTACCAGTGGTAAAAATTTCAAAATTGTTTGAGTATTTTAGCTTATTATTTCATGTAACACAAATTATGTTTTAGATCTATTGAATTATAGCTACTTCTTTTCTATAGTTGTTTTTAAATTATTTTGTTTTATATTTCAGAAAGTTTATGTTTGGTTTCTATTAGTTAAACAGTAGGTGTTCAACAAATTTTTATATTTATTTTTATTTTGTTATCGTGAAATCAATTCAAGTTCGCTAATAACTTGCAATGGATTTCTCTAATGTTTTAACTCCCAATTGAAAATACTTTCAAAATAGCTTTATGAAAACAATACTTTTTTTGTCTTAACTAAATTTATATTTTATTCTCTGTTATTTTAGTGTTTTATTTTCCGTTAGACAAAACTATTTTTGTGAATGTTGTAGAAGAAGACTCCCTAGTTTTATTTGAAGTTCCTTCGGATTCTTATTCGCTCTCTCTTTTGTTTTGGTTGTTAGTGTGAGTGCTTATGTGAATGATATGTTTGTTATATAGATTTCATCAGAGAGTGACGAGTAGTCTATCAAGTTATTTCTTGAGAACGATAATTCTTCTTCGTCAACATCACCAGGCAAGTTCACTTGACCATGCTTTCATGCCTATGTTTTATTGCATTTAGTGACATCCTTGCAACCACCCCTCAGTAGTGTTATTGAATCCTTGTAGTTGAGTAGTATGCATGAGGTAGGAACCCATCACCCTGTTACCAAGCCCGGGACGTTATTTATTTCAATGCTACGCTATAGTAGACGGGGTTTGGTATGAGTGCTCAGGAGTGGTGTGAGAATGGAGGATTCTCGTCAATGGCGACAACTCCATGATGGAATCTGCAAGGACTGCATCTTCAAGGCCTCAAGACTTCAAGACTCAAGACAAGAATTCAATACACACTCTTTGGGTGAAGGGCGGTTGACGCACCTGGAGAAACCAGTGGTTGGCGAGATGCATGGAGAAGCGCCATGACATCTTGCGGAAAGCTTCACCCAGACTCAAAGAGACGGAAGAATACTTCACGCCGGAAGCTTACCTGCAACCGCAAGTCATTATGGGCTCGGCTTGGTTGACCTTAGTTGTGACTCTGGCTGGGGCGGTACTAGCAGATGTAGAACTACGGTAGGATGGGTTGAGTACGGACGGTGGTCGGAGGAACTCTTTGGAAGACCATGTTTGGTCATCTTGTTCTCAAACACTCTGAAGTGCGAGAGCGTAAAGAGAGGATCGAATCTTGCGGGAAAAGTGTACAAACCTCTGCAGAGGTTATAACCTAATCGATTAGCCGTGTCCCGATTCACGGACAATTTGAGCATCTGGACTTGGATCTATCTCGGAACTCTCAACACGGATTGATAACTTAATTGTGGGCAACATATGATGATTTTGGGCTATGAGACATCGGTTGGCGGAACCATGTCATGACAGAAAAAAACTCCATAGTACAGGCTTCATTTTATTCCTTTGATGTAGGTAAAATAAAACCAGCTTTTACATAAACAAAATTCAGATCTGAGCCATAAAGCCATGTTGCATATAGTATAATTTTATCATCTGTTTTCGCATATTACGATCTTGCGGTACATTCAATGTCTTGACCTACACGGCTGCAACGTATCATGTTGCAGATATTTACTCGACGAGTAAGAGTTACGATCAGGTTACGGTCTACACTCAACCTGCCGATGGCGTTGATGGGACTCCACACCCGTTTGATTTGTTTCCGCTGAGTATTATGAGGTATATATCATTTTATGTTATTTATACATGTGATTGCACTGATATATACATTGATGTCTTGTGTGTGCCGACATCTTGATCCGAGGATGGCACGAAGAACACGAAGGCTTGACCGTCTGAGGTCGGGTCGCTCTGAAATGGTATCGAGCACATGTTGACTGTAGGACGTGACCCTAGAAATCGGAAAGCCCCTTGGACAGGAAATTTCTAAAACTTTATTTTCAAAAAGACTCTTACTTCTCACCTTTTCTGATTTTATCAAATAGACCCTCTCACCTCAAATAGTTAGAATATACCCCTTTTCCCTTTTGATCACCCGGAGGATCAACTGAAGACACTCCAAGAAGGATTAGATATCGGAGAACTGATGACCACTTCAGAGTAAAAAGGATTTCACCATGTATTAGAAGAATTGAAGTACAACAGTTGGAGACTCCGATGAGTTGAAGAATCTGAAGAATTATTTGACATTTAGAAGACCAAACCCCTGTTACACACTTACGTTAAATGCGATGATTTGTGAGCTGTCATTTGTTTGATGTTTTCCGACAGCCACAAAGTAAAACTTATTCCTCAAAAAAAAAACTATTGTCTGCATTGTGTGTATATCCCTCCCCACCTCTCTCATCTCACCCTAAAACCCTTGAACCCCATAGATGATGAATGAAGTTGGACTGATATTCTCTGGACCGAAGACTCAGCCCGAGGCAGAGCTATGGATGCAGAACATGGAAAATCACTTCGGGAGCAATTTGGTTTCAAGGAAGTATGAGGTTCAATATGCTCTTCAATACTTTACAGAAAGTGCTGCAACCTGGTGGAACATGCATCAAGCCATACAGGGATTTAATAGAGCTAGAACTTGGGAGGAGTTCAAGAAGACCCTGTTGAAATCACGTCTTATCCGGAAACACAATGATGCACCAAGAAGTAAACCTTGTGCCTGCAAGATTTGCGGAGAAATAGGACACACCCAGGAGGACACAAAGGTGGATGCCCTCATTGTGAGGAGAAACACCCAGCTGAGGAATGCCCAACTAGCCAGGTGACTTGCTTCCTGTGTGAAGGAACCACCCACTACCCGGTGCAGTGTCACATTTACTCCACGGTGCAACAAACTATTCCGAAGCAGGAAGATGGAATGAAAGAAGCCCTCAAGGAAGATCTAGAAGAACCAGATAATGGTGAAAGTGTTGAAGACCTGGATGGAGAAGGTCTCAACAGAATTTACTCAATGCACGCTATTCATGTGGAGAAGAAGGACATTTTCACAATATTGCACCAAGGAAAGAAAGGAGTATCCGGGATATTTCCGGCAAGAAGTGAAGTTTGACCCCGGAAGATAGAAACTCGATCATTACAGAAATCCAGGAAGAGAAAAGGAAGGCAACCCGAGAGCAACACAATTTTTGCAGAGAAGGACTTGAGTCATATCACCTGTTACAGTGTGCAAGGATTTAGGTCATTCGCTAGTAAATGCCGAAAAGAAGCCAAGAATCCAAGGAGCCGCATAATCACAAAGAAGCCCGAGACATGTCGAAGTCATTTGTTTTCGCTGCAAGGAGGCAGGACATTATGCTATTAAATGTCCCGCAAGATGAAAGCGGAGTTGAGTAGTTGGAATTTTGATATGGATAATAAGAGTAGTAGAAAGCAATTTCATTTTCATGAGCTCGATGAGTTGAGATATGTAATAGATTACTCAGAGATTGTAATAGTTCATGACTCAATAAAGTTGTAATGTCACATGCTGAAAGGCTTTAAGGAGTTGTTATATTTCATCTTGGGAATTAATAATCTGGATGAACATGGAAGAAAGTGAGTTGTGATGCATAAACGGGAAATTGGAAGTTGAGTTTGAAGCTTTGTTTGGATGATATGAATGTGTGCCCCAGGAGATATGTACCTTATTCTGAGCATCATATCTGATTCACAACTGCAGATGACGACCCTTTATGAGTCTTTCCTTAAAGGCCCGGAAACTATCATGACCCTGACGAGTGATCATGATTACCGAAGATCTGAAGGACATGATGAAGCATATTCACCTTGAAGGAGATGCAGTTTACAAAGGCTACCCTTCATGCAAAAGGAGTGGAACTTTGGTATGTGGAGGTACACCTCCACCATTTGAAAGGAGTTTGCCCAAAGATGAGGGGCAGTACTTTTTCATTTCACGGTGCCTCAAGCAACTTTCTTCGATGCTGTTAGTGAAGCAGCCATGGAAGCCATCGCGCGGATCGGAGAAATACTTGAAGCAAGACTCCATTATACTCGGGAATACCTAAGCGAAGTACATACGGAGATGATGGAGGTGAAGCTCAAGGCCACCACGATGAAACAGAAGATTGAAGATTTCAAGGCACATGTCGCACAATTCGGTGGGATGAAGAATCCTCAAGGAGGAAAAATGAATAAAGTTGGAAGTAATGTCCACCATACCGAACCATGTGGGTGGCAGCATTTGTAATAAACTTTTTGGAATTGGGATTCACAAAAATTGATTAAGGATGTAATGAAAGATTGATATGAGAATAATGAGATGTTATGGATAAACTTGTGCATTTATTTTGGTCATAGTACTCTGTAAAGCCACAGGATCAATGAAGAAAGAAATGTGTTATTCATGACGGTTCATAGAAGGAAGCTGGGCAAAATAAGTTGGAGTTTTGTTTTTGATATGATGGTATGAAGAAACAGTACTCTTGGATTAAAAGGAGGAGTAATAAGAGAGTTACTCCAAAGATGAGTTAAAGCTGCACTAGTGTGAAGTGGGCCATAACCCACGTGCCCAGATTTTGAGAAGGAACAGATGTAACCTTGATGAAGGAAGAAACTTGGAAGAAGCAGTGATCAAATCAGCATACATCCCGTAGGAGGTTACGCAAAAACCTAAGAGTGGTGAAGTAACGATAGATGTTTTGTTTGGCTTGCGAAACCATGGATTTACTCGAAACAGTTCGAGAACAAGAGAAATTCTGCAATGCTGTGAGTATGCCCAAGTGTTAGAATCGTGATTCACTTTGTTTACGTATGTGGTAATGATTCAAATGCGGGATGGATTGGCACCCATACGAAGACTTCTATCATGAACTATCATATGTTGATGGAAAATCAGAGAGACTTGAAAACCTTTGAAGAGTGTCGACGTTACAAGCCATAAAACCATAGAATGGTAGGACGATGGAACCCCTTTACAGGCAACTGATGCCAATCGTAGGTTATACGGTGAGGTTCAACCCACACCCGTTTTCTGCAGGAGAAAACCATAAATTGTAGACCACCATGAGTGTTTCAATAGTTGTTTAGAATGGACACAGACCCATCAGCTAAGAAGATCCAGTCTCGGACGAACTTCAACTTTTACGAACCGACCCAAGCTTTTGAGGAAAACTCTATGCTTCTGACAGAAGAGCTTTAATGAAGGAGCTATTGTAAGATATGTGAAGAGACATACATTGTCAGCCCTCCAGAAGAAATATCTGAGTTTATTGGAACCATGACCTTGTTTTTAAGTGTGGTAGCACCCCGACCTTTCGACCAAGACATTTGCTAGAAGACCCCAACCCTAACCTTTTCTTGCTAGCCTCTTGAATCTCGAGGACGAGATTCATTTTAAGTGTAGTAGGTTTGTAACATCCCAAATTTTGGAATGTTAATATAATTAATTGAATTGTTTGTTTGTTTGCTTGCGTGAATTAAACTTGAGTGAAATTTGAACCTTTTCAAAAACTTTTGAAAGCGAGGAATAAAATGACTTTCCCTTCTCCGGTAAATTCAAATTCATCCTATTAAAATCAATGAGAGAAGATGACATGACTTCTTCAACTATAAAGAATTTGAGCGGAGTTTTGCAATTTAATTCTTTCAAATATTTGCACTTGCTTCTCTATTTTTCTTCCCCGAGAAATACCCGAAAATAAATTCTTGCAAGCAAGAAAGAGCGGAGAAAATGACCCTCCAAAATCAGGGGCATTTTGAAAATATTGAGCCAAGAAAACCAAAGTTTTATTTAAAATTATTTGCAAAAGAAATAAAGCCTTTAGGGATTTTCTGAAAACATTTTTTTAGTTTTTATTTTGGCCGTGGAATAATGCTCATCATCTACATTTTATTTTTCTGATAATTTTAGTATATAAAACTCTTTATTCGAATTGATTTGATTTCCTTTTATTGTTTTAGTTTCCTAATTTTAAAAATAGGAATGGAATCGTTTTTATTAGGAAAACCTGGCCCATTAAGCACTTTCCTATTCTAGCCCAACAAGAGATCATCTCCTTCCTCTGTTTCCTCTCACGTTCTGAAGCTTTCCATATCCATGGAGACAGAAACTCCACCTTCCCGATCTCCTCGTCTTTCCATCCCAGCGCCTCCCGAGACCGCCTATAAAACCCCTCCTCTCCTCGTTCCATTTTCCCATCACCACGCCCCTCCCTGCCCGTAGCCTTCTCGCCACCGTCCTCCTTTTCCTGCCTAGAACGCTCACCAGAGCTCTCCTGAACCTCCCATCGCCTGCAGCACCCCTGCGCGCCCCACCCCTGCTGTGCCTCCCCACCGCGCCTCCTCCCACCTCCTCCGCCACCCCCACGCCACCTCCACCCCCACCTGCCGCCCTCAGCCTCACCTCGCCGCCCCTGTTTACATCGCTCGGAGAGCTCTCCCAGAGCCCGACGCCAGAGTGAGCAGCACCGAGGCGCCAACGCGACCTCCCAAGCGCCGACCCCTCCTCCGCCACCCCCACCTCGCCGGTGACCTCGCCCCTCGCCGGAGCAGCCTCCACATCGCCGTCTCCTTCCTGCCATCTCTGCCTCACGTCATGTAACTCCTTGTTGTTTTTTTTCTTTCTTTTGTCTATTCCCGTACCACCGTTAGATCTTGATCCTAAGGCCGAAATAGATCCTTAATAGCCAAATCGTTTTCTTCAAATATCGGCCGTCCTCTAGATAGCCTAAAATGCGCACACCGACAACCAATCAAATCTCGCCACGTCGCCGTTTCGTTTTCAGATTTATTTCCGTAACAGATTTAGTTCCGTTCTTGTTTAGCTTATAACTTTTGATCTAGAAGTCCAATGATGCTGATTCTTTTTGCGTTAGATCACAATTTTCTTGTAGTTTCCAAAATATATAATTTGTCTATGTTTGGATTGATAAAAATTGAGTTAGATCAGATTTGAATTAAAGCTTGTTTTGCTTATTCGGGAGTTTAAAAATAGATTTTTATTTGATTCTTTTTCTACTGATCACTAGTGATCATATTTACCAGTGGTAAAATTTCAAAATTCTTTGAGTATTTTAGCTTATTATTTCATGTAAAACAAATTCTGTTTTAGTTCTATTGAATTATAGCTACTTCTTTTCTATAGTTGTTTTTAAATTATTTTATTTTATATTTCAGAAAGTTTATGTTTGGTTTCTATTAGTTAAACAGTAGGTGTTCAACAAGTTTTTATATTTATTTTATTTTGTTATCGTGAAATCAATTCAAGTTAGCTAATAACTTGCAATGGATTTCTCTGTTTTAACTCCCAATTGAAAATACTTTCAAAATAGCTTTATGAAAAAATACTTTTTTTGTCTTAACTAAATTTATATTTTATTCTCTGTTATTTTAGTGTTTTATTTTCCGTTAGACAAAACTATTTTTGTGAATGTTGTAGAAGAAGACTCCTAGTTTTATTTGAAGTTCCTTGATTCTTATTCCCTCTCTCTTTTGTTTTGATTGTTAGTGTGAGTGCTTATGTGAATGATATGTTTGTTATATAGATTTCATCGAGAGTGACGAGTAGTCTATCAAGTTATTTCTTGAGAACGATAATTCTTCTTCGTCAACATCACCGAGCAAGTTCACTTGACCATGCTTTCATGCCTATGTTTTATTGCATTTAGTGACATCCTTGCAACCACCCCTCAAGTAGTGTTATTGAATCCTTGTAGTTGAGTAGTATGCATGAGGTAGGAACCCATCACCCTGTTACCAAGCCGGGGCGTTATTTATTTCAATGCTACGCTATAGTAGGCGGGGTTTGGTATGAGTGCTCGAGTGGTGTGAGAATGGAGGATTCTCGTCAATGGCGACAACTCCATGATGGAATCTGCAAGGACTGCATCTTCAAGGCCTCAAGACTTCAAGACTCAAGACAAGAATTCAATACACACTCTTTGGGTGAAGGACGGTTGACGGCACCTGGAGAAACCAGTGGTTGGCGAGATGCATGGAGAAGCGCCATGACATCTTGCGGAAAGCTTCACCCAGACTCAAAGAGACGGAAGAATACTTCATGCCCGGAAGCTTACTGTGCAACCGCAAGTCATTATGGGCTCTGGCTTGGTTGACCTTAGTTGTGACTCTGGCTGGGGCGGTACTAGCAGATGTAGAACTACGGTAGGATGGGTTGAGTACCGGACGGTGGTCGGAGGAACTCTTTGGAAGACCATGTTTGGTCATCTTGTTCTCAAACACTCTGAAGTGCGAGAACATAAAGAGAGGATCGAATCTTGCGGGAAAAGTGTACAAACCTCTGCAGAGGGTTATAACCTAATCGATTAGCCGTGTCCCCGGTTACGGACAATTTGAGCATCTGGACTTGGATCTATCTCGGAACTCTCAACACCGGATTGATAACTTAATTGTGGGCAACATATGATGATTTTGGGCTATGAGACATCGGTTGGCGGAACCATGTCATGACAGAAAAAAAAATTCCATAGTACAGGCTTCATTTTATTCCTTTGATGTAGGTAAATAAAACCAGCTTTTACGCAAACAAAATTCAGATACAGAGCCATAAAGCCATGTTGCATATAGTATAATTTTTATCATCTGTTTTCGCATATTGTGATCTTGCCGGTACATTCAATGTACTGACCTACACGGCTGCAACGTATCATGTTGCAGATATTTACTCGACGAGTAAGAGTTACGATACAGGGTTACGGTCTACACTCAACCTGCTGATGGCGTTGATGGGACTCCACACCCGTTTGATTTGTTTCCGCTGAGTATTATGAGGTATATATCATTTTATGTTATTTATACATGTGATTGCACTGATATATACATTGATGTACTGTGTGTGCCAGCATACTGATCCAGGGATGGCACAGTAACACAGAGGCTTGACCGTCTGAGGTCGGGTCGCTACAATGGGTAACCCCCTAAAACCCTCGATGCTCGTTATGTAAAAGATATTATGCACTACTTTGGTAATCCTGAGAAAACCCCATTCAACTATATAATGGGAGTAACGTTGGATCAACGTGAATACTTTAGGGATTATCGCTATGGAAACTTTTATGGGATCAAATTCATATGTTGCATTGGTATGCTTGGAATTTATGTCAGAGATATGGTTTTACTTGTTGCTCTAGGATGAATGCTCCACACCTTCCCTTTTAATGTGAATTTATAGATAATGAAACCTTAGCTTCTTATGCTAATGGTATGTATGATTATTATGATGTGGAACGAATAGAAGAATTTGTTGCTTTTAAGGATGCTTATGAAATTGAATCTTTGTTTGAAAAATATGAAGCTTTTGATGATGATGTTTATAGACCTGAAAATTTTGCCATCCTTAAATATTGCTATGATAATTGTAATTATAATTTCGATATTGATGAATTTATTGAGAAAGTCTCCCTTGTCCAAGAAGATACTAATATTTTGCAGGAATTTGTGGAAGAAGGAATTGATGAAACTGTGAGCTCATTGGATGAAAAAGATGATGAGGACAGCGAAGAACAAAAGGAGGGAGATCGGATTAGCTACTCGTGCCTACCTTCTAATGAGAGTAACTCTTCAACTCATACATTATTTAATTTCCTTTCGTGCTTACCGAAGGATGAATGCCATGATAATTGCTATGATCCCATTGATTCGTTTGAAATATCCCTTTTTGATGATGCTTGATATGCTTGTGGCCATGATGCCAATATGAATGATGCTTATGGAGATGAACTTGCTATAGTTCCTTATGTTAAGAATGAAATTGTTGCTATTGCACCCACACATGATAGTCCTATTATCTTTTTGAATTCTCCCAACTACACTATATCGGAGAAGTTTGCTCTCGTTAAGGATTATATTGATGGGTTGGCTTTTACCGTTGCACATGATAATTTTTATGAATACAATATGCATGTGCTTGCTTCTCCTACTTGCAATTATTATGAGAGAGAACTATATCTCCACCTCTCTATGTTTCCAACACGATAAAATTGCAATAAACTTCTTATGCTATGTACTGGCCTTTACTTGACGTGCATGAATTGTTCTTGTATGACAAGCCGATGCATAGGAAGAGAGTTAGACTTTGTCATTACTTAATATATGTTGATTTGTGCTCACTACTAAATTCTAAATCATTGTTGATTCAAATTGGCTTTGATAAACCTTGGGATCCGGGTCGATCATTACTTGAGCACTTTATGCCTAGCTTAATGGCTTTAAAGAAAGTGCTGCCAGGGAGACAACCCGGAAGTTTTAGAGAGTCATTTCTTTCTGTTGAGTGCTTTTATAAAGTTTAAAAATATATATAGAGGGGAATCCAAAACTTTTCAAAAAGGAAAGTGAAAGTGAGAGAGGCAAGCATTATTGAAGTGGGGGAGCTCCTTGAACTTTGTTCATGCTCACGGAAACTTTGTGAATCTTAATTATAGAAACTTTTCAACAAAAATAATTATCCCCTTGTACAATTCCATTGTATTATAAAAATAATGTGCCCAGATTTGCCTTTAGGATGTTTACATTGCTTGTTGGTTTGTGCGGTCCAAAAGAGAAACTTTGGATGTAGTGCGCAATTTTACATTTCTTACTGGAATTGTTGAGGATATAATCACTGAGTGTAAACCGCCCAGGAGGGGCCGGTTCACGCTCAGCTATACTGAAGCCCATGAAGACAAGAAGATGGCGCTTTACGAATAAAGTTTAAAGGCCCAGAGCCCGGAGTCGGATTAGGGCCCGTAGTGGTAAACCGCCATAATTGTTTACTTGTATTGTAAGTTAGGGAAAGGGAGAGACCGAGCAGAAAACTTGTATGAGTCGGCCTCGGGACTCTGTAAACCGGCCGGGCGTCAACCTGTGTATATAAAGGGACGACCCGGCGGCGGTTCACGACAGACAACAACTTGATACCCAGGCAAGCGTATTTGCTCCCTGGTCATCGAAATCCCAATAATCCCATCACAACTAGACGTAGGCTTTTACCTTCACCGAAGGGGCCGAACTAGTATAAACTCTCGTGTCCCTTGTCCGGTTTAACCCCTTTAGGCTAACCTCGTTGCGATGGCTCCACGACCAAGTCCTTCCGCTAGGACATCCGACGTGATATTTCCACGACAGTTGGCGCCCACCGTGGGGCTTTCGCTCGATGGTTTCGAGCTCCTAAAGGGAAACTTTGAGGGCTCAAGGGGTACGTGGTTGGCCGGATGACCAAGAGTCGTCGCGGAAAGCTTTACATCGACGACGCAGGCTGGGGCCCCGAGGCCGGCTCAATCGAGTACGGGTACCGGGTCCCCTTTGGCGGAATTCACGTTTTCATCGGCAAGATCGGTGAACCGGGCCCTGAGCCGGACATCTCCACCGACCTCGTCGAGACGGCTCAGCGTGCAAGTCCTGCCTAGATTCAGCTCGCCATGAAGCGTGCATTCGTAGGATTCATTCATGGTGCGGAATCTGAGCCGGTGTCCGACGGTGAGACCGCCGTCTACTCAGATGGTGAATCGTCCATTGACGAAACCGAGTCGCTATACCGACTGCAAGATGGCCGGATTGAGGGGTATTCCGATGGTGACAGTATTCCGAGTCCCCTTGAACCGCCGAACCGGGTTGCGATCTTCATGGCCAGTACGCAGCCCACTGTGCAATCTTCATCTACAGCAGCAATGGTTTCCGGATCGGTAGCCACGGCAGGAGGCCCGGCGCACCGGCCGGCTCAAGTTCTTGCCGGTTTACTGGACGCTTTGATGGCATTGTTAACTACAGCGGTGACTCCGGAGACTCAAATTCAGCATAATGCGGATGTTGCAAAGCTAAGGGATTAGATAGCTCAGGCCAAGGCAGACTTGGCAGCTGAGGAGGCCAGGATGGATGAAGAACGGGCCGCTTTAGATGCCCGATCATAGGAAATCGGTAGCAGAATTACCGGCTTACGTTGGATCGAGCGCCTCAAATGAAGTTATGAGAAGGAAGCACCGGTCTAGACTACCGCAAATTCTGAGGTCTGAATCTCTTGCACACACAGAGCTGGGCCTAGCAATCCGTTGGGAGTAAACCAGTGAAGCACACAGGGCGCCGATCAGCCACGGGCGATGGATCCGCCTCGACGGACGGACAACCCGCCGCAGTATGTAGCAACACCGCCGGGTCACTTTTCCAGCCCCTTGGATAACATGATTGCGGCAGCATCACGGTTGGCGGCTATTCCGATGGAGGGTGATTCATTAGCAGCGATTGAGACTCGACGAGCCAGGGATCTTCTTCAAACCGCCGTTGTTCAGCAACAGCTTATTCCAAAAGCCGAGACAGAATACATTCAACCCCTCGTCCGAGCAATAGTTATAGCAGGCACATGGACAAACCGGCCGTATCAAGCAGTGCGCGGCGTTGTGATGCCCCTCGAGGGCCTAATCCGGCGAACGGCGGTTTGAATGATCAGGATGTGGTGGATAATGGCAGAGCGCGAAGGGAGGCCGCATTGGCGACACAGCACACGGGTCATCATCAACCCGCCCCGGCTCAACCAGTGGCGTCAGTTCAACGAGGGACCGAGATTGCCTTCAGCTCCTGGGAAGTACCGTGTCTCATCCCGGCTCTCCGGAATGTGCGGTTGCCCAAAGATTTCAAAGGTCCGCGCAAGGTGCCTAACTATACCGCTGATCAGCCCCCCGAGGCGTGGGCAGAGAGTTATGAGATGGCAATGGAGATGCTAGATGTGGATGAAGCGGCGTGTGCAAAATACTTCCCATGATGCTAGAAGGAACGGCTCGCACCTGGCTGAAGAGCCTGCTTGCTAACTCGATTAATTCATGGGATGAGTTGAAGGCCAAGTTCATAGCAAACTTCAAAGATACATGCAAGCAACCTATGTCCATTGTAGATTGTAACATCCCAAAATTCTAAATTTTTGGAATGTTATATTAAATAAATAACTATGCTTGTTGTCTGATTGTTGGTTTGATTGATTGAGTGAAACTGAGTGAAATTTGAAACTTTTGAAAGTTGAATGAGAGGGAATGAAATGACTTTCCCAAAACTTTCTCCTTTGCCTTTTGGATCTCAATGAATTCAAATTCATTCCAACACCAAAACCTAGAGTGAAGATGACATGACTTCTTCCATTTGGAATGAAAAGAGTTTTGAAAAGATTTGAATTTCATTTGAGAATATTTTAAATTCAAAGCTTTATGCAACTCAATGATTTTCATGAGGGAAGATAAAATGACTTCTTCAATTATATGAAATATGAGTTGGAAGTATCAAATTGAAAGTCATTTGAAAATGCCTTGAAACCCTCTTTCAAATTTGAGTTTTGAATTAGAATTTAAAACTTTGGCAAGTGGGAATCATTTCAAAAACTATGCCTGATAAATACTTGATCAAAAGTATGAGAGGAGCAAACATGACACTCCAAAAATATCAGAGGAAACAATGCCAAAAGTTTTGGATTCAAATCTGAATTTTACTTGAATTTGAAAAAAATGGATTTTTATAAAGTTTGGATTTTGCCTTTGGAAAAATGTTCAAATGATAGGGAATATTCCCCTGATCATTTTGGTATATATATACCCTATATAAAATATTTATAGTTTATGTTTTATTTCTGTTTTGTTTTATTTTAAAAAAATAAATTCAAAAAAAAAAAAACCCCAGCGCCACCAGCCCCCTGCCCAGCCAGCCGAAGCCCCCCACCACTGCCCACCAGCGGCCCAGAGGCCAGCCCAGTGAGCCGACCGAGCCGCCTCACTTCCCTCGCCAAAAAACCCTTGGCGTGGTCCGCCTCGCCCCCCCCTCTCTCTCTCCCGACAGTGGCCCCGCCCGTCTTCAACCCCCGCCACGCCACGCCACGCCGCCGATCGCGGATCCGTGGGATCCGGATACCGATCCTCCCGATCGCCTCCCTTACCCGACGAGGCCCGCCTATATAAACCGGACCCCCGCACCCATTCCCCTAGCCCCTCGCCGAGCCCTCCTCTCTCTCTCGCGTCGCCAGAGCCGAGCCATCCGCCCGCCATTGTCGTCGCTGTCGCCGCCCTAGCAACCCCGACCCCACCGACCCCACCAGACGCTCCCCGAGCTCCCAAGACTTTCCCTGCCACTCCGTCGACCTCCCCGACGACCGAGCCACCGGCGCCTCATCGCCGCCGCCGCCGCCGCCGTCGAGCACGCCGGTAAGTCACGGAGACCCTCCCCGTCCGATGCACGATGAGCGGCTAAGATTAGACCCCAGAAGAACTGCGTTTAAAATAAAACCGGCCCGGTTCGTCCGGTTTATTTTTAAGTTACATTTTTATTTTGAGCCGGCCCGTTTTAGTTTAACCCTAGGCCCAATTAGCTATTTTACGCACTGTGCGTAGTTTAGGCCCATTAGGCCCTTTTTCTTTTATTTTCATTTTCTGTTTTAACAGAATAGTTCCTGTTTTGAAAAAATCATATCTTTTATTCTGTTTAATATTTTTGAGTGATTCTTTTTTTGTTGGTTTGCAAATTTTCTATAGTTTCTGTAGAATATATATTTAGCTATGTTAAAATTAATTAAAATAGCTTTATTTTAATTTTAGCCAGAATAGTAAATCTGCTATAACTTGAGTTAGAAAAATTATTTTTGGATGATTCTTTTGTCCCAACTTTATTTTGACATTGCCAAACCATAGAAATTAAATTTGGGTATTTTAGGATTAATAAATAAATAGTTTTAAGCAGAATCTTGTTAATCCTAATTAATTAGCTAGCTACTGTTTTCCTATTATTTTAATTAGTAAATAAATTTATTTTTAACATATGATTGATTATTCTAGGATAGTTTCTGTCACTTTATAGGATGAACTTTTATTTATAATAAATAAAAGTTTTATTTTATTTTCTTAATAGAAATGGAATTAGGCCTAATAGGAGTTTCATAATAGATTTTAATTAATTCTTTTTGCTCCTAGTTGCTTAATGAATTCTTTCTGTTAAGTTAACATAAACCCATGAATAGGTTATGTTAGGGAAATTTTGTTGTATAAAACTATTGTAGTTGTTGTTTGAAGTAGGAAACTTGAGTTGATTTTCTTTGAGTTTTCCATTGGGTTTTGATTTGGTTGTTTTGATGTGTTATGTTGCTATTGCTATGCTATTGTGTTATGTGGTCCTATGCTATGTGCTTATTGTGATTATTTGTTTGTCTCGGTAGAATTTTCCGGAGTGAAGCTTGCTACTCTGAATCCCTAGTTTTCAAGATCGTCAACAAGGCAAGTTCACTTTGACCATGTTTTCATACCTATGTTTTATTGCATATAGTGGCACCTTTGCAACCACCCTCGGTTGTGTTATTGAATCCTTGTAGTTGAGTAGTATGCATGAGGTAGGAACCCATCATTCCTGTTACCAAGCCGGGGCGTTATTTATTTTAATGCTACGCTATAGTAGGCGGGGTTTGGTATGAGTGCCCGGAGTGGTGTGAGAATGGAGGATCTCGTCAATGACGACAACTCCATGATGGAACACAAGGACTGCATCTTCAAGGCCTCAAGACTTCAAGACTCAAGACAAGTATTCAACACACACTCTTGGGTGAAGGACGGTTGACGGGCACCTGGAGAAACCAGTGGTTGGCGGGATGCATGGAGAAGCGCCATGACATCTTGCGAAAGCTTCACCCAGACTCAAAGAGACGGAAGAATACTTCACGCCGGAAGCTTACCTGCAACCGCAAGTCATTATGGGCTCGCTTGGTTGACCTTAGTTGTGACTCTGGCTGGGGCGGTACTAGCAGATGTAGAACTACGGTAGGATGGGTTGAGTACCGGACAGTGGTCAGAGGAACTCTTTGGAAGACCATGTTTCGGTCATCTTGTCCTCAAACACTCTGAAGTGGGAGAACGTAAAGAGAGGGATCGAATCTTGCGGGTAAAGTGTACAAACCTCTGCAGAGGGTTTTAAACCTAATCGATTAGCCGTGTCCCCGGTTACGGACAATTTGAGCATCTGGACTTGGATCTATCTCGGAACTCTCAACACCGGATTGATAACTTAATTGTGGGCAACTTATGATGATTTTGGGCTATGAGACATCGGTTGGCGGAACCATGTCATGATAGAAAACTCCATAGTACAGACTTCATTTATTCCTTTGATGTAGGGAAAATAAATCAGCTTTTACGCAAACAAAACTCAGATACAGAGCCACAAAGCCATACTGCATATAGAATAGTTTATCATCTGTTTTCTTTTATTGTGATCTTGCCGGTACATTCAATGTACTGACCTACACGGCTGCAACGTATCATGTTGCAGACATTTTCCTCGACGAGTAAGAGTTACGATCTGAGGTTACGGTCTACACTCAACCTGCCGATGGCGTTGATGGGACTCCACACCCGTTTGATTGTTTCCGCTGAGTATTATGAGGTATATATCATTTTACGTTATTTATACATGTGATTGCACTTTGATATATACATTGATGTCTTGTGTGTGCCGATATCTTGATCCAGGGAATGGCACAACGACACGTAGGCTTGACCGTCGAGGTCGGTCGCTTCTGAAATAGTATCGAGCACATGTTGGTGTAGGACGTGACCCTAGAAATCGGAAAGCCCCTTGGACAGGAAATTTCTAAAACTTTATCATCTTCTCTGAATTTATCAAATAGACCCACTCACCTCAATTAGTTAGAATATACCATATCCTTTGATCACCCGGAGGATCAACTGAAGACACTCCAAGAAGGATTAGATATCGGAGAACTGATGACCACTTCAGAGTAAAGAGGATTTCACCATGAATAAGAAGAATTGAAGTACAACAGTTGAAGACTCCGATGACTTGAAGGATCTGAAGAATTATTTGACCTTTAGAAGACCAAACCCCTGTTATACACTTACGATAGATGCGATGATGAGCTGTCATTTGTTTGATGTTTTTCCGATAGCCCCAAAAATAAAATCCGTTTCTTCAAAAAACTATTGTTTGTATTGTGTGTATATCCCTCCCCACCTCTCTCATATCTCATCCCAAAACCCTTGAACCCCATAGATGATGAATGAAGTTGGACTGATATTCTCTGGACCGAAGACTCAGCCCGAGGCAGAGCTATGGATGCAGAACATGGAAAATCACTTCGGGAGCAATTTGGTTTCAAGGAAGTATGAGGTTCAATATGCTCTTCAGTACTTTACAGAAAGTGCTGCAACCTGGTGGAACATGCATCAAGCCATACAGGGATTTAATGGAGCAAGAACTTGGGAGGAATTCAAGAAGACCCTGTTGAGATCACGTCTCATCCGGAAGCACTATGATAACCCGAGACCTTGTGCCTGCAAGATTTGCGGAGAAATAGGACACACCCAGGAGGAACACAAGGATGGATGCCCTCATTGTGAGGAAAAACACCCAGCTGAGGAATGCCCAACTAGTCAGGTGACTTGTTTCTTGTGTGAAGGAACCACTCACTACCCGACTCAGTGTCACATTTACCCCATGGTGCAACAAACTATTCAGGAGCAGAAAGAAGGAATGAAAGGAGCTCTCTGGGAAGTTATGAAAGCACCAGTGATGAATGAAAGTGTTGAAGACCTTGATGGAGAAGTCCTCAACAGATTTTACTCCAATGCCAGTTATTCATGTGGAGAAGAAGGACATTTTCACAGATTGCACCAAGGAAAGAAAAGAGTATCTGGATATTTCCGACAATGAGAAGTGAAGTTTGACCCCGGGAGATAGAAACTCTGATCACTACAGAGAAATCCAGGAAGAGAAAAAGAAGGCAACCCGAGAAAAACGCAATTTTTACAGAGAAGGACCTAAGTCATATCACTTGTTACAGGTGCAAGGATTTAGGTCATTACGCTAGTAAATGTCCAGAAAAGAAGCCAAGAATCCAAGGAGCCCGCATAATCACAAAGAAGCCCCGAGACATGTCGGAAGTCATTTGTTTTCGCTGCAAGGAGGCAGGACATTATGCTATTAAATGTCCCGACAAGATGAAAGCTGGAGTTGAGTAGTTGGAATTTTGATATGGATAATAAGAGTAGTAGAAAGCAATTTCATTTTCATGAGCTCAATGAGTTGAGTTATGTAATAGATTACTCTGAGATTGTAATAGTTCATGACTCAATAAAGTTGTAATGTCACATGCCGAAAAGCTTTAAGGAGTTGTTACATTTTATCTTGGAAATTAATATTCTTGATGAACATGGAAGAAAGTGAGTTGTGATGCATAAACAGGATATTGGAAATTGAGTTTGAAGTTTTGTTTGGATGATATGAATGTGTGCCCCAGGAGATATGTACCTTAATTCTCAGCATCATTTCTGTTTCACAACTATAGATGACGACCCTTTACGAGTCTTTCCTTAAAGGTCCGAAAACCATCATGACCCTGACAAGTGATCATGATTACCCGAAGATCCTGAAGGACATGATGAAGCATATTCACCTTGAAGGAGATGCAGTCTACAAAGGCTACCCCTTCATGCATAAGGGAGTGGAACTTTGGTATGTGGAGGTACACCTCCACCGTTTGAAAGGAGTTTGCCCAAAAATGATGGGGCAGTACTTTTTCATTTCACGTGTGCCACAAGCAACTTTCTTCGATGTTGTTCGTGAAGCAGCCATGGAAGCCATACGCCAGATCGGAGAAATACTTGAAGCAATACTCCGTTATACTCAGGAATACCTAAGCGAAGTGCATACAGAGATGATGGAGGTGAAGCTCAAGGCCACCATGATGAAACAGAAGATTGAAGAAATTCAAGGCACATGTCGCACAATTCCAGTGGGACTGAAGAATCCTCAAGGAGGAAAAATAAATAAAGTTGGAAGTAATGTCTGACCATACCGAACCATGTGGGTGGCGGCATTTGTAATAAACTTTTTGGAATTTGGATTCACGAAAAATGGTTAAGGATGTAATAAAAGATTGATATGAAAATGGATAAACTAGTGCATTTTCTTTGGTGTCGTAGTACTCCGTAAAACCACAGGATCAATGAAGAAATAAATGTGTTATTCATGACGGTCCATAGAAGGAAGCTGGATAAAATAAGTTGGAGTTTTGTATGACCGTCACCACAAGGGTATGAAGGAAGAAGTACTATTGGATTTACAGGAGGTGTAATGTTGGAATATGGAACAAGAGAGTTACTCCAAGGATGAGTTAAAGCGGCACTAGTGTTGAAGTGGGCCATAACCCACAGGCCCAGGATTTTGAAAAGGAATAGAGGTAACCTTGATAAAGGAATAAATTTGGAAGAATCAGTGATCCACTCATCATACGTTTCGTAGGAGGTTACGCAAAAACCTGAGATTGTTAAGGAACGATAGATGTTTGTTTGGCCTGCAGAATCAATGGATTTTCCGAACTTGGTTCGAGAACAAGAGAAATTCTGCAATGCTTGTGAGTATGCCCAAGTGATAGAATACGTGATTCGCTGTTTACCTATGTGGTAATGATTCAAGTACGGGATGGATTGGCCCCCATACAGGAGACTTCTATCATGAACTATCATATGTTGATGGAAAATCAGAGAGACTTGAAAACTTTATAAGAGCGTCGATACGACAAGCCAAAAACCTTAGAATGGTAGGACGATTGATCCATGTACAGGCAACCGTTGCCAATCGTAGGTTATACGGTGAGGTTCAACCTAGACCCGTTTTCTGCAGGAGAAAACATAAATTGTAGACCACCATGAGTATTTCGATAGTTGTCTAGAATGGACACGGACCTATCAGCTAAGAAGATCCAGTCTCAGACGAACCACAACTTTGACGAACCGACCCAAGATTCTGAGGAAAACTCTATGCTTCTGACAGAGGAACTATTGTAAGATATGTGAAGAGACATACATTGTCAACACTCCAGAGGAAGTATCTGAGTTTATTGGAACTGTAACCTTGCTTTTAAGTGTGGTAGCACCCCTGACCTTTCTGACCAGAACTTTTGTTAGAAGACCCCAACCCCTAACCCTTTCTTGCTAGCCTCTTCGAATCTCGAGGACGAGATTCATTTTAAGTGTGGTAGGTTTGTAACATCCCAAAATTCTAAATTTTTGGAATGTTATATTAAATAAATAACTATGCTTGTTGTCTGATTGTTGGTTTGATTGATTGAGTGAAACTGAGTGAAATTTGAAACTTTTGAAAGTTGAATGAGAGGAATGAAATGACTTTCCCAAAACTTTCTCCTTTGCCTTTTGGATCTCAATGAATTCAAATTCATTCCAACACCAAAACCTAGAGTGAAGATGACATGACTTCTTCCATTTGGAATGAAAAGAGTTTTGAAAAGATTTGAATTTCATTTGAGAATATTTTAAATTCAAAGCTTTATGCAACTCAATGATTTTCATGAGGAAGATAAAATGACTTCTTCAATTATATGAAATATGAGTTGGAAGTATCAAATTGAAAGTCATTTGAAAATGCCTTGAAACCCTCTTTCAAATTTGAGTTTTGAATTAGAATTTAAAACTTTGGCAAGTGGGAATCATTTCAAAACTATGCCCGATAAATACTTGATCAAAAGTATGAGAGGAGCAAACATGACACTCCAAAAATATCAGAGGAAACAATGCCAAAAGTTTTGGATTCAAATCTGAATTTTATTTGAATTTGAAAAAAATGGATTTTTATAAAATTTGGATTTTGCCTTTGGAAAAATGTTCAAATGATAGGGAATATTCCCCTGATCATTTTGGTATATATATACCCTATATAAAATATTTATAGTTTATGTTTTATTTCTGTTTTGTTTTATTTTAAAAAAATAAATTCAAAAAAAGAAAACCCCAGTATGACCAGCCCCCCCAGCCCAGCCAGCCTCCCCCACCGGCCCGCCCACCAGGCGGCCCAGAGGCCAGCCCAATGAGCCGACCGAGCCGCCTCACCTCCCTCACCCGAAAACCCTTGGCGTCGATCGCCCGCCGCCCCACCCCCTCTCTCTCTCCCGACAGTGGCCCCGCCTGCCTTCAACCCCCGCCCCACGCCACGCCGCCGCCATCGATCGCGGATCCGTGGGATCCGGATCTCGATCCTCCCCGATCGCCTCCTTTACCCGGACGAGGCCCGCCTATATAAACCGGACCCCGCACCCCATTCCCCTAGCCCCTTGCTGGAGCCCCTCCTCTCTCTCACGCGTCGCCGAGCCGAGCCATCCGCCCGCCATTGTCGTCGCCGTCGCCGCCCTAGCAACCCCGACCCCACCGACCCCACCAGACGCTCCCCGAGCTCCCACTTTCCGCCTGCCACTCCGTCGACCTCCCGACGACCGAGCCACCGGCGCCTCATCGCCGCCGCCGCCGCCGCCGTCGAACGCCGGTAAGTCACCGGAGACCCCCTCCCCCGTCCGATGCACGATGAACGGCTAAGATTAGACCCCCGAAGGGGTACGCGTTTTAAAATAAAACCGGCCCGGTTCGTCCGGTTTATTTTTAAGTTACGTTTTTATTTTGAGCCGGCCCGTTTTAGTTTAACCCTAGGCCCAATTAGCTATTTTACGCACTGTGCGTAGTTTAGGCCCATTAGGCCCTTTTTCTTTTATTTTCATTTTCTGTTTTAACAGAATAGTTCCTGTTTTGAAAAATTCATATCTTTTATTCTGTTTAATATTTTTGAGTGATTCTTTTTTTGTTGGTTTGCAAATTTTCTGTAGTTTCTGTAGAATATATATTTAGCTATGTTAAAATTAATTAAAATAGCTTTATTTTAATTTTAGCCAGAATAGTAAATCTGCTATAACTTGAGTTAGAAAAATTATTTTGGATGATTCTTTTTGTCCCAACTTTATTTTGACATTGCCAAACCATAGAAATTAATTTGGGTATTTTAGGATTAATAAATAAATAGTTTTAAGCAGAATCTTGTTAATCCTAATTAATTAGCTAGCTACTGATTTCCTATTATTTTAATTAGTAAATAAATTTATTTTTAACATATGATTGATTATTCTAGGATAGTTTCTGTCACTTTATAGGATGAACTTTTATTTATAATAAATAAAAGTTTTATTTTATTTTTCTTAATAGAAATGGAATTAGGCCTAATAGGAGTTTCATAATAGATTTTTAATTAATTCTTTTTGCTCCTAGTTGCTTAATGAATTCTTTCCTGTTAAGTTAACATAAACCCATGAATAGGTTATGTTAGGGAAATTTTTGTTGTATAAAACTATTCTAGTTGTTGTTTGAAGTAGGAAACTTGAGTTGATTTTCTTTGAGTTTTCCATTGGGTTTTGATTTGGTTGTTTTGATGTGTTATGTTGCTATTGCTATGCTATTGTGTTATGTGGTCCTATGCTATGTGCTTATTGTGATTATTTGTTTGTCTCGGTAGAATTTTCCGGAGTGCGAAGCTTGCTACTACGAATCCCTAGTTTTCGAAGATCGTCAACAAGGCAAGTTCACTTTGACCATGTTTTCATACCTATGTTTTATTGCATATAGTGGCACCTTTGCAACCACCCCTCAGTTGTGTTATTGAATCCTTGTAGTTGAGTAGTATGCATGAGGTAGGAACCCATCATTCCTGTTACCAAGCCCGGGACGTTATTTATTTTAATGCTACGCTATAGTAGACGGGGTTTGGTATGAGTGCCCGGGAGTGGTGTGAGAATGGAGGATCTACGTCAATGACGACAACTCCATGACGGAACCTGCAAGGACTGCATCTTCAAGGCCTCAAGACTTCAAGACTCAAGACAAGTATTCAACACACACTACTGGGTGAAGGATTTGTTGACGGCACCTGGAGAAACCAGTGGTTGGCAGGGATGCATGGAGAAGCGCCATGACATCTTGCGGAAAGCTTCACCCAGACTCAAAGAGACGGAAGAATACTTCACGCCCGAAGCTTACCTGCAACCGCAAGTCATTATGGGCTCGCTTGGTTGACCTTAGTTGTGACTCTGGCTGGGGCGGTACTAGCAGATGTAGAACTACGGTAGGATGGGTTGAGTACCGGACGGTGGTCGAGGAACTCTTTGGAAGACCATGTTTGGTCATCTTGTTCTCAAACACTCAAGTGCGAGAACGTAAAGAGAGGATCGAATCTTGCGGGTAAAGTGTACAAACCTCTGCAGAGGGTTTTAAACCTAATCGATTAGTCGTGTCCCGATTCACGGACAATTTGAGCATCTGGACTTGGATCTATCTCGGAACTCTCAACACCGGATTGATAACTTAATTGTTGGCAACTTATGATGATTTTGGGCTATGAGACATCGGTTGGCGGAACCATGTCATGATAGAAAACTCCATAGTACAGACTTCATTTATTCCTTTGATGTAGGGAAAATAAATCAGCTTTTACGCAAACAAAACTCAGATACAGAGCCACAAAGCCATACTGCATATAGAATAGTTTATCATCTGTTTTCTTTTATTGTGATCTTGCCGGTACATTCAATGTACTGACCTACACGGCTGAACGTATCATGTTGCAGACATTTTCCTCGACGAGTAAGAGTTACGATACAGGGTTACGGTCTACACTCAACCTGCCGATGGCGTTGATGGGACTCCACACCCGTTTGATTGTTTCCGCTGAGTATTATGAGGTATATATCATTTTACGTTATTTATACATGTGATTGCACTTTGATATATACATTGATGTACTGTGTGTGCCAGCATACTGATCCAGGGATGGCACAGCAACACAGAGGCTTGACCGTCTAAGGTCGGGTCGCTACATAGATCTGGCGGCTTGTGTCCAAGGAGAGAACGAGTCAACAACCCATTGGGTACACCGGGTTTCAGAAATCTTGCATTCATCCGGCCGCATCAATCCGGATACAGCAATTGTGACGTTGGAGGGCAATTGCCGGTTCAAATCCCTAAAAATGAAGTTGGGACGGCTCAAGCATCATTGCAATGATATGGGAACACTTATGGCGGCTCTGGTTAAGTACGCTGATTCTGATAATACCAAGGACCCTGATTCTGATGAAGAGAAACAGGAGAAGGGAAAGAAGAATGCCGGTTTAAAGGGACATCATAACTAGGCGGGTCGCGGAAACAATGGTAAGTGTAAGGCGGACAATTCCGATTTTGTGGCTAACACCAATGTGCAGGGTAATATGCAGCGCCGTAGGGGTAAACCGCCCCAGCACGGCGGAGGAATGAATCTGGAGCGCCTGTTAAACCAGCCCTGCCTAAAGCACGGGACAAAGGAGGCTCCGGCCACACATCTTTGGAAGGATTGCCACATCATGAGGGAATTCAAAAACTCTGACCTTTTCCGGTATGATCAGGGTCCATCTGGTGGTTCCGGTCCAGGATTCCAAGGGCCGGATTATGGTGGTGGCCGGTTCAAGCTCAGGGTTTCAGAATATTCAGGGCAATCAGAACTACCAAGGTGGTAATAACCAGCAGAATAATCAAGGGAATCAACAGCAGTTGGGTTATCAGAGTCACCCAAAGCAGTTGAATGGCGGGCAGTATCATGTGTTCACTACTAGCTTGTGCAAGCGTGATCAGAAGCTCCATAAAAGGGGAGTGAACTCTGTTGAACTGGCAGTGCCCCGTTATCTACGCTGGTCTGAGCAGCCTATTGTCTGGAGCAGGGAGGATCGTCGCCCCGGGTTGACAATCCGGGTCACCTAGCCTTGGTGGTTGCGCCGCAGGTGGGAGGTTATAAGTATACCAAAGTACTCATGGACGGAGGGAGCAGTATCAATATTTTGTACTATGAAACCTTCCAACGTATGGGGTTGACAGATAAGAATCTTAGACCATCAAACACCGTTTTTCACGGAGTGGTGCCTGGTAAATCGGCTTACCCAGTTGGAAAGATAGCCCTGGAAGTGGTTTTTCGAGATGATCATGATTCAAGGTCCGAGACACTAACCTTTGAAGTGGTTAAGATTAGAAGTCTGTACCATGCTTTGTTTGGACGGCCGGTTTACGCTAAATTCATGGCAAGGCCATGTTATGTTTATCTTCAGCTCAAGATGTCGGGTCACAAAGGGACCATTACGGTTCATGGTAGCCGTAAGATTGCTCTAGAGTGTGAGGAAGGTGATGCGGCATATGCTGAATCAGTTTGTGCAATGGAGGAGTTGAAGTTTTATAAGGACAATGTTGATCCGGCAGACATGACTTCTCTGAAGAAACCCACCACAGAGCATGATCCGGCTTTGAAGTTTAAATCGGCTGATGGAACCAAATTGGTTGATTTTGTTCCTGGCGATTCATCCAAGCAGTTCAGCATCAGCGTCAACTTGGATCCCAAATAGGAAAGCGCGCTCATCGAGTTCATCCGTGAGAACCGGGACATCTTTGCATGGAAACCTTCTGACATGCCAGGTGTACCGAGGGAACTCGCTGATCACACTCTTAATATTGATCTGAGGTACAAACCGGTCAACAGTTTCTTCGCCGCTTTAATGAGGAACGTCGTAAGGCCATTGGAGAAGAGGTAGCCCGGCTACTGGCAGCAGGGTTTATCGTCGAAGTGTTTCACCCAGAGTGGTTGGCTAATCCGGTGCTCGTACTTAAGAAAAACGGCACTTGGCGTATGTGTGTGGATTACACAAATTTGAACAAAGCTTGCCCAGCTGATCCCTTCGCCCTCCCTCATATTGATCAAATCATTGATGCTACGGCGGGTTGTGAGCGTTTGAGTTTTTTGGATGCTTATTCTGGTTATCATCAGATCAAGATGGCAGTCAAGGACCAGGAGAAGACAACTTTCATCACTCCCTTTGGAGCCTTCTTCTATGTATCTATGCCCTTTGGGCTCAAGAGTGCCGAGCAACTTATCAGCGCTATGTGCGAATTGTCTTCATACTCAGATTGGGCGCAATGTTCATGCCTATGTGGACGATATTGTGGTCAAGTCCAGGAAAGCAGAGACACTCATATCTGATTTGCGAGAAACCTATGACAATCTGAGAGTTTATAAAATGATGCTCAATCCGGCTAAGTGTGTTTTTGGTGTTCCGGCAGGCAAGCTCTTAGGCTTTCTAGTGTCTAACAGAGGTATTGAGTCTAATCCGGAAAAGATCAAAGCAATTACATCCTTGGCTAAACCGGCGTCCATCAATGATGTCCAGCGACTGGCGGGTCATATTGCGGCTTTGTGCCGGTTTATCAGGCGTCTGGGAGAGAAGGCAATTCCTCTGTATCAGATGTTGAAGAAAACAGACAATTTTTTCTGGAGCGATGCAGCTAATGCGGCGTTTGAGGACTTGAAGCGGCAGTTGGTTGAACCGCCAGTTTTTGCTGCTCCTGTTGATAAGGAGCCACTACTGTTGTATGTGGTTGCTAATGCTCGGGCTGTCAGTGTTGCCATTGTGGTGGAGCGCAAGGAGGCTGGGAAGGAGTACCCGGTTCAAAGGCCGGTCTACTATATCAGCAAAGTGCTCATCGAGTCAAAGCAAAGATATCCGCATTGGTAGAAGCTGGTGTATGGGGTGTTTATGGCAAGTCGGAAGCTTAAACAGTACTTCCAAGGTCATCCCATCACAGTGGTCAGTTCTGCTCCTTTGGGGGATATAATCCAGAACATGGAAGCAACTGGCCAGGTTGCTAAGTGGGCTATTGAGCTTGGACCACACGATTTGAAGTATATGCCTCGCACAGCTATCAAATCCCAGGCTCTTGTGGATTTCATCAACGACTGGACCGAGTTGTAGGCACCAGAAGACAATCTGGACAGCACATACTAGACTATCCACTTTGATGGGTCCAGGCAATTGGAAGGCTCGGGGGCTGGAGTTGTCCTTACTTCCCCTCGAGGTGATAAAATTCGTTATGTTCTTCGCTTAATGTTCCCTTGTACTAACAATGCAGCTGAGTATGAAGCCTTACTCCATGGTCTTCGAGTGGCCAAGGAGATGAACTTAAGCCGCGTACGACGCTTTGGAGACTCAGACCTGGTAGCCCAGCAGGTTTCAGGTACTTGGGATTCCAAGGATCCACTCATGGCGGCTTACCGATGAGAGGTGGATATTGTTGTTGGTCACTTTAAGGGATATCAAGTGGAGCACATTGATCGGCGCAAAAATGAGGCGGCTGACGCTTTAAGTCGGCTGGGATCTCAGCGTAAACCGGTCCCACCTAACACCTTCCTAGATGTCTTGCATAACCCGTCGGTTCAGTTGCCTACAGAAGAGGACCTCGCTATTCCTGATCCGGAGGCACGGTTGGTGGCCGCTTTACATATTATTCCGGATTGGACGGTTCCATACTTGGCATATATGAACCGGGGCGAGTTAACTGATGATGAAGTTCTGGCCAGACAGATAGTCCGGCGATCCAAGTCCAAGACAATCGTCAATGGCGAGTTGCATCATTGCAGTGTTTCAGGGGCGTTTCAGCGTTGCGTCTCTCCTGAAGAAGGATGTGAGATTTTACGCGAGATCCACGAAGGAGACTGTGGTCATCACGCTGATTCAAAATCCTTGGTGGCTAAAGCTTTTAGTCATGGTTTTACCGGTTGACGGCTCATCTTGATGGGAGGACCAGTAAAGCGATGTGATGCTTGTCGAAGTTTTCACGCCGAGCTCATGTTCCGCTCAAGAGCTACTGAATGATTCCAATAACTTGGTCGTTTGCTACTTGGGGCTTGATATGGTGGGTCCTTTCAGCGATCAAAAGATAAGAAGACCCACTGTTGGTGGCGGTTGACAAGTTCAAGAAATGGGTTGAAGCGGAGCGAAGAACAAGTGTGGCGCAGCCACGGCAGTTCGATTCATCAAAAGGTGATCTTCTGTTTCGGTTTTCCACATAGCATTATCACGGATAATGGCATGAACCTCTATAAGGGCGAGATGGAGGATTTTTGTCAACGAGAGCACATCCGGCTTGATGTAGCGTCTGTGGCTCATCCCCAATCTAATTGTCAAGCCGAGCGAGCTAATCAGGAAATTTTAAAGGGTATAAAGCCCCGGCTTATGGCCCCCTTGAAGCGGACGCCGGTTTCGGGTGGAAGAACTACATGCAGATTATGGAGCATAAACACCACCCCAAACCGGTCTACAGGTTATACGCCTTTCTTCATGGTTTACGGAGCAGAGGCGGTACTCCCCAGTGATATTCGTCATGACTCGCCTCGGGTTGCCAATTATGTTGAAGCAGACAATGAGCAAGCACGTCAAGAAGCATTGGACCTGTTAGATGAGAAGCGAGATATGGCTTTGGCTCGTTCGGCGATTTACTAGCAAGACCTGCGGCGTTATCACAGCCGCCGAGTTAAAACAAGAACCTTTCAAGAAGGCGATTTAGTGCTCCGGCTCATCCAGGATCAGACCGACATGCACAAGTTATCCCCACCTTGGGAAGGGCCCTTTGTGGTCAGCAAGAATCTGCACAACGGATCATACTACCTCATTGACGTTCGAGAAGAGTCATGCAGTTCTGAGGAGCAGACCCGGCGGCCGTGGAACATAGCTCTCCTTCGGCCTTACTACACCTGAGCCATAGGCTCTCACTATGTACATATTATGACAATGTATATATTATGTTCAATATAATAAACCGGCATCCTTGCTACAAGCAGGGCCTCTGCCGTTCTTCCAATATTTCTTGGTTACAAGGGGGCTTCTGCTTTCAAAGCGATGACCCGATTTGTCCATTAAACCGGCTATCATGCCATCATACAACTTGGGAGCTTCATATCAAGGGGCCAAAGAGAGTTCTGTTGCTAAAAGCATGACTCAGACATAGGCACCCATTGAGCACAGCTCACAAAGTTACTTGGGGGCTCTTTGTGTAAAGTAACAAAGAGTTTGAAAGGACCCTTGTAATCGGGTATCGACCCACGGCTTGGAAGCCTGGTGTATTCACCTAAAACCCCGGGTTAACCTGCCTTCATCAAGTAAGCCACTCCTATCCAGGTAATCATGGCACGACCCGCCGAACGTTTGACAAGTTACTCTCATTGAGACCCTGAACTTGTCAAAGTTAAAACGACGATTGGTTAGTTGGAGGCCCATCTTAAAAGGCTTTGTCAAATGGTTTAACTCAGCGGCCTGGCAGCCCGCGAAAAGCCTCGAATTTGGCCCTTGCAGCCCTCGAAAAGCCTCGACTACAAGTTTTTATTTGTTTGTCTTTGCAAATTTTTATCCTTATTTGATCACCTTTTAAGGTAAGCCGACATCTCTTGATCCGGCCCGGCTATATGCCTCTATCTCGACCCGGTGTTTCTTAACCCGGTGCGGCTTATAGTTATTATCTGTTAAAGCATATAATTAATGGTGAACCGGCATCTTTCAAACCGGTCTGGCTTTGACTACCTGTCGCCAGTATAATCATCCAATGTTCATCACAACCCGGTTCTACTTCGTACATACCAGCATTGCATGGTGGAAGTTGGATATTCACCCTTACTACAATCAAAGTTGGTAAACCAACAGCATAATTTCATATCACAGGTATGGTCTATTTTTGACTATTTTTGCAACCATGGTTGTCTACCAGGTTGTGTGTTGGGCATTTTGACCCGTCCGGCGGTAAACCGCCCGGACAGATCTTTTTTATGCAAACACAGGGATTGCATAATATTATGAAGGTATATAAGCCAGCACCGAAATTATCACGGCGGATCAAACAGTTATATCCCAGTGCATGATGGCAGCAGATCAAAGTATTTCAACTAGCCTATTACAAGGCGCTTTAAGGCCCAAAATAAGCGATTGTTTTTTACACAGAACACAATCTGTGCCTATCAACTCAGTAGCTGAATTAAGACTCATTGCCGGGTTGACGAGAGGTTGATGGATCTTCTGGTGTCGGTTCAGCCTCCTCCTCCCCATCCAGTGGCTGGAAGTCAACGGTGGTCCAGTCAATCCGGGTTAAAGCTTGAAAGACAGTTTCTTCACTTATAAGTTCGGACGGATCAACGTCAGGAGCGTAAGTGTGCTCACGGATTGGCGGGATAAGATTTTGCACTTCCTTCACAGCAGTGTCAATCCGTTGGTTGTTGGCATCATAGAAGGACCGATGAACAGTCAAATTAGCGTCTTCTGCCAATGACTTGCCAGAGGACGCATCTCCATTGTCAGGACTTTGAGGGTTTCATTATCAAATTCTGCCCCGTTTTCTTGTTCACCAAGAAAGCCCTTGGCAATATCAACTGGATCCAGGTCAGCTATCCATGCTTTGGCTCGGGTAAGTGCCAACAAAGCGCCAGCCCTGGCAGCGGATCACTTCATCTCTTCTATCTGCGCCGGTGTCATGGATAACCTTTCTAGAGTGTCCTTGATCAATGTTGGGGCCGGTTTGTTGTATGAGACTGCACAGATAACCCGTTGGGCACCGGTATACAGCTGCTCTATCAACGTATATGCTTCCTTCAGCTTCATCTGCATGTCAGAACCCAGATGAGCAACACGGCTACCTATAACGGTTTAAGATTTTGATGTTAAATTGAAAATTTCAAAAATTATTATTTAAGCAGTCTTGGCAAGAGTATTTACCAAAAGTTGCAGAGGTCATGGCATTTACTTGGCGCTTCAACCCAGTTAGCTCTTCCGCCACCGGTTTAAGAGTTGACTCCACGTCTTCAGCCCGCTTCAGCAATGCAGTCTTTTCAGTTTCCCAGTTGGCACGCTCAGTCTTGAAGATGTCCTTCAGTTGTTCCATAGCTGTTAAAGCGCCTTTCAGCTCTTCTTTAGCTTTGGAAGTTTCTTCTTGTTGGGACTTGATATTCTCTTGAAGATCAGCAATTTGAGAACCTTGGTGATTTATATCAGCCTGCCACAGCCAGAGAAGGAGCATGTTAATATTTTTATCAAAAAGTCCCAAGCATATAACCAGTTATACACTTGGCACTTGGGGGCTAATGTGGATTGCTTATTTACTACTGATTGTTTGAACTCCCAAGGATCAATACAAGTTTTAAATCTTGGCACTTGGGGGCTAATGTGTGTTTGATCAGAAAGTACACAGGCAAGGGAATTAATAAACTGCAGTATGGAACATAGAAGTCCCGGTTTGTCTTCAAGAGACAAACCGGCCCTTGGGGGCTACAATGCAGTGAATATACAGAACAAGGACGAAAGTGTTTGGAAGATTACCCCATAGTGCTCTTTCATCATATTCACCAAACCGGCTTCATAATCTCGGCTTGTGTACAAGCAGTTCAGGAATCCGGAATGAAGCTCCTGGGCAGAAAGATTAGCATAGCTCGACAAATCTGTCTTCCCTTTACCCTTGCCCATTGCAACAAATTCCTCCTTGGCAGTATGCTTCGATAAGGCAACCGGATTGCCTGGGGCAGTATGACCAGTACCGGTGATAATAACATCATCATCGCTACCTTTTGACGGGCTCGGCGGATTGACAATATCCCTGGCTGGGCTTGGCGGATTAGCAGCTGGACTCGGTGGGTCAGCAACTGGGCTTGGAGGCATAGCATGCGGACTTGATGGATCAACATGCGTAGCCGGGTCAGCTCCCGGCGGATTAGCATCAGTGGCTGGATCCTGTGGGGCAGAGTGATCCATGACAACATCAGTGTTTTTATCGGCACCTTCTGGAGTCTTTTTCGGTTCAACTTCATCAGTGGTGCCACTAGTCTTGGTTTTTTTGCTCAGACGGTCCTTGGCGCTACAATATCAAAGCAAGGATTAGTATGGTAAACCGACGCATGAAATAAAAAAGCTGAAAGGCAATACTTACCCAGCGACGGTCTTGAGGGGAGGCAATTGCGTGGTTGATGAGTCGCCAGATGAATTAGAAGTTACCTGATAATTTGAATTGGACGGATTAAGTGGGTATCGGAAGCAACCCGCCAAGGGATAAGGCTTATTAAGAGAGGAAGAGACCTCTGGACGATGTTTCCGGGGTGGAGTGTCCGGTAAACCGGAGGAAGTGAACTGTTGGCCGCTATGCCGGGTTGTGTGAAGGCCTTCATCTTGCTGTGTCTTCAAAGCAAATTTTGGACCCAAATAAGCAAGAGGGTGAGAGCATTTTACTTTCCGAACTGCACGGTGAAATTTTTGAACCGGCACATTGTTTGAACCGGAGGAAAGGGAGATTACCTCAACATGATCAGCCGCGACTAGCTTCCGCATCATCCTGATAATAGTCACTATCAATAAGGTGTACGAAAAATAAGCCAAGGGAGTCAAGTGCTACCTCTTGGTCTGAGTCTTCAATATCTTCGAGCGGATCAGCAGACTCACCGGTTTTCTACTTGGCTGGTCGCTTTATGACTTTGCTCTTGGCACGAGGAGCCCTGGCCGGTTTATCTTGAGTTTTCCTTTTCCAGGAGCTATTGGCCTTCAAAATTAAACAAAGAATTATTATATCAGTGTTAAAGCGGAGACGGATCAAAAAAGTACAAGGTTAAAGTTTTTACCACTCGCGGTTTGTTGGAGGCATAAAAAGGGCGCAGCCCAATTTAGCTAACGTCTTGGCGATCGGTTAAATCAAGCATCTTCTTCACACTTTCAGTGACTTCATCGTCAGTCATCTCTATTTCGTTAAACCATTGAGGATCCTTGGCGTCGCCGGTATATTCATACATCAATCCGGAGCGGCGGCTTAAAGGTAGGACACACCATGAAACCCAACAGCGGACGAGATCAACACCAGTCAAACCGTTGGCGAGGAGAGCCCGGAGCTTGGCGAGTTGAGGTGCATAAGCTTGTCGTTCTTTGGCAGTTAACCGTTGAGGTAACGGGTTGCCATTGCTAAGCCGGTGAGCGCGGTAGCCCGGCAAAGGATTTTCTCCAGCAGGGGCAGTGTTCTGACAATAAAACCATGTTTGGTTGCAGTCTTTAGGATGGCTGTGAAGTTTGGCATGAGGAAAATCAACTTCTTTCCTTTTTTGAATCGACACACCATCAAGTTCAGTATTGGGGCCGTCAGAGAACTCAGTTCGGCGGTTTAAGTGGAAGAAATCTGGAAGAGATCAACAGTTGGTTCTTCTTGAAGGTAAACTTCACGTAACACTTGGAAGTTGCATATGTTGGACACGAATTTGGTCCAATATCCCGAGGATGGAGTTGGAAGGCGGCAAGTACATCCCGTAAAAACTTTGATCCGGAGGGCTGAATCCCGGGTTAGATGTTGCATGAACACGATAACTTCTCCATCTTGAGGTTCAGGAGGGCACTCGGGACCAGGGACTCGCCAATGGAGGACATTTTTCAAGGCTAAAGCACCTGTCAGAACATATCCATTGATATGTGTTTCCGTGATCCAGGAAGGAACCCAGTTGCAAGCGGCGAATTGCTTGGTCATTTTGGAAAACAAACTGTAAAAGAAAAGTGAAGGCCGGTTTACGATTGCAAGTTGATGTGCACTAATCGGAGTTAAACCGGGGAATTTGATCAAGGCATATATGTGACTTAAACTGGAAATTAGTACTCAAATCAAGATGGCAGTTTAAGTCAGGGCAAATGGCGTATGGCGGATTATCAACTGCTAAAGGTTAAACCGCCCTTAAACAGAAGAGGCAGAGATGAAATTTACTAAGTGTTTGCAGAAACAGGTTTCACAATATGGCAGTATAATTTTGGATCTACCATGGATCAGTAAAGAAAAAATTTCTGAGCCCTACAATGGCGCTAAGAAGAACGGAGAAGGTCCAGATAGAGTTTTTTACGAGGAACAGCAAGATTATGTGGTGCAGTAGACTAAAGTTATGGATCTAGCCGCAAAAGAAAACAATCGGGCCTAGCTAAGATGCAGTAGAGATGCCAAGGGAAAAGGGGACCGGCATTGACGAACGCCGATGAACAGGGAAGAACATGAAATACTAATGGAGATCTAGGGTTAAGGGAAGGAAGCTTACCAGGGCCACGCTGCAGCGGAGGAGTATCGCAGAGAGCTCTGGTATGAACAGGGTGATGCAGCGGCCTGGTCGGTGCAGATTCGAGGATCGACGGCGGCGGTGGCGGCGCTCGAGCTCTTCGGGTCGCGAGGAGGAAGACGAGAGGAAAGGGGGGAAATGGAAAGACCCCCGACCCTATTTATAAAGGCAAGAGGATAAAATGGCCAGTGCGAAAATCGAGGGGCCTGAGGCGGCAAAAGAGGATGCAGCTATCGCCTTGATTTTTGGGAGTAATTAATGAAGGGAATCTTTTTATGCAGAGATGACATCATGACAATTTACTGCAGTGACAGAAGGTGACGTCATGGCGGTTCACCAAAGTTTACAGGGAGAAGACAACATAGCGGTTTACGGAGAATCATTACAAGATGTTCATGGAATTTTCCTAAGGGTTGAAGATTGACATGAACAGGTTCAAATCAATCTGGGGCCTAATGTTGAGGATATAACCACTGAGTGTAAACCGCCCAGGAGGGGCCGATTCACGCTCAGCTATACTGAAGCCCATGAAGACAAGAAGATGGCGCTTTACGGATAAAGTTTAAAGGCCCAGAGCCCGGAGGCAGATTAGGGCCCGTAGTGGTAAACCGCCATAATTGTTTACTTGTATTGTAAGTTAGGGAAAGGGAGAGACCGAGCCGAACACTTGTATGAGTCGGCCTCGGGACTCTGTAAACCGGCCGGGCGTCAACCTGTGTATATAAAGGGACGACCCGGCGGCGGTTCAGGGACGACAGACAACAACTCGAGACTCAGGCAAGCGTATTTGCTCCCTGGTCATCGAAATCCCAATAATCCCATCACAACTAGACGTAGGCTTTTACCTTCACCAAAGGGGCCGAACTAGTATAAACTCTCGTGTCCCTTGTCCGGTTTAACCCCTTCAGGCTAACCTCGTTGCGATGGCTCCACGACTAAGTCCTTTTGCTAGGACATCAGTCAAACGGTTCTAAAATGTTTTGCACTGTCTTTCTATAAAAATTGTTTATTTTTCTTAATTTTTCAGATTTTTTGGAGTATCATAAGTATGGTGAATGTTCAGATTACTACAAACTGTCTTGTTTAACAAATATTCTGTTTTTGATGCATTGTTTTGCTCGTTTTGATGAAACTATTGATTTTTATCGGTGGTATAAGCTATGGAAAAGTTATATTACATTATCTACAATGCCAAAACAAAATTTGAATTGGTTTGAAATAGTACTTAGAGTAGTGATTTGCTTTATTATACTAATGGATCTTACCGAATTTTCTGTTGAGTTTTGTGTGGATGAAGTGATCAAAGATCGAGGAGGTTTCGATATGAGGAGAAGTAGGAGAGGCAAGAGCACAAGCTTGGGGATGCCCAAGGCACTCCAAGTAAATATTCAAGGAGACTCAAGCGTCTAAGCTTGGGGATGCCCCGGAAGGCATCCCATCTTTCTTGAACAAGTATCGGTATGTTTTCGGTTTCGTTTCGTTCATGTGATATGTGCAAATCTTGGAGCGTCTTTTGCATTTAGTTTCCCTTTTTATTTTGTGAACCATGCTGGTATGAGATAGTCCATGGTTGATTTATAGAATGCTCATTGCACTTCACTTATATCTTTTGAGTGTGGCTTCTTAGAATGCTTCATGTGCTTCACTTATATCATTAGAAGTTTGGATTACCTGTTTCTCTTCACATAGAAAACCGTTGTTTGAATAATGCTCTTTTGATTCACTTATATATATTAGAGTATGGTCTTTTGTAGAAAAATTAAACTCTCATGCTTCACTTATATCTATTTAGAGAGTCAAAAGGAATTGGCCAATTGCATGGTTATTCATAAAATCCTACATAAAACTTATGGATCACTCAATATGATATGTTTGATTCCTTGCAATAGTTTTGCGATATAGAGATGGAATATGTGGGAGGTACTAGTAAATGGTTGAGTATAGTAAGAATATTGGTGTTAAGGTTTGTGATTCCCGAAGCATGCACGTATAGTCTCTCGTTATGCTATGATGTTGGAGCATGATTTATTATTGATTGTCTTCCTTATGAGTGGCGGTCGGGGACGAGCGATGGTCTTTTCCTACCAATCTATCCCCCTAGGGGAATGCGTAGTAGTACCTTGCTTCGAGGGCTAATAAAATTTTGCAATAAGTATATGAGTTCTTTATGACTAATGTGAGTCCATGGATTATATGCACTCTTGCCTTTCTGCAATTTGCTAGCCTCTACGGTACCGTGCATAGCCCTTTCTCACATCGAGACGTGGTGCAAACTTCGCAGGTCCATCCAAACCCCGTGATATGATACGCTCTATCACACATAAGCCTTATTATGGCTTTTCCATGGCCATTCTGAGATATATTGCCATGCAACTTCCACCGCTTCCGTTTGATGACTTGAGCACTCATTGTCATATTGCTTTGCATGATCATATAGCTGACATAGTAGTTGTGGCACAGCCACCGTTCACCATTTTTCATACATGTTACGCTAGATCATTGCACGTCATGGTACATGGCAGAGGCATTCATATAGAGTTATATTTTGTCATAGGTATCGAGTTGTAATTTTTATTTCTTTTGAGTTATAAGTAAATAGAAGTGTGATGATCATCCTTATTCATTTTTAGAGAAGTGCCCCAGTGAGGAAAGGATGATGGAGACTATGATTCCCCCATAATTCGGGTTGAGACTCCGGACAATGAGAGAAAAAAAGAAAAAAAAAGAAAAAAAAAGAACAAAGAAAAAATAAACAAAGAGAGAAGGGGAATTGTTAGTATCCTTTACCACACTTGTGCTTCAAAGTAGCACCATGTTTTTCATATGGAGAGTCTCCTATGTTGTCACTTTCATATACTAGTGGAAATTTTTCATTAGGATTAGATGCACACCCACTTAGTTTTCATATTGAACTTTCATACACTTATAGCTCTTAGTGCATTCGTTGCATGGCAATCCCTACTCCTTGCATTGATATCAATTGATGGGCATCTCCATAGCCCGTTGGTTAGACGCGTCAGTGTGAGACTTTCTTACTTTTTTGTCTTCTTTATGTTTACCCCTATCATCATATTCTATTGCACCTATAGTGCTATATCCATGGCTTGTGCTCATGTATTGCGTGAGGGTTGAAAAAGCTGAAGCGCGTTAAAATGTATGAACCAATTGCTAGGCTTGTCATCGGGGTTATGCATGATAGATACTTTGTGTTAAGAAGACAGAGCATGACAAGACTATATGATTTTGTAGGGATAGCTTACTTTAGCATTGATATTCTGAAAGACATGATTGTTTGTTGGGATGCCTGAGTATTGATGTCTTTATGTCAAATTATAGACTATTGCTTTGAATCAGTTATGTCTTAATATTCATGCCATGATTATATATATGATCAAGTTTATGCTATGTAGCATTCCACATCAAAAGTTATCTTTTTATGATTAACCTACTCGAGGACGAGCATGAATTAAGCTTGGGGATGGTGATACATCTCCGTCGTATCCATAATTTTTTATTATTTCATGCCAATATTATACAAGTTTTATATACTTTTGGCAACTTTTTATATGATATATTGGACAAACCTATTGATCCAGTGCCCACTGCCAGTTCCTGTCTTCTGCATGTTTTTTGTATCGCAGAGTATCCATATCAAATGAAGTCCAAATGCAATAAAATTTCACGGAGAATTATTTTGGAATATATGTGACTTTTGGGAGTTGGAATAACGGCAAACGGAGCCCACAAGACACCAGGGCGCGCCAGAGACCCCTGGCGCATGGTGGTGGGTTGTGCCCTCCTCGAACGTCGGTTGGAGCTCTATTTCAGGTGCAAGGAAGCTTATATCTAGAAAAAAAAATCGTGTTAAAATCTCAGCGCAATCGGAGTTACGGATCTCCCGGAATATAAGAAACGGTTTTCGGTCAGATCAGGAGAGCGCGAAACAGAAGAGAACAGAGAGACAGATCCAATCTCGGACGGGCTCTCACCCCTCTACATCCATGGAGGCCATGGACCAGAGGGGTAACCCTCCTCCCATTTTTTTTGAATATAAACAGTAGGGTAAAACCCCACTGCAGCTTTTATTAAATTATCAAGGCAAAGAGTCTAGTCTCAAGGGCTTGAGATAAGCCCAAACGAAAAGAAAAAGAAAAAGAAAGAAAAAACAGAAACAAAATAATAGAGAAACTAATAAAAAAAACCTACCCTATCTCTATATTTACAAGATTGAGTATAACTAAACTGAATATTGGGCAGTAATTTATTCTTCATCCTGAATTTCAACAACTTGAGTTCCTCCAGAAAGATATGCTTCCACCCCTGAAAAGAGGGGTTAATATGCTCAAAGATTTTTTTGTTTCTAGAGATCCAAATAGCCCAAGAACCCAGTATAATAATATCCATGAAAAAAGGGAGGTGCAGTTTGTCTTTGAGGTCTTGAAATGCATCCAACACAGATAAATTCATGTCTCTGTTTGGGCAGATGAAGTCCCAACATTGTGCTGCAAAGGGGCAGCTCCAAAAAATATGATGCATTGTCTCCTCCTGCTGGCAATCCCTAACAGCACAATGATAATCCTCAAGCTCAAAATTCTTTCTTCTTAGCAGGTTTCTAGTGATCCAATTTTGTGCTTTGGTTGACATGAGCTCTTCCAAATCCAATTGAAGTGAGGTGGAGTTCGCTTATAACCAATTAACACCTTATAAGCTTTGATTGAAGAGTATGTTTCATTTCCCCAAATATAGCTCCATGTATCTTTAAACTGCAGATATTCTGAGTTTCTTAATGAGATGCAGATATCTTCCATTTCAAGAAATTCCTCATAAGCTTGAGTTGTCAGTGGCAGGTGAAATAAATCTTGGAGATACTCAGTATGAATAACTTGGCTTACACTGGTAGAAGTATCTCTGGAAAAAGTGATGAGGTGGTGAAATTTGTGCTTCAAGATGAAATCATGCCAGCAGTCATCCCAGAACAGGGCAGGAAGACCATCTCCCACATTACATCTGGCAATAGCCTTGTAAGGGTCAATGAGAGCTAAATTAGATTTCCACCAAAAAGAACCCTCCCTACTTTCTCCTGGTAAGTTTCCATTACTGTAGTAAGTCTCCCAAATTAGATTTACCCAAGGAATATCATGTCTGTTAAAAAACTTATGGAGGTTCTTCATGAGCAAGGTCTTGTTGTGTGTAAATATATCCATGACACCAAGACCCCCTTGACTCTTGGGTCTACACACGGTTTTCCAGGCTACTAGTCAGGTCTCTTATCCTCCATATCAGGGCTCCTCCACAAACAATGTCTCAAGTACTTGATGATCTCTTGTTTTATTGTAACAGGCACATCCAAGCAGCACATGAAGAAAATAGTTAAAGATGCCAGTACTGACTTCACCAAAAGCAACCTTCCTGCTTGGGTCATGAATGTAGAAAGGCCAGCAAGTTTTTTTTCAATTCGCTGCACTAGAGGAAGGCATTGTTCCATAGTGGGTTTATAAATTCCCAGGGGCAGACCCAAGTATGTGAAAGGGAAGTGCCCTCTAGAGCATTACAATGTATTTGTGAAGATTTCAACTCTTTCTTCGGTGATGTTGATGGGCACCATGATTGGTTTACCATAATTTACTTTTAAACCAGTGGTAGAAGCAAAAGTATTGAGGAGTGACTTGAGACAAATGAGTTCTCTGGCATTAGCTTTCATGAGGACCAGTGTGTCATCAGCATACTGCACTATTGGGAAGTCAGGGCAAGAATTTCTGTGTAGTGGAGGGTTTATAGTTCCCAGTCTCATAGCCTTATTCAAGATGGACTGAAGCAGATCAGCTGCCAGAACAAATATCAAAGGTGAATAAGGATCACCTTATCTGACCCCTCTTTTGCAATAAATTTTTTTCCTTGGGACTCCATTAAGCATTACAGCTGAAGTTGCAGATGTGAAAATCATATTCACCAAGAGATCCACTTGTCACCAAAACCCTTTGCTCTAAATATATCAATGATTGCCTGATGTTCAATAGTATCAAAAGCTTTTTCAAAATCTAGCTTGACCACTAGCATCTCCTCTCTTGATTTGTGACACTGATAGATATATTCATAAGCCCAGCCAAGACAATCTTGTATCATTCTGTGTTTTAAAAACCCATACTAATTGATATGAACCATTTGTAGAATCACTTTCTGAAGTCTGTTGGCTAACAGTTTGGTGATGATTTTCATAATTCCATTTAGCAAAGAAATAGGTCTGAAGTCATTAGGTGTGAGGGGTACCTCCTTTTTTGGAATTAAGGTGATGAAGGAGGTGTTAATGCTCTCAAGATTCACAGTGCCAGCATGAAAAGCCCTTATGAGTGCAGTAGTATCCTCCTTAATAATGTCCCAACAAGCTTTAATGAATTCATTATTGAAGCCATCTGGACCTGGAGATTTGTCATTTGGCAAGTTTTTCACAACATCATCTATCTCTTCCTGTGTGAAAGGCCTCTCCAACTCTTGAAAAGTTTGAGGATCAATTCTGTGCTCATATAAGTCATGCAGGTCAAAGTACATATTGGGGCCATTGGACTGTCCAAGTCTTTTTTTTTAAAGCCTCCCAAAGAATAGCAGCTTTACCCTCATGGTAAGTGACTTCCATCTGATCCTCATTCACCAGCATTGCAATCTTATTGTGTCTATGATTTATTGAAGCCTTAGTGTGAAAGAATTTAGTGTTTTCATCACCAAACTGAACCCCCTCCTCCCATCTAGGTGGGAGGCCAAGGAAGAAGAAGAAGGAGGGGGGCTATCTCCTCTTCTCTCCCGGTGGCGCCGGAGTGCCGCCGGGGCTAGGATCGTGACGGCGATCTACATCAACAACCTTGCTACCGTCAACACCAACTTTCTTCCCCTCTATTCAGCGGTGTAACACCTCCCCCCCCCCCCCCCGCACTTTAATCTTTACCTAAACATGGTGCTCAATTCCATATGTTATTTCCCAGTGATCTATGGTTATCCTACGATGTTTGAGTCGATCCGTTTTGTCCTATGGGTTAATCGTGATCTTGGTTTGTATGATTGTATATTTTATTTATGGTTCTGTCCTACGGTGCCCTCCGTCTCGCACAAACGTGAGGGGGCCCCGCTGTAGGGTGTTGCAATATGTTCATGGTTAAACTACGGTGGGTTGAGGTAGACCGATGTAAACTTAAACCCGAGTAGGTGGGGTATGACGTATGGGAGTAAAGAGGACTTGATACTTAATGCTATGGTTGGGTTTCACGACCTTAATGATCTTTAGTAGTTGTGGATGCTTGCTAGAGTTCCAATCATAAGTGCATATGATCCAAGTACAGAAAGTATGTTAGCTCATGCCTCTCCCTCATATAAAATTACAAGAATGATTACCGGTACTTGTTATCGATTGCCTAGGGAAAAATGACTTTCTTATTGACAAAAGATATCCACTTTTATTACCTTGCAATTTATTCGTAGTTTTATTCTCGCAAAGTACTCATAGTTTTATCCTTGCAAAATAGTTTCATACTTGTTTCGGGTAAAGCAAACATCAAGTGTGTGTAGAGTTGTATCGCTGGTCGATAGAACTTGAGGGAATATTTGTTCTACCTTTAGCTCCTCGTTGGGTTCGACACTCTTACTTATCAAAAGAGGCTACAATTGATCCCCTATACTTGTGGGTTATCAGTTCACGGGTCATCCTGTGCCGGCTCTTCGCTGGAAATCTAAAGATTATCTGAGGTCCAGTCTATAGCAGCTAAGGCCTCGAAGGTTGCTTCATCATTGATGATAGTAGAAGGATCAATATCAGAGGCAAAGGTATGCTTACACCTTTGGGGAGTCAGGTCGACAACGTCAAACGAGGGCGGCTTGATTCGTTTGTTATTACCATCATAACCCTCCTGGTAGATCTGCAGATCCAGTTCTTGTGCAAGTTTACACACCAAGGGACGCATTTCCCTGATGCATTTGGCGTAATGTGATTCAGTGAAAGCAAAGCCGTCATCCTTGTATTCTGGGAACCCGCCTGCCATCTCTTCAGGATCAAGCTCAGTTTGATAAGCTTTTGCCCGGCCTAACCCGACTATAGCTCCTGCACGGGCGGCTGATCTTTTCAGTTCTTCAATCTGACCGGGTACTATGGACAGTTGATGCAACATCTCTTTGATAAGATATGTTGGTATTTTGCCATTAGAAACCACCACGAGAGTACACAGGCTGCCTGCATATAATTTTTCCATCAAAGTATAGATGTCCTTCAGCTTCACCAGCATACTTTGCCCAAGATTGGCACTCCTAGCACCTGTCGTGCATATGCAACAAGAATAGTCAGGCGAGTTAATAAATAAAGGATTTTGAGTCGCCAGGAAGATCAAGAATTTATATGTTGCTATGCCAATTGGTCTTAATTCATTGAATGATTTCTCTTACCAAAAATGGCAGCTGTCATTTGCGAAATATGACTCTTTAAGCCACCAGACAGTTCCTTAGTCATGGATTTAAGCTGGGTTTCAGCATCTTCCGCTCTTTTCAATAGCGTGGCCCTTTCAGTATCCCAGGTGGCTCTTTCAGCATCCAAGTTGGCCTTGATCTTTTCAATATCTACCAAGGAAGATTTCAAGTTTGCCTCAGCCTTGGCACATTCACCTTGTTATATTTCCAAGTTTTTCTTTAAGCTGGCCATGTTTGACTCGCCCAGACTTAAAGCTTCCAGCCAAGGATTACAAACAATAATGTCATTCAAATGATGGCTAGGTTGATTGAATCAGCATGGAGCATTTGTGTTATGGTTGAAAATATTTAAGTCCCAAGCACATTGCAAGCAATATCCTTGGCACTTGGGGGCTAATGTATGATGATTTTTTAAGTCTGAGCTACAGGAGAACCAACTCATCATATAAAGATAAGCCGGCCCTTGGGGGCTACAGGCGATTCTTCAAAGTGGTCATTTCAAAGACCCAGCTCATCTTATAAAGATAAGCCGGCCCTTGGGGGCTACAGGCGATTCTTCAAAGTGGTCATTTCAAAGACCCGGCTCATCTTATAAGGATAAACCAGCCCTTGGGGGCTACATTTTGGAAATCTTCATAAGTCTCAAACATACTCGATGATTTTCCTATGCTTCAGACTTGGGGGCTATATGCGTATATATACAAGATTGAGAGCGGTTAAGTTCATCCACACCTTATATTTTTGCTTCATCATGTTTACTAAGCTGGCTTCCATATCATGGCTTGTATGGAGGCGGCTTAGATAGCCCGCATACAACTCACTTGCACTAAAACCTGCATAGCTTTGCAGATCCAGTTTTGTCTTGCCCTTCTCCAATAACGGTGCTTCTTCCTTAGCAACATGCTTAGCTAACACATTGGAGATTTCCGGTGTCCTATAACTCGTGCTAGTGATAGTAATATCATCAGTGTTCTTCTCAGAAGGAATTTCTTCAATTGGCTTGACAGGAATTGTAGTAGGACTTGGCGGGTCACGATTATCTGCCGAGTTAGATTCAGTATCCATGGCCTCAGAAGCCGTGGTGTCAATCTGTGGAGGCGGATCATTTTGTTAATTGATAGTTTCTTCGGGATTCTGGGTTGGGACCTTAGGGATTTCCAGCACCTGTTTCTCCGGCTCAGAGACTTTGGGGATCTTGGAAGAGCCGCCTACCTTTTGCTTCTTACTATTTTTTGCTTTGGTCCTGTAACAAGGATAAAAGGTTTATGAGTATATGACAACAAGTTTTTGTCAGCAAATGCAAATACTTACCCTGGGTTAACAACGAAGGCAGGAAGCTGAGTTTGAGATGAGCCGCCTGAAGACGGAGATGACTTCTGATAATTTGAGTTAGACAGATTAAGGGGTTGTCTGATAAGGCCTGCTTTGAGTAAAGACAGAGTTGGGCTGTGTGGCACATGTCGCTTGCGGGAAGGGTTATGAGTTAACCCGGTCACCAGCTCTTTGGATTCGTTACTCCATGTTTGGCGTCTTGCATCGTATTTAGCCTTTTCCAAAACAAAGTTTGGGTCTAAGTAAGCATTTGGGTGAGAAAATGGCACTTTCCGGACAACCCGCCTGATTCTCTCTGGAGGTGGTGAGTCTGAGCCGGAAGAGATAGAAATTACCTCTGGATTGTCAGCCCGGCTTAATGCACCCTCATCGTGAGAGTAAGAAGTGTCAGCTAAGTCATTAAAAATGCGGCCAAGAGAGTCAAGTTATACCTCAGACTGGTCATAAACATCCGCTGACTCGCCCATAGCAGCCGGCTTAATCACAACAGCTGGTTTGTTCTTCTTAGATTTTGGGCCAGTTCTGGTCTGGCCATAGTAGTCTTTATTTTCCTCTTCCAAAGAGCAGAGTCGGGCTAGGTAATAAGAAGATATTGACAAGTGTGACGTGGAGCATAATCAAGGATATTTAAAACTGGATATGGAGTAGTGCTTACAGCTGGTGCAGGGTTAAGCTTGAAGAACGGAGGTAGTCCTATCTTGTTACAATTTTCTTGAGACTCTCCGAGTAAGGAGTTCACAGCTTGAAAGACCTCCTCGGCAGTAAAGTTATTAGAGTTGTATCGTTGAGGGTTATCTGACTCGCCAAATATTCGCACATCAAACTGGGTCGGCGACTTAGGGGAAGAAATTTCCATGAGACCCAGCAGCGGCCTAAGTCAACTACAGTCAACCCATTGGCTAACAAGGCTATTACCTTGGGATAATATTGGAGAGCTTCAGTATGTTCAGCGGGAATAAGTTGGCTTGGCGGGTTTAAGTTGATGGGGAGCGGTCAACCCGATAACCCGGCAGAGGGTTCTCATTGGCTGGGGCGGTGTTCTTACAGTAGAACCAGGTTTTTACCCATCCCTTGGGATGACTTAACAAGGAAGCTGCGGGAAAGCATCCATCTCTGCGTCTCTGGATTGAGATCCCGCCTAATTCTTGAGTCGGACTGCTAGCGCACTCAGTTTGGCGGTTTAGGTAGAAGAATTCCTTGAGGAGAGCAACGGTGGGTTCTATTTGCAAATAAACTTCACAAAAGATTTGAAAGTGGCAAAGGTTTGTTACTGAGTTTGGGCCTATTTCTTGAGGATGGAGACTGAAATAGTGTAATACATCCCGGAAAAAATTTGACTCAGGCGGAGTAAAGCCTCTGAGGATATGATCAGTAAAAACTATCACCTCTCCTTCAGCAGGGTTGGGGACATTTTCTCCTTGTCTGAGCCACCAGCCAATCTCCTCCTGAGTCGCCAAGAGACCTTGATCCACGTAATCTTTGAGAATTTTTTCAGTGACTAGAGAAGGGCCCCAGTTGAAGAGGGTGGTTTTTGCCATATTGAGTCACCTAAAAGACAATAGGAAGACAAGTTATGTAGCAAAGAAAAATGGATATTGATTCATCAACAGTAAAAGAATGAGCGGTGTAAAGATAAGCCGCTTTAAGCCAATGGCGGATTAACTAAAAGTGGCAATTTTTGGAATTTTGGCGGGTTACAAATATGTTGATAAGTTGCCCAAAACACAATGGGCAAGTCAGTTAAGATTCATGATTGTTGGAAATTTTGCTACGTGTGGAGCAAACAAGATTCAGTATGGAGCAGCTATATTTAAGGATCTGAGGGCAGTTCAAAAAAGGAAATAATCACTATAAACCTAAAAAAATGGTGATGGAAGGACTAGCAAGCTACCTATTGGTTCTGAGGAAAATACAGTTTATTCAAGATATAATATGGATGCCGAACTGGCGGCCGCAGTATTTCTACGGAGTTTCTGGATTGAAACGCCTTCTACATTAAGCTATGATGAACGGAAAAAAAGATGAACTCTGACAAACGCGATGAACTCAGGTGACCTAATGTAGATCTGAAAAGGAGGGGAGGTTATACCTGATGATGATGAAAGAAAGCGGAGGCACGCCGTTAAACCCCAACGACGACGGGGTAGAGTCGTGAGCTTGGTTAGAGAAAGCTGGCGCAGTTCGATGGACGTGGCGGAGCTCCGTTCTCGAAGGAACTTGCGAGGAGGAAGACGAAGTGGAGGAGACGAAGTAAAGGATAAAAGAAGGACCCTCGGGCCTATTTATAAGAAAAAATGCAACAGTAAATGGCTGGTGCAAAAATCGAGGTGGTACAACAAATGTTACAACAAGGAGACACCTTGATTCTCGGACTGACAGATTTATACAAAGATTCGTTATGACGTAATGGAGGGCTTCTCAAAATCATGGAGGTGATGTCATCTCTTTGTTATGGTGGGTGATGAAGATGATCAAGATTGAGATTAAAAAGAATAAAAGGACAACTCGCCAGACGGAGAAACTGAAGATTGACATGAACAAGTTCAAATCAATCTGGTGCCTAATGTTGGGCATATAACCCGCCCTGAAAGGCTCGGGTTAGGCGCTGGTGACTTAAGACGACGGGCTTCAGATAGGCCCAGGTGATCAAGACACAAGGTAAGAGGCGACTTACAAGATGGGCCGGATCGAGCCCAAGGTTAGAAGACGGTGCATGGCCCAGAAGTGTAAGCCGCCCGATGGCGACTTGTTATAGAAGGCAAGGAGACTTAGAGCCAGGGTCGGTCATGAAGCATAACCCGACCCAGACTCTTGTAAGCCGGAGGCCTCAACCTGTATATAAAGGTGAGGTCCCGGCTTAGAATAGACAGGTTACAATCAATCAATAGCTAGGTCAAGTGAATCCGCTCCCTTGTAATCGATACTCAAGCAATAAGCATCAAGAGCAGGAGTAGGCTTTTATCTCCATTGTGAGGGGCCGAACCTGGGTAAACCCGTGTCTCTCATCCCGCTCAACCCCGACAAGTTGATCATTATTGTGATGGCTTCAGGCTTAAGTCCTTTCACTAGGACATCTGCTGTGACAAAACCACGACACTATATCTCCATATAGTCCATTCTATAGTAACAATATATCTCCATATAGTCTATGTAACATCCCAAATTTCCTATTTGGAATGTTTTACAATTATAGCTAAGCATCCTATGCATCCTGTTTGAATTTGAATGCCATTTGGAGTTTCAGAGAATTTTGAGTTTTGAATTTGAATTTTCAAACTTTGGCATGTGGGAAACATTTCAAAAACTAAGCCTGATAAATACTTGATCAAAAGTATGAGAGGAGAAAACATGACACTCCAAAAATATCAGAAGAAAACATTGCCAAAAGATTTGGATTCAAATCTGGAATTTATTTGAATTTGAAAAAAATAGATTTTTATGAAGTTTGGATTTTGCCTTTGGAAAAATGTTCAAATGAAAGGGAATATTCCCTTGATCATTTTGGTATATATATACCCTATATAAAATATTTATAGATATTGTTTTATTTTTGTTTTTGTTTTATTTAAAAAATAAAGAAACCCCCCCCTCGAGGCCCCACTAAACCACCCAGCCCAGCCAGCGCCACGACCCAGCCTTTGGCCCAAGCCACGCCTAATAGCCAGCCAAACCGGCCAACCCGAGCCGGCCCAGCTCAACCTCCCCCTCATGAAACCCCAGGCTTGGCCACCCGCCGATCCGCCCCTCTCTCCCTCGCTGACCCGGGCCCGCCCTCTTCTTCCCCTCGCCCACGCTTCGCCGCTCATGGGAGATCGGCCGGATCCGAAGGATCCGGATCCCCGATCGCTCGATCGACCCCAAGCAAGGCCGACCCCAGGCTATAAAAGCCGAGTCGCCGCCCCATTCCCCCCTAGCCTCGCGGACCCCTCTCCTCTCTCTCCCGAGCTCACGGAGTCCAGAGCTCGCCACGCCGCCAAAGTCGCCGCCGTCGCCACCCTAGTCCACCCGACCAACCCGACTCCACCGAACACCTCCCGTGCTCCCCGCATCTCCCGACGACGACTCATGGCTCATGGGCCTTGGGACGCCTGACGCACTCTCGCTCGCCGCCCCGCCCGCCGTCGCCGAGTCCGTAAGCCCCAGCATCACCCTCCCGTCCGATCCTAGATCAGCGACTAGGATTAGAACCCCGAAGGGGTAGGTTTTAGTTAGAAAACCGGCCGGTCCAATCGGCTTATTTTTTGTTTAGGTTTATTTTTTAGGCCGGTTCATTTTAGTTAACCCTAGAGCCCGTTAGGCTATCTAACATACGAGGCACGATATAGGCCCATTAGGCCTTTTTCTTTTATTTTGATTTTCTGTTTTAGCGAATAGTTTCTGTTTTCAAAAATTTATATCTTTTATTCTGTTTAATATTTTTAGATGATTCTTTTTTGTTGGATTTCAAATTTTATGTAGTTTCTGTAGAATATATATTTAGCTATGTTAAAAATAATTAAAATTGCTTTATTTTAGTTTTGGTCAGAATAGTAAAACTGCTATAACTTTAGTGAGAAAAATTATTTTGCATGATTCTTTTGTCACCACTTTATTTTGACATTGCCAAACCCTAGAAATTAACTTGGGTATTTTAGGATTAATAAATAATTAGTTTTAAGCAGAATCCTATTAATCCTAATTAATTAACTAGTTCTGTTTTCCTAATTAATTAATTAGTAAATGAATTTATTTTTACTTGTGATTAGTTATTCTAGGTTAGTTTCTGTCACTCCATTAGATGAACTTTTATTTATAATTAATAAAAGTTTTAAATTATTTTCTTAATAGAAATTGGATTAGGCCAAAAATGAGTTTTATAATAGCTTTTTAATTAATTCTTTTTGCTCCTAGTTGCTTAGTGAAACCTTTTCTGTTAAGTTAACTTAAAAGCATGATTAGGTTATATTAAGGAATTTTTGTTATATAAAAACTATTTTAGTTATTGTTTGGAGTAGGGAAAAACTTGAATTGGTTTCTTTGAGTTTTCTTTTTGGATTTGGTTTTGATTGTTTTGTTGTGTTATGTTACTTTTGTTATGTTGTGTGATCCTATTGCTTTGTGCTTATTGTGTTGTTGTTTGTCTCGGTAGAGTTTCCGGAGTGCGAAGCTTGCTACTACGACTCTTTAGCTTACGAGGATCATCAGCAAGGCAAGTTTTGATCATGTTATTTCTATACCTATGTTTTTGTGCATTAGTAGTTGTCACCACCCCACCATGCATGCAGTAGTGAAATCTTGAAGTCATTAAACTTGAGTAGTATCATGTGGTAGGATGAACCAATCCCTTGTTACCATGACCCGGGACGTAGTAGTTACTTTGCTATGCTCGTGAGCGGGTTTTGGGATGAGTGAAATTCATAAGCAAGATGTGAGAGTCAATGATGATGACAACCCCATGAACTACAATGATCAAGATGGACTTGGAAAATCACTCTTGGGTGGAGGGCGGTTGACGGGCACCTGGAGCACCAGTGGTGGCGGGATGCATGGAGAAGCGCCATGACATCCTGGAAAGCTTCACCCAGCCACGAAGAGAAGGATGGATGCCCCATGACCGGAAGCTTACATGCAGCCGCAAGCCATTATGGGCTCTGGCTGGGTTGACCCTAGTAGTGACGCTGGCTGGGCGGTACTACGAGAAGTAGACGAGCGGTAGGATTGGATGGGTACGGCGGTGGCGGAAGAACTCTTTGGAAGACCTGTTTCATTAGTCCGTCTTCAAACACCATGAAGTGCGAAGACTTTAAAGGAGGAATGATTCTTGCGGGAAAGTCGCAACCCTCTGCAGAGTTAAAGATCTAATCGATTAGCCGTGTCCCGATTCTGGACATTTGAGCCTCTGGAACTTGGAAGTATTCGGATATCTCAACACTAAAACTAATGAAATAATTTGAGGGTTTATGACTTAATAATTGAGAGCGAGATATTGGTTGGCGGAACCATCTCAATAACTACCAACAATTGTAGTAATTTGCAAGCAAGTCCTTTGTAGTAGGATAAAATTTGCTTTTCGCAAAATGATGAAACTTAGAGCTCCACAGCCAAAAATGCATATAGTGTTAGTAACTTTATTATTGTTATTCTTCATGACTTGCCACTTATTCCAAAAGCTGACCTACATGGCTGCAACGTATTATGTTGCGAGAGATATATTCGATCGGGGAGTGAGGCTACGCTCCGGCGCTTGGCGATTGCCCTTTGGAGTCGGATGGACTCGCTTATCTTGACGCTTCCAGCATTTGTAGTTTATTTCTCATGAGTTGGCCTTGAGCCAAATTTATTCCTTGTAATAAAGACTCTATATGAGAATCGTTTAATGATATTCAGGTGTGATTGAACTTTGATTACTTTATCGATGTCTTGTGAGTACCGGCATGATCTTGGGATGGTATGCAGACCACGGAGATTTGACCGATTTTGGGTCAGGTCGCTCTGAGAGATGGTATCGAGCACACGCTGACCGTAGGATCGTAACCCCTAGGATCGGAAAGCCATAGCGAGACCATTTACTTTGAACCCTTTTCATTCTATAATTCTCCCTGTTCAATTCGACTCTTCTCCCTTTGCAACATTCTAGATGGCCGAGTTCACCCAGGTTTGCTACGGAGTTACGCCACCCGATGAGGCGATGCCCTTGAAGAAAGCTGGTCGAGATGGTGAAGCAGCTGAAGATAGCTCTACCCTCGATCACCGGAAACCCACTAATGCACTTCCGACGGACACCCGCTCTGAGATTGAAGTGCATATCCTGAGGAGAACCTTTGGAGGACACACGGAGCCTATCAACTTTGAGTTCACCGAGTTCAAGCTGGATCATCGGAAGGGGCGTGGCGATCTATCGAGCACTTGGACATCTCCGAGAGGATCTGAGGCGAGCTCGATCACTCGAGACCTCGCCATGGTTTCTCACAGGGCAAGGAATGGAGATATCATCCATACCATTGAGGGCGATTCCACTCTCTCATACATCCGGGACTTGGAGTGTCTTCTCGAAGCGGAGATTCAGACTCGCCGTAACTCAAGACACACGGAAGCTTTGTTCATGAATGGGCTGGAGGAGAAGGCACGCGAGACTTCCTTGGCCATGAGGAAGAAACCACGGACTTCATGGAGATAGTCGACGACCGAAGATGAAGCTTGCGCGATAGAGGAAAAGATGGACTTGGGAGAGGACCTTTACCCGAGTGGAGATGAAGCACCCTCGTGAGCAATGATCGAGGATTTGAAGGAGTACCATCAAGGAAACCCCAAGAGGAGGCGCCATCGATGAAGACTTTTAGTCGACCACCATGTTATCTTTTACTTTTTCGTCGATCAGTTAGGCGATGTTTTTCCTTCGATTAGCCATGAGCTTTTGTAATCGAGTTTGAACTATGTTTGAGTGGAATGAATAAATGATTGGTGTGTTATGATTGTGCATTCATATGGGTAGTGTATTTCTCATAGACCATTGTTCTATTCTAATCTTCTCACCCTCCAAAACACGGATGCCTCCGAGGCGTGACCTTTGGTTTCCGCGGAGCTCACCCAGCTGCTCCAGCAGCAGAATGCCTTGATGCAGCTCCTTATTCGTAATCGAACAACACCGCCAACAATCCACCGCCACCGCCACCACCCATGTGGACAACTTGACTCGATTTACGAGGTTAAATCCGCGGTGTTCTCTAGTAGCACCGAGCGATTGTGGCGATGATTGGCTCCATAAGATCGGAAGGAGCTAGTCACCGTTGGATGCACCGATCTTTGAGAAGGTGCGCTTTGCCGCACAACAACTGGATGGACCTGCAGCTTCTTGGTGGGAGAATTACACGCCACTTTTCCCATTGGTGCCATCACTTGGGACCAATTCCAGCGAACCTTCGCCTTTGCTCATGTCTCACCGGAGCCATGAGTGCGAAGAAGCGTGAGTTCCGCAACTTACGCCCGAGGAACCGTCTTGTGGCACGATCGTGGATGAATCAGCAAGCTCGCTTCGCTATGCCCTGATGATGTGGCCACAGATGCCGCCAAGCGGAGAAGTTCCTTGAGGGACTCAATGATGAACTGAGCATGCAGCTTATTGTGGCTACTTTCAACAACTACCGGGAGCTGGTAGACAAGGCCACCATTCTTGAAGGCAAGCAGCAGCGGATAGAAAGCATAGCGGAAGTACAGCCGGGGAAGCACAACTCAAGAGCTCAGCGAAGCCCGCTATGCACCGTACTCGGGAGGCACACCCATCATAACCATGGAGGTCATAACCATGGAGAAATGGGAACAACCGCAGCCAAGACAACAAGTCGAGGCCATGGCAATGGCAATGGAAATGGTAATGGCAATCAGCACCGTTCTACCCGGCTCAGAAGGATCTGAGCCACATCACACTTCAAGTGCGGAAGGCAGGGCACTCATACCGACTGCCGGAGGCCAAGCGGAGGAATGGAAATGGCAATGGAGGCTCGGTGAAGAAGCCAAATCCGTTCCCTCGTGCTCGGGTGAACCACATCGGCGTGGAGGGCGTCTATGATCAGCCGAACAACGTGGTTGGTAAGTTTTATTGAATTCACGTTCAGTTTTGGTTCTCTTTGATTACGGTGCAGCGCATTCATTCATATCAAGGGTAGTTGTGGAAAAATGCGGATTACGCACTAGAACCCTTAGAAGCCCCTTGGCGTCGATTCCGCAGAGGAGAAATGATGGCGGTGTAGGCTGTCCTGCAACCCTCAACATCGGGAACCACAAATTTCCGTGGACCTCATAGTGTTGGAAACCCAGACCTTGGATGTAATCCTAGGCATGGATTGGTTGTCAAAGTTTGAAGGGAGCATTGGTGTGCCCATAAGTCTATTCTGCTCACCACCCCGCGAAGAAGAGGATCAAGTATGTAGCCAGCACAGCCGGATGAATAATCAGTGCATTCCCTCACGGGAGTTGTTCAGGAGGAAGTGCGGTAGTGCAAGAATTTCCGATGTGTTCCGGAGGAATTACGGGAATGCCACGGACAGGGACATTGAGTTTCGATCGAGTTATTGCGGCACAGCCCCAATATCCAAGAGACCTTATCGGATGCCACGAATGAGTTGAAAGAGATCAAGGATCAAATAAATGAGTTATTGGAGAAAGGATATATTCGTCCAAGCTCATCACCTTGGGGAGCCCCAGTTCTTTTGGTAGAGAAGAAGGATGGAAGCTTGAGGATGGTTGTGGATTATCGTGCATTGAACGAAGTAACCATCAAGAACAAGTACCCTCTGCCGATGATCAATGACTTGTTTGATCAGCTTGTTGGAGCCAAGGTATTCTCTAAGATCGATCTTCGATCAGGGTATCATCAGTTGAAGATTCGTGAAAAGGATATACCCAAAACAGCATTCACTACCAGGTATGGTTTGTATGAGTATACCGTCATGTCATTTGGATTGACTAATGCTCCTGCATACTTCATGAATTTGATGAACAAGGTGTTCATGGAGTATTTGGACAAGTTTGTCGTGGTGTTCATCGATGATATATTGATTTTCTCCAAGAGCGAGGAAGAGCATAAGGAGCATTTGCGTCTAGTTCTGGAGAAACTTCGAGAACATCAGTTGTATGCCAAGTTCAGCAAATGTGAATTTTGGCTGAAGGAAGTTGGATTCCTCGGACATGTTATTTCAGGAGAAGGAATAGCAGTTGATCCCGCCAAGGTTGAATCGATCACCGATTGGCGATCACCCACCTCGATCAAGGAGATCCGTAGTTTTCTCGGACTCGCAGGATATTATCGGAGGTTCATTGAGAACTTCTCGAAGATTGCCAAGCCCATGACTGAACTGTTGAAGAAGGAAGCCAAGTATGTTTGGACCGAGGAATGTGAAGCCAGTTTTCAGGAATTGAAGAAGCGGTTGGTCACAGCCCAGTGTTGATTTTGCGGACATACACAAGGAATATCAGGTTTATTGTGACGCTTCTCGTCAAGGACTCGGAGGAGTATTGATGCAGGAAGGTAAGGTTGTAGCTTATGCCTCCAGACAGCTACGGCCTCATGAGATGAATTATGCCACGCATGATTTGGAGTTAGCAGCCATAGTGCATGCACTCAAGACACAGAGACATTTCCTCGCCGAAACCGTTGTGATGTCTACACAGATCACAAGAGTTTGAAGTATATCTTCACGCAGAAGAATTGAACCTCGGGAAGAGGAGATGGCTAGAGTTGATAAAGGACTATGACATGAGATTGCATTACCACCCGGTAAAGCTAATGTTGTAGCAGATGCTTTGAGCCGTAAGAGTTATGTGAATACCCTTACAGCGGGAGGATTACCCCAAGAGTTAGTTGATGACCTCGAGAGATCTCCATTGGAGATAGTTCGAGAGGATTTGTTGCAACTCTGGAAGTTCAGTCCACTTTGACGAAAGGATTCATGAAGCCGGAAGTCGGACAAGGAAATCGATGAGATAAAGCAAAAGATGGAGGAAGGAAAAGCTAAAGGATTCCGTAAGGATGAACACGGAACTATATGGTTTGAGGATCGTATTTATGTGCCCAATGATCCCGAGCTCGGAAGCTAATTCTTGAGAGGCTCATGATTCACCGTACTCGATTCACCCGGCAACACCAAGATGTACTGGATTTGAAGCAAAGTTTACGGTGGGCGGTATGAAGAAGGACATTGCGAGTGCGTAGCGATATGTGATGTTTGTCAGCGTGTAAAGGCGAAACATCGAAGCCAGCAGGGTTACTTCAACCTTTGCGATTCCGATTGGAAATGGGAGAAACTTGGTATGGATTTCATCACGGATTACCGGGACCCGTTCAGGTTATGATTCTATCTGGGTAGTGGTTGATCGTTTGACTAAGGTAGCTCACTTCATTCCGTGAAGACTACCTATACCAGTGCCAAGTTGGCCAAGATATACATGACCGGGATCGTATGTCCGCATGGAGTTCCGAGGAAAATCGTGTCGGATAGAGGCGTGGTTTACCTCAAAGTTTTGGAAGCGGTTGCATGAAACTTTGGAGTGCGAGGCTGGAATTGATCAGCTTTTCATCCATGAGCAGATGGACAGACCGAGAGAGTCAATCAGATTACGGAGGACATGTTGAGAGCTTGTGTGCTAGACTATGGGTCTAGCTGGGATGATAATTTGCCGTCTGCAGAGTTCTCATACAACAACAGTTATCAATCCGGTTTGAAGATGGCCCTTTTGAAGCTCTATACGGAAGGAGGTGTAGAACACCATTCTTTGTGGGATAGTGTTGGAGATCGATCGCTTTTCGGTTCCGACCTTATCAAGGATTCGAAGAAAAGTCAAGCTGATTCGAGACAGGCTCAAGATAGCACGGTCGAGACGGAAGAGTTATGCCGACGATGGCGCAAGGAGGTGACTTACGAAGTGGGAGACCGAGCATATCTTCGTGTGTCTCCACTTCGTGGAATCAAGAGGTTTGGAGTCAAGGAAAGTTAGCACCCGATTCATTGGCCCTACAAAATCCTCGAGCGTCGTGGAGAAGTTGCATACAAGTTGGAATTGCGGAAGGATTGTCCGGAGTTCATGATGTTTTCCACGTTTCTCGGTGAAGAAGTGTCATGCCGACATGGCGATGTTCCGTTGAGAGACACGGTGCCCCTAGAGGCCATACAACAGCGGTGATCGACTTACAAGGAGAAACCCGTCCGAATTCTCGAGGCTGCAAGCGAGTCACCCGCAGCAAGGTCATCAAATTTTGCAAGGTCTTGTGGAGTCACCACACCGAGGAAGAAGCCACACAGGAGCGAAGAAGATCTTCTTGAGACCACCCGCACCTATTGCTAGCCAACCCGAATCTCGAGGGCTAGATTCATCTTAAGGTGGTAGGTTTGTAACATCCCAAATTTCCTATTTGGAATGTTTTACAATTATAGCTAAGCATCCTATGCATCTGTTTGAATTTGAATGCCATTTGAAGTTTGAGAGAATTTTGAGTTTTGAATTTGAATTTTCAAACTTTGGCATGTGGGAAACATTTCAAAAACTAAGCTGATAAATACTTGATCAAAAGTATGAGAGGAGCAAACATGACACTCCAAAAATATCAGAAGAAAACATTGCCAAAAGATTTGGATTCAAATCTGAATTTATTTGAATTTGAAAAAATAGATTTTTATGAAGTTTGGATTTTGCCTTTGGAAAAATGTTCAAATGAAAGGAATATTCCCTGATCATTTTGGTATATATATACCCTATATAAAATATTTATAGATATTGTTTTATTTTTGTTTTTGTTTTATTTAAAAAATAAAAAACCCCCCGAGGCGCCAAATAGGCCACCCCAGCCCGGCCAGTGCGCCACCCCTGCCTGCCCAAGCCAGCCTAGCCCAATCCGAGCCAGCCCGACCGAGCCGCCCAGCTCAGCCTCCCCTCGCCGAAACCCCGAGCTTGGCCACCCGCCGATCCGCCCCTCTCTCCCTCGCTGACCCATGGGCCCGCCCTCTTCTTCCCCCTCGCCCACGCCACGCCACTCGCGGGAGATCGACCGGATCCCGAAGGATCCGGATCCCCGATCGCTCCGATCGACCCAAGCAAGGCCCGACCCCAGGCTATAAAGCCGAGTCGCGCACCCATTCCCCCTAGCCTCGCGGACCCCTCTCCTCTCTCTCCCAGAGCTCACCGGGTCCAGGCTCGCCACCGCCAAAGTCGCCCCGTCGCCACCTAGTCCACCCGACCAACCCGACCCCACGAACACCTCCCGTGCTCCCCGCATCTCCCGACGACTCTTGAAGCTCGCCTGGCCCTGGACGCCTGACGCACTCTCTCCGCCGCCCGCCCGCCATCGGAGTCCGTAAGCCCAGCATCACCCTCCCGTCCGATCCTAGATCAACGACTAGGATTAGAACCCCCGAAGGGGTAGGTTTTAGTTAGAAAACCGGCCGGTCCAATCGGCTTATTTTTTTGTTTAGGTTTATTTTTTTTAGGCCCGGTTCATTTTAGTTAACCCTAGAGCCCGTTAGGCTATCTAACGCACAGGGCACAGTATAGGCCCATTAGGCCTTTTTCTTTTATTTTGATTTTCTTTCTGTTTTCAAAAATTTATATCTTTTATTCTGTTTAATATTTTTAGATGATTCTTTTTTTGTTGGATTTCAAATTTTATGTAGTTTCTGTAGAATATATATTTAGCTATGTTAAAAATAATTAAAATTGCTTTATTTTAGTTTTGGTCAGAATAGTAAAACTGCTATAACTTTAGTGAGAAAAATTATTTTTGCATGATTCTTTTTGTCACCACTTTATTTTGACATTGCCAAACCCTAGAAATTAACTTGGGTATTTTAGGATTAATAAATAATTAGTTTTAAGCAGAATCCTATTAATCCTAATTAATTAACTAGTTCTGTTTTCCTAATTAATTAATTAGTAAATGAATTTATTTTTACTTGTGATTAGTTATTCTAGGTTAGTTTCTGTCACTCCATTAGATGAACTTTTATTTATAATTAATAAAAGTTTTAAATTATTTTCTTAATAGAAATTGGATTAGGCCAAAAATGAGTTTTATAATAGCTTTTAATTAATTCTTTTTGCTCCTAGTTGCTTAGTGAAACCTTTTCTGTTAAGTTAACTTAAAAGCATGATTAGGTTATATTAAGGAATTTTTTTTATATAAAAACTATTTTAGTTATTGTTTGGAGTAGGGAAAAACTTGAATTGGTTTCTTTGAGTTTTCTTTTTGGATTTGGTTTTGATTGTTTTGTTGTGTTATGTTACTTTTGTTATGTTGTGTGATCCTATTGCTTTGTGCTTATTGTGTTGTTGTTTGTCTCGGTAGAGTTTCCGGAGTGCGAAGCTTGCTACTACGACTCTTTAGCTTACGAGGATCATCAGCAAGGCAAGTTTTGATCATGTTATTTCTATACCTATGTTTTTGTGCATTAGTAGTTGTCACCACCCACCATGCATGCAGTAGTGAAATCTTGAAGTCATTAAACTTGAGTAGTATCATGTGGTAGGATGAACCAATCCCTTGTTACCATGACCCGGGACGTAGTAGTTACTTTGCTATGCTCGTGAGACGGGTTTTGGGATGAGTGAAATTCATAAGCAAGATGTGAGAGTCAATGATGATGACAACCCCATGAACTACAATGATCAAGATGGACTTGGAAAATCACTCTTTGGGTGGAGGGCGGTTGACGGGCACCTGGAGCACCAGTGGTGGCAGGATGCATGGAGAAGCGCCATGACATCCTGCGAAAGCTTCACCCAGCCACGAAGAGAAGGATGGATGCCCCATGACCGGAAGCTTACATGCAGCCGCAAGCCATTATGGGCTCTGGCTGGGTTGACCCTAGTAGTGACGCTGGCTGGGCGGTACTACGAGAAGTAGACGAACGGTAGGATTGGATGGGTACGGCGGTGGCGGAAGAACTCTTTGGAAGACCTGTTTCATTCGTCCGTCTTCAAACACCATGAAGTGCGAAGACTTTAAAGGAGGAATGATTCTTGCGGGAAAGTCGCAACCCTCTGCAGAGTTAAAGATCTAATCGATTAGCCGTGTCCCGATTCACGGACATTTGAGCCTCTGGAACTTGGAAGTATTCGGATATCTCAACACTAAAACTAATGAAATAATTTGAGGGTTTATGACTTAATAATTGGGAGCGAGATATTGGTTGGCGGAACCATCTCAATAACTACCAACAATTGTAGTAATTTGCAAGCAAGTCCTTTGTAGTAGGATAAAATTTGCTTTTCGCAAAATGATGAAACTTAGAGCTCCACAGCCAAAAATGCATATAGTGTTAGTAACTTTATTATTGTTATTCTTCATGACTTGCCAGCTTATTCCAAAAGCTGACCTACATGGCTGCAACGTATTATGTTGCGAGATATATTCGATCGGGAGTGAGGCTACGCTCGCGCTTAGCGATTGCCCTTTGAGTCGGATGGACTCGCTTATCTTCGACGCTTCAGCATTTGTAGTTTATTTCTCATGAGTTGGCCTTGAGCCAAATTTATTCCTTGTAATAAAGACTCTATATGAGAATCGTTTAATGATATTCAGGTGTGATTGAACTTTGATTACTTTATCGATGTCTTGTGAGTACCAAATGATCTTGGGATGAATGCATGCCACGTAGATTTGACCGATTTTGGGTCAGGTCGCTACAGTCTAATTGTTATATCTCCATATAACCAATAGTCATTTGGAATTATATTCTGTCAATAAACTTTTACTGATCCAGATTGTATCTTATTGAAAATCCTCTCAAGTCTCAATCTATATCATTTATGAATCCACAATATATGTTCGTTTCTGAAAACCATTTCAAAATTATAGCCGAGTAGTTTATATTAATTATGAAGTTTTCTTGTGTAACCCTTATCACCAACAATTTGTTTAACTATTTACAAAAATCTCTTCATCTCCTCTATGAACTTTAGAAGCAAAATCTTTGTCCAATAGTGGTATCTAATCATTAAGCAATTACCCCAATGAATCTCTCCAGGAACACTATGGTACTTATTACTAATGATTATTTCACATGAAAACATATGGCTTTGTTCATTTGATAGCACATATGATGAATCAATTTGAACTCTATTCATCCAAGTATGCTCATGAACTATTGATTTGTACATAGTGTTATGCTATGCGACATTTTGAGAAAACATATTATCCTTTTAAACTTCCTTAAAACTTTGTCACAATACATGTCTTAGTATAATTAGATGTTTCAATCTATCTTTATAGACTTTCCTCCAATTATTCTAATTACCTTTTAGAAACATGATTTTAACCTTTTGCTAATATATTTTTCTGATAAAGTGATATGTCATACATATGCAAAATCGGAAATGTTATAGAGCTCCCACAAAACTTCCTGTATTCACAAGCTTCTTTATAAAGTTTAAATTCTCCAATTACTTTATCAAATTCCAGCTACTCGGTACTTTATTTCAAATCATACTCATGACTTAAAATATCTATATCATTATGGTATTTTAACAAAACCTTTTGGCTATATCTTATATACATCATGTTTGAAATTCTTCTCAAAATAGTTTTGTTACTCATCTATTATATATCAATAATATAAAACATTTACCATTGTAATCATTTAAATTTTTTGGATTTCAATGATAGTAATACCTTTCTAGTTGGGCACCATCACTACTTCCTCGTAGTGCATAGGTTTCATCTTCTGATAGGATGAAATATTCAGTAGATCCGACAATCTTTCCTGGCCTTTGCATTTTATTACAGTCGTACCTGAAGCTTCTACATCTTATGTGGTAGTTCTTCGCTTTAGTTTTGCAAACAAAATACTCCAGAATCTTTTTGGTTTAGTCTTGTTTTAACTTGAGCTGGAGATTCAATAATCTCAATAAGTTGTATCATCCTCCCACTAACTCCTTTTATCGAGAAAATTTTCTCGATAACCATCTATTCTGACAAACATTTTGTCCTTTCAATTTTTGTGAGAGGATCACAAAACTCACAATTAAGTATTGGTCTGAAAATATTCTGTAACCCTTTATAGTTTTATCAGTTTTTAGATGGGGCATCTGTTTAGTGAATATTATGTTGTTTCATCTATAAACCCCCAAATTTTAATAAGAGCAGATCGTAATAATAATTCTACAATTATTAAATTGCTAAGATTATGACTTAGATATATTTCTTCATAAAAAGAATCCTTGTTTTATCTTCTGTCATAATGATATCATATCCTCATTCTGAATTTCTTTGAACTGTTTCAAATGTTTTCAGTTCTTATGTTTAATCAAGTAAATCATACTTACTTGAAACATGGATGAAGTATAAGTATTCACCGCGCCCTGTTATATCCTTCGGACTTTGTACATCTCAATGTGTTTAGTCAAGTTAAATAAAAGACTTTTATAATTCATCTTATGAAGATTTAATTATACAATATAATCAAGGGGTGCCACACACAAATGGTTTTATTGGTCTTCTCAAGACGTTTAGCTTTAATGTTGTAGATCCCAAAACTTCAAGATTCATCATGAATAAACCGTCAAAAAATAGAGGTTTAATCAAAAACATATTCTCATAATAATCCGAAAAAATATTGATAAAACTTATAAGAATATCCACTTCATCACCTAAAGGATAATGCATTACATAACTCTGAAGCAAAATAACTATTATTTCAGTTCTAAGATAAATCTTGAAGATAAACTAAAGACATGACTTGGAAGGTCTCTAAGTAGCGATCACATCACCATTCCCGACTTGTATCATGACTTCATTTCTTGTCCCTTTGTGATCTCCCTGTGTTCCCTGCATCGGTTTGCAAAAGAGAGCAACCGATTAGTATCAAATACTTCATGACATACATAATTTTTACAAGTAGAATAACATTAAATTTGTATAACAATTATACCTTTAGAAGAATCCTTCATCTTATCTCCCAAATGCTTATTGCAGTTAAGCATCCAGTGTCACTACAAAAAAAAGACACATCCGTGACATTTAGGCCAGAACGAATTTTTTTCCTGTCATGCTTATGACACTTCTTTGACGATAATTGTGACAAAACCCGGTATCATCATAGAAGTGGTGGGCTCCTACTTCTATGACAAAAAATCATGACAGAAAATGGGCTTTTTATTCTGGGCGGGCCGAAGACGCACCTACATGACATTCTTTAGGTCTTCCATGACAGAAAAAAATCATGGTAGAAGGGAGGGCGAGGAAAAATTTGGGGAGTTCCCAGTTACGGTGGGTGGTCGGGGCCGAGCGATGCACAAAGGGATTGCGTGTTTCTCTCATACACGTATGCACGTGTGTGTGAGGCGTTGGGCTCTAACTGAACCCGAGCGAGGTGTTCGCTTACTAAACCCGAGCGATTGCACTAGCTACGCGTTACTGAACCCGAGCGATCGATCCCTTCGCTGCTACCTGAACCCGACCAACTCCTTCACTGCTAACTGAACCTGATCGATCGTTTTTGGTGCTGCTGCTTACTGAAGCCAATCGAACCTGTTGCCTCTTTATGAACAGTGAACGTGGGGCTGGTTGAACGAGTCGATATGTGGTTGGGTTTGGATGAACAATTCCCGGTGGGGTTTGGATGAACAGGACCCCTTGGTAGTAGCTACGCGCGGTTGCCGGTGGATGAACAGGACCCCGAGAGGAGGCCGCCATAGCCGAGCTGGTTGGGGATGGATGAATAGGACCCCATGGAGGGCTAGTGAATAGTAGCTGGTGGAGGGCTGGATGAACAGTAGCCCGTGGATGAACAGTAGTTGGTGGAGGCAGGAGGCTGGAGGAAGACATGGTGGATGAACAGTGCAGGTGGAGGCTGAAGGAAGTCGATGGTGGGTGAACAGTAGCCCGTGGAGTCCTGTTTTGCGGTACGCCACGCCCCTCCCGATGAACAGGAACCCCGTTTCGACCGTAGCGCTCCAACACAAGTTTGTTTCCTCCATTTTGCAGTACACCAGACCCTTCCAGAAGAACAGGATCCCGTTTCGACCGTAGCCGGACGAGAAGAAGTTACGGTACGCCAAACCTTTCCCGATGAACAGCACCTTACTTCGACCGTACGCGCTCCAACAGAAGGTTTTTTCCCTCCATTTTGCGGTACGCCACACCCCATTTCGGCTATGTCATCCAAGCCGGTTGGCTCCCGATGAACACGACGCGTTTCGTTGCCTCCCGATGAACACGACGCAATTTCTCCGTTCCGACCCAGCTGGTTGGCTTCCGATGAACAGGACGCCGTTGCTACCGTCTGTTGCCTCTCCATGTACACGTGCCCTGGCTATACGTATGCGTGAATAGGCGTGCGAAACCGCGCCCGTATATACGTCCGTGGACGTATTTTTTGGCTTCTGGTTGTACATATGTGTACACGGTTTAGACTGAACTGCCTGAACTGCTACGTCGAGGGCTCTACTACTACACATCTCGATGTTTGCTCGGCCATGGTTCATCATTGCGGAGAGACCGATCGACCAGTATGTACGTACACATTCACGACGAGACAGACAAGGCTACGTACGCTTCGATCGGGTGGGTCCGAGCTATCATGGAGGATAAGGACACACTTCCTTGCGTGCGAAGATATAGCTGGAGGGTCCCAGCTGTCAGGGGGAAGAATCATTTTTTCGCGCCTAATATGGATGCAGTTCCTTGCATCTGAAGATTTAGCTAGTGGGTCCTATCTGTCAGGGGGGAAACATTTTTTTTGCAAAATACAAAGGCCCTTCCAGTGGGTCCGCGCTGTCAGGTGGAGGAATCATTATTTTGCACGTAATAAGGAGGCACTTCCTTGCTGCGGCCGTGGACCCAGCTATCAGCCTCTCCACGTACAGTCCTCTTCCAATGGAACTCGTTCCTTGACCACGTTGACCACGCCGCGCCGAGAGCACCAAGGCGGTGGACGACAGGTAGGCCTAGGAAGGGAATTACGCGGAGCTGGGGAAGACGCAGCAGTGGCTTCCCATGCGGAGGGGAGTACGAGGGTTGACTGCTTCGGCTGCGGTGTGAGGCTGCTGTCGCCGGAGAATAACACGAGGTGTGGGTGAGTAGAGGGATGGAATGGCCAACAATGGAAGCACAGCCAGCCACGGGAGGCAGTAACAGGCGGTCCAGCCGGCGCTGGTTTCGGTAGCTGGAGCAAGAAGATCAGAGATTGAAGAAGCAGCGCGCCCGTTGGATGTTCATCCAACGGTCACTGCTGCTAGAATCGTTTGTTGACTAGGTTAACAAAGCCCTGCATATGTGTCAACTTAGTAGGCCCACAAGTGAGCCTACGAATTAGGTGGGTCCGAGCTAGCAGGGGGAGGAATCATTTTTCTTCCACGTAATAAGGAGGCACTTCCTTCCATGCGAAGATGTAGCTTGTGGGTCTCAGGTGTCAGACTCTCGACGTACTCCATGTTGGCTCTCATTGTTGACCACGCATCGTCGAGAGGACCATGGCGGTGGACGACGGCGAGGCCTAAGATGGGAATGATCTATAGTCGTGGAACAAGGGGTACTGAAGTCCCTGGCGGAGGGGAGTACGAGGGACTGGTTGGGCTGCCGGGTGAGTCTGCCTTCGTCAGAGAATAATAGAAGGTGTGGGTGAGTACATGTATGACCTAGCTACCATTGGGAGTAAGGTGGGGCGGCGAGGCCTGCGCGGCAGCACAGCCGGCCAAGGGAGGCAGATGCAGGCGCTCCAGCCGGCGATGGTATTGGCGGCTGGAGCAAGAGCAACTAGATCAGAGATTGAAGAAGTAGGACCGTCGTGGCATGTCAATCCAATGACTACATGTAACGCCCTCGATGCGGCTATATCTCCCACGTGTCGAAGCACGACTTAGAGGCATAACCGCATTGAAAGCAATGTCGCAAGTGAGGTAATCTTCAACCCATGTAATACATAAGGGAAAGAGATACATAGTTGGCTTACAATCGCCACTTCACACAATACATGAGTAAAGCATTACATCATACAGATACAATCAAGGTCTGACTATGGAACCAAAATAAAAGAAGACTACCCCAAATGCTACACAGATCCCGATCGTCCCAAGCTGGCTCCACTCTTGATCAAGCTGAAACGAAACAACACAATGAACAAGATCTTCATCGAGCTCCTCCTTGAGCTCGGATCGTCACACTGCAGGTTTCACGGCACCGCAAACTGGTTTTGGAAGTATCATGAGTCACGGGACTCAGCAATCTCACACCCGCGAGATCAAGACTATTTAAGCTTAAAGGTAGGACAGGGGTAGTGAGGTGGAGCTGCAGCAAGCGACTAGCATATATGGTGGCTAACATACGCAAAAGAGAGCGAGAAGAGGAGGCAAAAGCACGGTCGAACAACTATGATCAAGAAGTGATCCTAGAACTACTTACGTCAAGCATAACTCCAACACCGTGTTCACTTCCCGGACTCCGCCGAGAAGAGACCATCACGGTTACACACGCGGTTGGTGTATTTTAGTTAAGATCAACTTCGGGTTTTCTACAACCGGACATTAACAAATTCCCATCGCCTCATAACCGCGGCACGGCTTTGAAAGATAATACCTGCAGGGTGTCCCAACAGCCCATTATAAGCTCTCACGGTCAATGAAGGATATTCCTTCTACCGGAAGACCGATCGATCTCGGAATCCCGGACTACAAGACATTTCGACAGCAATAAAACAAGACCAGCAAAGCCGCCCGGATGTGCCGACAAATCCTGATAGGAGCTGCACAAATCTCGGTCTCAGGGCACACCGGATAGGTCAGCCTACGAGTAAAACCAGCCCTCGAGTTGCCCCGTGGTGGTCCCCGCAGTCTGCCCGTTTCGGGCCAGCACTCGAAGGAGCACTGGTCCGGGGGGGGTAAAATAAAGATGACCCTTGAGTCTGCAGAACCCAAGGGAAAAAGGCTTAGGTGGCAAATGGTAAAACCAATGTTGGGCCTTGCTGGAGGAGTCTTATTCAAAGCGAACTGTCAAGGGGGTCCCATAAATCACCCAACCGTGTAAGGAGCATAAAATCCGGGAACATAACACGGTATGGCGGAAACTAGAGGCGGCAAGAGTGGAACAAAACACCGGGCATAAGGCCGAGCCTTCCACCCTTTACCAAGTATATAGATGCATTAATTAAATAAGATATATTGTGATATCCCAACAAGTAAACATGTTCCAACAAGGAACAACATCTCCATGTTCAACAAGGAACAAACTTCATCTTCACCGCAACTAACTAACGCTATAAGAGGGCTGAGCAAAGCGGTAACATAGCAAAACAACGGTTTGCTAGGAAAGGATGGTTAGAGGCTTGACATGGCAATGTGGGTGGCATGATAAGCAAGTGATAGGCATCGCAGCATAGGCATAGCAAAAGAGCGAGCATCTAGCAAGCAAAGATAGAAGTGATTTCGAGGTATGGTCATCTTGCACGAAATCCTGCAAGGAAGAAGAACGAGTCCATGAAGAAGACAAGCGGATGTAGTCGAGCGAATCCTCACAACTCCGAGCGAAACCGAAGCTAACAAGAGAAGCAACCGGAAAGAAACAAACAACATGGTAAACAACCATCACATAAACATGGCATGATGCGCAAACAAGTATGATGCATGTCCGTTTAATGAGGCATGGCATGGCAATATGCACAAACAACACTACAAGTTAAGGGAGCTCAATATGCAGCGGGTTGCATATTGACAAAACACCACATCACTTATTTAGTTCTCTCTCGGTTATGTACCCAACAATATTAAATGTTGATTATCATGGCAAGGGGTGAAGCACAACAAAACTACCTAACTAGGCAAGTTTAAATGAGGCCGGAAACAACAACAACAATTCCGGAAAAATCCTCATATGCATATTTCGAATTTGCTACTGTTCTGCCCTAAACAAAATTTTAATGTTGTTAAACATGCCAAACAAGTACACCATGTTAAACCAGGCATTTTCTACCCCATTTACATATATAATTTATTTAAATCCGAGCTACGGTTATTTAGTTATGAAATAAATCATTTTAACATGGCATTTAGGCAAATTAATGCAAACAACAATTATAAACATTTAAATGTTGTTATCATGATGCGGATGACATGTGCAAGTTTTAAGCAATTTTATGAAAATGTTGATAAGAGCATTATGAAGCATTTGGTCACCATGGCGGAACGAAAGGGTGCCACGGCGACGAAACGAAAATGGTGCCACGGCAACATTTCGGTTCCGGTAGCTCATGGAGATATCGGTGCAAAAGAAAGTGTGACGGAAGCGAGTTGAGCAAGATGGTGGGGTGTTCCCGGTTACCGGGTTCCCACGAGACGATGGCATGGCAAAAGAGGGGCATCGCAAGGACGATTCGATCACGGTGCAAAACTCGAGCATATCATACAACACATGCATTCGATCACGGTCGGTCATCTCGGTGGTTATACCTTAGAAGCGTGCGTTTCGGGGCGGTTCAAAATCGTCGAGGGAAGTAGTCGGTCACGGGTCGTAGGGGAAGTAGTCGTTCTCGCGACGGTAGTGGAAGTAGTGGTTCACGAACGTCGTGGAAGTAGTCGTTCACGTTCGATGGTAGTGGTACATCTCGTAGTGGAAGTAGTTGTTCATGTCCCGTGGATGTTTGGGGTCCACGGGGTCTTCGAGGGTCGACGGTAGTGGTACACACGTCATCGGGGTACTTGTCGGATCTGAGAGGTACTTGGCGAAAAGCATGTCAACGGTAGTTGTACTCATTTTTGTAGATGAACTTGACGCCCACGGGGTCGACGGTAGAGGTACTTGACGCATCACCGGGTGTAGTCGTACATGAGGGTCTTGACGAATCCGAAGGGGTACTTGATGGGTCCGGTCTTGGCGATTCAGGTTTCCATAGTGTCCTGGTACTTGACGCTTGGGATTGATTTCAGGGTTGCATGCGTCCACGGCAACACAGCGCAGACGCAAAGAGGCAGCGACTTGGCGCGGTTCCGGTGGTCAAACAAGGCAGGGGCAGCTCGGTCCGCAGCGGGTGGCCCTCCGGTGGTCGCCGACGGCGGCGGGTGGCGATGGGTCACCGGAGCGGGCGGTTGCCGGACGGGTCACAGCGGAGATGTCCTGGAGGTTCAGGCCGAACTGAGGGAGGAGGAGGCACGGGCGCTGACGCTCCTGTGGCGGCCATGGCTGTACGAGCTCGCGAACGGAGCTGCAGGCGCGAGCAGCCGAAGGAGGGCGTCGGCGCGGGAGCTCGAGGAACGACGCGACGGGGCAAAGGAGGTCGGTGGCGAGGTTAACCGGGAGCAGGGGCAGGCGAGGCGAGCGGCGCGAGGGCCCTGCTCCTCTGCGTGTGGCGGCGCGAGAGGCCAGGCGCGGCGTCAGGTAGACAAAGAGGCGGGGACAAGGGCCGATGAGGGCGCGCGACGGAGCTCAGCGGGCGTGCTCGATGAAGATACTTGAGCAGGGCGGCGGAGCATGGGCAGGAGGTGATCCGGTCGTCCTCCTCGCCCTAGACAAGACAAGGCAGGGGAGGTCTTGGCGCGGGGCTCCGCGACGCAGGGCACCACGGGCGGGCCCGAGCGACAGCCGAGGCGGCGGGATCGAGAGGCACGGGGAGGAAGGGGCGAGGGAGGAGATCAAGGAGAGATGGGGATCGAGGAGAGATCGTGTGTCTGCTGGAGGAGGAGGACGAGGAGAGATCGAGTGGAGGGGTCGGGCTAGGGTTAGGAGGGGCTTTAGTTGGGCTGGCTGGAACGGGCCGGACTGGATGGTCAGGCCCAAGAGGCCGGCTGGGCTGGCTGGTCTGCTTCTCTCCCTCTACTCTTTTATTTTCCAAAACAGAAAATACCAAAGAGAAAAAGAAGAGGAAAGGAAGTGTTTGGGATAGCATTTACGCATGGGGGTAATTTTCCCGGACTCGCAAAAATATGCTCGATCCAAGAAAAATACAAAGGCCATGATTGAAAGATTTAAATTCAAACTCATTTGATTAAATTCAAATGATTTGAATAGGAAGTGAGGTTTGGGAAGGTCCAAAAATGTTGAGGATTTTTGGTGGAGCTCCGGAAAATGATGAAATAATATATGCAAGGTTTTGAGGTCAACTCGGAGCAGAAAAGGCATGGGATTTATTTTGCAAGTGGGTTATGGTGATTCCAAAACAATGGAATATTTTTATTAAAGCTCCCTAATAAATATTGAGAGGCTTTAATAAGTTATAAAGAGAAATCACAAGTGAAATCCCTCGATTTAAATGGATCGAAAAATCCATACAATTTATTTAGATGAGTTTAAAAAAAATTAATGACATGATGAGAAGATGCAATGCAAGAGATGACATGATGAATGCATAAACAAAACAAATCACACGACAAAACTCGGAAACCCTGGAAGGCAACTGAAACTCCGGTCTTGGGGCGTCACAACACTCCACCACTATTTAGAGGATCTCGTCCGAGATCTAGGATGGCACCGGAGAAAAGCGGAGAGGAAGAGGTAAAACTAAGTTGCTTCTTTGACAAGCGAGTGAAACCAATGAACCTCGAGAGGTTGAAAACTTGAAAGAATAACACAATAGAGTTGAACGAAATTGAGAGCATTCCATGAAAATAGAAACAAGGACCACCATGTGAACCTTGGGGGTTGCAAAGCTAAGAATGACGATTACAATGGACAAGAAGGAATTGGAACCACTCTGGTTGAAACGAGATAAGAATGAATAAGAATTATATAATTTTGGCAGCACTCCGACTGTAAATGGAAGGAATTGAACATGAACTTGAGAAGATGGGATGATACTTGATGAAATCAACAACACACTGCCTCCGGAACTATTGAAAAATGGCACAGGGGTAAGAAAGATTTCAGACAACACTCCGGTTGAGAAGGGGGGCAAAACTTGATAAGATGAGAGAACTCGAATGAAAACATGACACTCCGGCTAAACGGTGAAGCAAGGAGAAGAACATGATCTTGACAAAACAAGATGATGGGTCGAAGAGAGCAACATCACAATGCCTCCGCAAGAAATGAAAGAATGGAATGGAATGGACGAAGGGAAACAAGATCTTGAAAGAGCACGCTTACAAGAAATGCTAGAACGGAGTTGTTGGATTATCAACAACGAAAGGAACAAGCTTGTTGTGGGCTTATGGAACACATCTCAAAATTATGAGGTGACAACCCGCCACTAACGGAAACAGTAGATTGGATTAAGATCAACAAGAAGATGAAAACTTATTTCACCGAGAGGACAAATGAAGAACTTGGGTCATTTATAAGCACCATAAATAGCAACAATCCTTAGGGAATACTTTAGGTGAAATATAGCCCAAGATAACTCCAATGAAGAAATTGATGGATTTAAATATCTCATTCTTGACAACAAGTGCATCATGAAACATGAATGAACTGTCAAAATGACATAACACCACCTCAAAAGATATTGTAGAAAGAATTGCACTTTGAAATGCAAGATGAAGAAATGCTTGAGTTCCTCAAAACAAAACATGTGTTGGAACCATGTTTATTTTGAAGTATGGCTTGATGGATCTTAACTCCGCGAGAAATCTTGATGAACAAATGAAGAATGAAAAGAATCCTTGAGGAAGCACCATGTAGAGCCTCCATGATGAACTCCGGTAAACAAAAGGGTGATAGAAAGAAAGAGAAGTTGAAAACACTAGGTGAAGCCTTGCAGTGATTTAGATGGATCTTCGTGATGATGAGAGCTTGGAACTCCAGGAAAAGAAAAGATGAACAACTGAAATCAAGAATTTTGATGAACCTCCGGAATAAGGAATTGAACTTACTCGATGAAACAAGAATAAGAATTACATTATGCTGATCCTTCACCAATTAAATTGATGACAAGCAATGGATTTGGCATACTACTTATTCTCATTGAAAAATGGTTACAGATAGAGATATAGCGCAAACTTGAGAAGGTATTGATGGAACCACCGGTGGGATTTGGAAACAACAAATTAATTGATATGATAAAGAAGGAAGTGAAATCTTGAACGAACCACCGTAAGAATTGAGAATGAACGTAGCAAAGGCACAATTCACGGGAAGAATTGGAAAAGCGAATGAAGATATTTGAGGGATTTAGATACAAGTGAGCGAATAGATGACGAGCTGATTGGAGAATACTTGAATGATGCACCGGTAAGATTTGGAGAACGAGAGCTGAAAGCTGGAATGAATAAATCTGAGATGATGGGCTCCGAAGAATCAAACTGAAAAGACTCCTGAAATGCTCCGGGTGGGTGAAAAGAATTCTCACAATCTAAAACCATTATGAGAGGATGGCATCAAACTAGAACCATGAATCTTGAAGAGAATGGAGCAAGATTTAAGAGAAACTCTTCTTCGGTCTTCAAATGTTGCTGACGATAAGAAACACCACCATGAATTGTTGAGGCACTCCGGAATGAAAATTAGAAAGGTTGAACCAACAATGAAAATAATTTGAAAGATCTTGGAGAAAGACATTTGACTGATGATAACTCATTCTTACGTCAAACTTCGAAAAGAATTTGGGAATAGCTCCAAGAAAATAAAAAGAGTCAGGTAAGATCCTGGAAAAAGACCTGTGGGTTAGGGCCCACTCAAAAGAAACACCGTTGAACGATTTAAAGAGAGACTGCGCCGGTTGAATTAAATGACTGAATAAGGTAAGACCTCGAAATAGCTAGAATTGATGCAGAGTGGAAACACGAATCTTCAGAGATATCTTCAGCACTTGGGAACAATTGAATAGCGAGAAGTGGATGATTAAGAGATGCACCGACATGAGAAAGCATTTGAAACGATGAAAAGAATACGATCAACACTGAAAACTTGACTTGAGTCCACCGGAGAAGAAAATTAGAATGGAACAATGATAAGGTTGAAACTTCCTTAGCGTCTTCATGAGAAATCACCGGATAAAACATTTAAAGGGAAAGAATGAAGAAACTTCACTCAATAAAATGGATACTTGACTAACAAATCTGAGTCCTTGAAGAAAAAGGGGTGGGAGGGCGGGAAAACAAAGGCAACTTGGGTCGGATGAAACGAACACCGTTGAGAAAAAGCTTAGAATTGATCTTGCGAATGTTGGAATGATCGGATCCACTTGAAGAGAAGCACGCCGGTTGAGAAAAGAATTGACATGACAAGCTCAGTGATCAAGAAGGATTAGTATTCACATAGAAATATGAGAACACCATTTAGGAAAGGTATGGATTCAACATTTGACTTCGAAGCAACTCGAATACCACAAAACGGAACAAAACAAAGGATTTGGCTTGCGGAATAAGCCGATACAAATACATATGATCGAGATTTACCCAATCCCATATCATGCATCTGTCGGAAAGATATTCTAGGAGGTACTTGAATTCCCACCTATAAACTCCCGAAACTTTCTGGTTATGCAATCTGGTGTTGGGGATACAGGGGACACAAAAATATATCACCCAAACTAACAATACCTAGATCCAGTTGTATCCATCCTTCAACACATAACCAAGAAACCTTCGGAAATCGTGTACCTCAACCTTCGAAAAGCATCCGTTATACGAGTCATGGCAATACTCTCGAGCTCGCCCCAGTACTGGGTTATCGAGGTTATCTCACCAACAACTGCATAAAAGAGATTTTCGATGTCGGCAAAGCACAGGTATTCCGAATCTGCAACGATAAAATTGTGACGACAACACCTCGGAGCTCAACTCCCCGGGACACTGCCACAACCCCTAAATGTCAGGAGGCACCAAGAACAATGTTCTCGTCACAAAACCATCGGAACAATTCCAAGATACCCGCGTGATCCTAAATTTTTTTTAGTGAAATTTGAGAAGAGAAAAGTCAAAACTCTACGTCAGGATGCCTCACCAGAGCGACGAAGGGACTGAGGAGTAAAAAGAATCCTACTCTCTGATATATATAATCCTAAGACTCAAAACATTTTCCGTTCTAGACTCAACAACGCCAGCAAACAATCAAGCAGGGGGCTCCTAAGTCGGGGAAGGCTATGATACCAACTTGTAACGCCCTCAATGCGGCTATATCTCCCACGTGTCGAAGCACGACTTAGAGGCATAACCGCATTGAAAGCAATGTCGCAAGTGAGGTAATCTTCACACAACCCATGTAATACATAAGGGAAAGAGATACATAGTTGGCTTACAATCGCCACTTCACACAATACATGAGTAAAGCATTACATCATACAGATACAATCAAGGTCCGACTACGGAACCAAAATAAAAGAAGACTACCCCAAATGCTACACAGATCCCCGATCGTCCCAACTGGCTCCACTCTTGATCAACTGAAACGAAACAACACAATGAACAAGATCTTCATCGAGCTCCTCCTTGAGCTCGGATAAATCACCTGCACGGTTTCACCGGCACCGCAAACTGGTTTTGGAAGTATCATGAGTCACGGGACTCAGCAATCTCACACCCGCGAGATCAAGACTATTTAAGCTTAAAGGTAGGACAGGGTAGTGAGGTGGAGCTGCAGCAAGCGACTAGCATATATGGTGGCTAACATACGCAAAAGAGAGCGAGAAGAGGAGGCAAAAGCACGGTCGAACAACTATGATCAAGAAGTGATCCTAGAACTACTTACGTCAAGCATAACTCCAACACCGTGTTCACTTCCCGGACTCCGCCGAGAAGAGACCATCACGGTTACACACGCGGTTGGTGTATTTTAGTTAAGATCAACTTCGGTTTTCTACAACCGGACATTAACAAATTCCCATCTGCCTCATAACCATGGGCACGGCTTTGAAAGATAATACCTGCGCAGGGTGTCCCAACTTAGCCCATTATAAGCTCTCACGGTCAACGAAGGATATTCCTTCTACCGAAGACCCGATCAGCCTCGGAATCCCGGACTACAAGACATTTCGACAGCAATAAAACAAGACCAGCAAAGCCGCCGGATGTGCCGACAAATCGATAGGAGCTGCACAAATCTCGGTCTCGGGGCACACCGGATAGGTCAGCCTCGAGTAAGACCAGCCCTCGAGTTGCCCGTGGTGGTCCCCGCAGATCTGCCCGTTTGGGCCAGCACTCGAAGGAGCACCGTCCGGGGTAAAATAAAGATGACCCTTGAGTCTGCAGAACCCAAGGGAAAAAGGCTTAGGTGGCAAATGGTAAAACCAATGTTGGGCCTTCTTTGGAGGAGTCTTATTCAAAGCGAACTGTCAAGGGGTCCCATAAATCACCCAACCGTAAGGAACGCAAAATCCGGGAACATAACACCGGTATGACGGAAACTAGGGCGGCAAGAGTGGAACAAAACACCGCATAAGGCCGAGCCTTCCACCCTTTACCAAGTATATAGATGCATTAATTAAATAAGATATATTGTGATATCCCAACAAGTAAACATGTTCCAACAAGGAACAACATCTCCATGTTCCAACAAGGAACAAACTTCATCTTCACCTGCAACTAACAACGCTATAAGAGGGGCTGAGCAAAGCGGTAACATAGCCAAACAACGGTTTGCTAGGAAAGGATGGTTAGAGGCTTGACATGGCAATGTGGGTGGCATGATAAGCAAGTGATAGGCATCGCAGCATAGGCATAGCAAAAGAGCGAGCATCTAGCAAGCAAAGATAGAAGTGATTTCGAGGGTATGGTCATCTTGCCTGAAATCCTGCAAGGAAGAAGAACGAGTCCATGAAGAAGACAAACGGATGTAGTCGAACGAATCCTCACAACTCCGGAACGAAACCGAAGCTAACAAGAGAAGCAACCCGGAAAGAAACAAACAACATGGTAAACAACCATCACATAAACATGGCATGATGCGCAAACAAGTATGATGCATGTCCGGTTTAATGAGGCATGGCATGGCAATATGCACAAACAACACTACAAGTTAAGGGGAGCTCAATATGCAACGGGTTGCATATTGACAAAACACCACATCACTTATTTAGTTCTCTCTCGGTTATGTACCCAACAATATTAAATGTTGATTATCATGGCAAGGGGTGAAGCACAACAAAACTACCTAACTAGGCAAGTTTAAATGAGGCCGGAAACAACAACAACAATTCCGGAAAAATCCTCATATGCATATTTCGAATTTGCTACTGTTCTGCCCTAAACAAAATTTTAATGTTGTTAAACATGCCAAACAAGTACACCATGTTAAACCAGGCATTTTTCTACCCCATTTACATATATAATTTATTTAAATCCGAGCTACGGTTATTTAGTTATGAAATAAATCATTTTAACATGGCATTTAGGCAAATTAATGCAAACAACAATTATAAACATTTAAATGTTGTTATCATGATGCGGATGACATGTGCAAGTTTTAAGCAATTTTATGAAAATGTTGATAAGAGCATTATGAAGCATTTGGTCACCATGGCGAACGAAGGGTGCCGCGGCGATTTAAACGAAAATGGTGCCACGGCAACATTTCGGTTCCGGTAGCTCATGGAGATATCGGTGCAAAAGAAAGTGTGACGGAAGCGAGTTGAGCAAGATGGTGGGGTGTTCCCGGTTACCGGGTTCCCACGAGACGATGGCATGGCAAAAGAGGGGCATCGCAAGGACGATTCGATCACGGTGCAAAACTCGAGCATATCATACAACACATGCATTCGATCACGGTCGGTCATCTCGGTGGTTATACCTTAGAAGCGTGCGTTTGGGCGGTTCAAAATCGTCGAGGAAGTAGTCGGTCACGGGTCGTGGGGAAGTAGTCGTTCGCGACGGTAGTGGAAGTAGTGGTTCACGGACGTCGTGGAAGTAGTCGTTCACGTTCGATGGTAGTGGTACATCTCGTAGTGGAAGTAGTTGTTCATGTCCCGTGGATGTTCGGGGTCCACGGGGTCTTCGAGGGTCGACGGTAGTGGTACACGCCATCGGGTACTTGTCGGATCTGAGAGGTACTTGGCGAAAAAGCATGTCAACGGTAGTTGTACTCATTTTCGTAGATGAACTTGACGCCCACGGGGTCGACGGTAGAGGTACTTGACGCATCACCGGGTGTAGTCGTACATGAGGGTCTTGACGAATCCGAAGGGGTACTTGACGGGTCCGGTCTTGGCGATTCAGGTTTCCGTAGTGTCCTGGTACTTGACGCTTGGGATTGATTTCAGGGTTGCATGCGTCCACGGCAACACAGCGCAGACGCAAAGAGGCAGCGACTTGGCGCGGTTCCGGTGGTCGAACAAGGCAGGGGCAGCTCGGTCACGCGCGGGGTGGCCCTCCTGGTGGTCGCCGACGGCGGCGGGTGGCGATGGGTCACCGGAGCGGGCGGTTGCCGGACGGGTCACAGCGGAGATGTCCTGGAGGTTGAGGCCGAACTAAGGGAGGAGGAGGCACGGGCGCTGACGCTCCTATGGCGGCCATGGCTGTACGAGCTCGCTGACAGAGCTGCAGGCGCGAGCAGCCGAAGGAGGGCGTCGGCGCGGGAGCTCGAGGAACGACGCGACGGGGCAAAGGAGGTCGGTGGCGAGGTTAACCGGGAGCAGGGCATGCGAGGCGAAGCGCGCGAGGGCCCTGCTCCTCTGCGTGTGGCGGCGCGAGAGGCCAGGCGCGGCGTCAGGTAGACAAAGAGGCGGGGACAAGGGCCGATGAGGGCGCGCGACGGAGCTCAGCGGGCGTGCTCTGATGAAGATACTTGAACGGGGGCGGCGGAGCATGGGCAGGAGGTGATCCGGGTCGTCCTCCTCGCCCTAGACAAGACAAGGCAGGGGAGGTCTTGGCGCAGGGCTCCGGTGACGCAGGGCACCACGGCGGGCCTGAGCGACAGCGAGGGGCGGCGGGATCGAGAGGCACGGGGGGAGGAAGGGGCGCGAGGGAGGAGATCGAAGGGAGAGATGGGGATCGAGGGAGAGATGTGGGTGTGCGGCGCTGGAGGGAGGACGAGGGAGAGATCGAGTGGAGGGGGTCGGGCTAGGGTTAGGAGGGGCTTTAGTTGGGCTGGCTGGAACGGGCCGGACTGGATGGTCAGGCCCAAGAGGCCGGCTGGGCTGGCTGGTCTGCTTCTCTCCCTCTACTCTTTTATTTTCCAAAACAGAAAATACCAAAGAGAAAAAGAAGAGGAAAGGAAGTGTTTGGGATAGCATTTACGCATGGGGGTAATTTTCCTGGACTCGCAAAAATATGCTCGATCCAAGAAAAATAGAAAGGCCATGATTGAAAGATTTAAATTCAAACTCATTTGATTAAATTCAAATGATTTGAATAGGAAGTGAGGTTTGGGAAGGTCCAAAAATGTTGAGGATTTTTGGTGGAGCTCCGAAAAATGATGAAATAATATATGCAAGGTTTTGAGGTCAACTCGGAGCAGAAAAGGCATGGGATTTATTTTGCAAGTGGGTTATGGTGATTCCAAAACAATGGAATATTTTTATTAAAGCTCCCTAATAAATATTGAGAGGCTTTAATAAGTTATAAAGAGAAATCACAAGTGAAATCCCTCGATTTAAATGGATCGAAAAATCCATACAATTTATTTAGATGAGTTTAAAAAAATTAATGACATGATGAGAAGATGCAATGCAAGAGATGACATGATGAATGCACAAACAAAACAAATCACACGACAAAACTCGGAAACCCTGGAAGGCAACTGAAACTCCGGTCTTGGGGCGTCACACTACAGATGTCAGAATAATTTGTTGACTTTTTGTTTTAGACCATTAAATCATTTTGTTCACTAAATGGACAACACCTTGTGCAGGCTTCGTCTAGTGGGCCAACAAAGTCAGCTTCGAAAGCTGTGGCGGAATGCAGCCTATTTATTTAGGTTTTACAGCCCATTTCATTTTGTTTGCCAATACATCTATTTCCTGGGTTGTCTAAAAAATAATCTATTTCCAGGGCTGGGTATAAATAATAATCGCCGATTTACTATTTATGATAATTTACATCGCATCTAATTATTTACTCAAATACGCCTATTTACTGGTCTGGGTGAAAAATAATATTGCGTACATGCAGCCCATTTATCATTTCTGATAATTTACAAGCCTTTTGATTTTAGTAGAAATGGACCCATTTTCTGGGATGGGTGCAAAAACAATGATGGTCTGGACTGAGCATTTTGTATAGATAGGAATATTATTAAAAAATTAAGTTGGGCTTGGTAATCTTATTATATACAAAATGAACTGAGATGTGCATTTTATTAAAAGAAACATAGGCTAGGCTGCGCTTATTTTAGGACTACTAGGAAGATGCCCATGCGTTGCACGGAACATCAAGATGCATTTGTATGAATAGTTTATCTTGTGGGAGAAAAGGATGAAGGAGGGAAGGCCTTACTTGCAAATGTGGAGAGGGGTGTGGGTATCTTTTTGCAAAATTCCTAGTTCCTTCCTATCTGTCAGATATAAATCAGACAGCCTATATTGCAGGATGGCAGGCACACCATCATCACCAACTCTGTTTTTATAAGAGAGTGGAGATATTGTGTACAACTGTTGGCCCAGTTGCATTACTAATGTTCAACGAAAAAGGCATGTGTAGTACTCAGCCCAAATTCAAAGACGCCTGAAAAGGCCCAAACAAGGCTTCTGTACAACTTTTTGAAGTCACTGAGCTCAATTAATAACTTAAGAAAAAAGTTAGAGTAAAGTGGAACCTAACTAAAAGCTGTCACGAGCGAAGAAATAATTCAACGGTGCCACTTGTGTGTGTGTGTGTGTGTGTGTGTGTGTGTGTGTGTGTGAGAGAGAGAGAGAGAGACCCATCGGCCGATGCTCGTAATGCATCTTTCAGCCATATGCATTGCCGATGCTCAGTAAAAACTTATATAGTTGACACAATCATATAGAACATCATAGCACGCTGAACTTGCATACAAAATTTTCACGCAGGCGGCACAATCAGGGTGGAAGCAGTGGATCGCTACGGGTAGGGCTATGTTGAAACCAACGAACTCGTACATAATCGTTCATCGTCTTTATCGATGACGGAGAAACATCTTAAATGTTGTGCAAAGAAAACAGACAGACAACTCAATAAGTTCTGCTAGCACATTAAGTTGACGTACACCCATTTCTAAAAAAGTTCAGGTACAAAAATAGAACAGGTCACAATCAAATGTACTGGCACATCAGTGCTTCACACCGATAGCTCGGATTGAACTAGTATCTGAGAAGATTCATTTGTTACCTCAAATTAGAGCACATACAGGCAGCCAGCCCTACCTCTTCTCCCAAAGAAGCAGTGGGCTTCGTCGCGCGATGGAGTAGGCCATGTGCCATCCATCGTTCCGAGCAACACGGGGAAAGTCTAATGTTGACTCTTGTAACAGACGTCGTCGATGGACCCTGGCACCAGCAGCGGCGGCAGGACTTCGATTGATGGATTGACCACTTCTTCGACATGCACGAACATTCGATATAGGTACATCCCTAACGTGGTCCGCGGCGGCCTTGGTGGCGACGAATAGTACAACCCCGGTTCCTGCACCGGTATCTCAACACCAATCACCTTCGGTATGGTGGACGGCTTCTTCTTCCATGCCATAACCGTCAGAGCCCAGCTGTCTGGAGGAACAAACATACTTACAAGCTCACCTCCTAGGTCGTTGATATGCCCATTCATAGACTCACAATTCCAAGCACGTTGAGGCATGCCATGGAAGGTAAAATTTGTTAAAAACTCAAGTTCAGAGGGCACCGAGCCCCATCCTGGGTGCCACCGATCGAAGCTCACCAGCGTGCCATCGCAGAACAAACACCGGGAAGATTCGAGCACACGACTGCAGTCGAAAGTTGTCCGGAACCTGACGAAGAAATCAGCCAGTGGCGGACAGACTTCGACGAGCAAGTCACTTATTTGGATGACGTGCGCAATGCCAAGAGCTTTTACAACGTCGTTCGGCGAGACAGGAGGCCAGTCACCCTTGATTGTTACCATCAAGACTTTGCCGCAAACTGGTCGCCAAGCACCGCCATGCCATCGTTGAGAGATAGCACGCAGCGTTCAAGGCAGACGGACCTCGTGGATCTCCGCTCGAGATCCACGTTGACTGGTGACATGATAGTGCGATTGAGTATATGGAGTACAGGAGGGGGGTTTGGGGGACCTGGAGTAGGAATCGAGATTCCAGAGGTGGGGGAGGGGCGGGAGAGTGGGGATGAAAAGGTAGCATGAATTTCAAACACGCGCCAATATGCTCTCGGCGCGCAAGCGCACGTAAACACAGGTGGCGCCCACATGTCGGCCTAAGAGTCCTTTTATTTATTTTTTGAGCGCCCGGCCTGAGAGTCATAATTGACCTATTTGGCATTGCGTTACTACTCGGCCCATATTCAACGACACCTCACTGGCCCAAAAAAGTGTACATCATCGAAAAGACATTGAGCTCAAATTATAACATGAAAAAAGGAGATATACTCTGTACACTGGAGAATGGTGATGCCCTCATTTAGCCAACCAGCAGTTCGAGACAATAAACAGTTCGAAACAACAATATATACAACATTCAAACACTGAGTGACTACTACTGACATAAACAACAAGACATTATAGTTCATAAGAAGTCTTGCTACACCACCAAAACGCACCCATCTGCAAAGTGCTCGGACTCGTGATCCGCATTTAGAATGACATTCTAAATAAAGGCAACTATTACACAGTAAGAGTGACATAGACGAGGATGACCAAATGACAAGGAGTATGCATCACAAAAGAGAGAACTACCCATCCAGAATAAGCAACGAAGACAACAAGTCATTTGAAGAGGGATGATCTAACACCATCATAATATGCAGCCCTGCTTCAGCGACCAGTAATTCGGAGACACCAGAACTCCACCCTTTCAATGCAATAGCCCGATTACCTATCAACCTGAAGGCTTGAACCACATCCTGCCTGTCGGACTTGAGACATCCAAGGATCAAAGTTAATCTAGATGCCTTTGTCATTCTCACCTTCTTTGGTTGCAGGTTGTATCGTTGACAATCAGGGGAGCCTGCTCCTGAAGTCCTAGGGCTCGCCGTGTAGACATAGTTTTCCCTAGCAAACGGAGCCTCTCTGCCATTAAGGTCCTTGCCAACGGTGATCTCCTGGTTAATCAGACAATTGAGTCTGAGAAACAGAGAGTGTGAACCAAGGTTGTTTACCCGCCTCCAACTCAAAAACCCTGAAGGCCCCAACAAGCTGGTATCCTGCTCATAGACGTAACAACCACTGTCCGGATACTCACGTATTTCAGGGTGCCTATGCACAATGGGGGTTTTGCAATATAATGTTTCCGGCTCATGTGTGCGAATGATCATCAGTCTTTTGTCGTCGTCTGATCGAGCGAGGAACCAGTTGTGCTTCCCTGTTTTTGGCAAAGGTGGTGTGATTACAAAGTGCAGTAATTGTAGGGACACTACATCATATCAAAAAGGACAGGAATTGTTAATGTAAGGTCAGCATTGTTCAGAGTATGAGTAGGATAATGCAAGAAACATCATTGATCTGTCTGTTCGAACTAAGATAAAAATACAGGGAAATGTATATTGGGTTCGAAAATAAAGAAGTGCCATGCATGGTTATACTCATGTTATCTCGCAATCGATTCTTCACTAGAAACTACCATGTCATGCATGTTATGTAATCATGTTCTGTCCTCACAAACAAATTCTTCAAGGAAACTAACAGACCATGCATTGTTATATACTCATGTTCTATGGGCAAAATTCTGGTGAGGATATTATTCTAGCCATTGATTGCTGAAGGGCGAATATAGGTATGTACACATGGTAAGCATTACAGGATTTCACTACTTCCAAATATAGAGTTCTCCATATGCACATTTACTTCCCTAGTGTATGATTATATGAAACCAAAAGTGTGATGCATGTTTCTACATCATGAAAATGAGGAAACAAACATTGCTATTGATACACACTCATATTTAGTAGTATATAGATTACTATAATGTTAGAAGAATATTCATATCTTCCTAACCATTTGATTATTCAAGGGTACAAATTGGTTGTAATGACATGGACACAATTGCTTGAATTAACTCATTCCAAATATAGCTGCTTTACGGCGTCTCTAATACATTGCCATAGTTTTACTTACATTCTACTCAAACAGGGATATGCTAATCATCAGAAAAAATGTTCAAATAGTGCCATATGGCGTTATCATTAACATCAGACGAAAAAAACTTACACACGTTGTCCCAGCAATACGTGGTGCCATCTGCTTTGTCGATCGCGTAGATGATGCCATTGTGTTCAGTAGCATCACAGAAGTGTGTATCAGCTTTGATGATCTACTGCGAGGTCAGTTGTCTCCAACTAAAGAAGGCACCAGTGGAAAGATAGGCGAGTCCGCGGTCCAACAAGGCAATTAGCTTGAAATCTGCGTAATCCGCATATCATGTGGGCACTTGGCAGATTACAATCTTCTGCAAAACAAGGTCCGTCCAACTGACGACGTAATCTAGATGACTTGGACCGCGACGGTAAAACCCTATATAATCCAACGTAAGAAGGATAATCTCATGGGAGGTGTTGAAGTTCACGAGCACCAACTTTTTTTGGTCTTCTCTGACGGCAGCCATCCAGTGGGACTTTATGCTGACCCAGTACATACCTGCCAAGAAGTTTCAGGCGATGGTGATCGGATCGAAGTCGAGGGGCGTGATGTATGGCGACCCACTACATACCTGCAAAGAAGTTTCGGCTATGGAGGTCGGATTGAAGTCGAGGGGCATCATGTACGCCTCCGTATCATGGTGAACAAATATCGCAAGACCAGATAGCAGCAAGCAGGGTGTCTTGAAAATCTCAGGCCTCACTTCGACGATGGCCGGGTGCATGTCCCTCGAGCATGCAGCTAGCCGCACGACGCTCAACATGTCCATACACGAACAACAGAGGTTGAGGATGTCATTGGGGAGATTGCTCCAATCACGGCTCATATGGATGTTGCGCGGTTCGCATTCGGCCATGGTGAAGTTTGGAAGGTGGGGTTTTGGGGGCTTAATTTACAATGGAGAAGGCTCTCGGTGCTGGAGCGGCTAGCGAGGGGACAATGGTACTGGGGGAGGCGAGCGAGGCGAGGGTACGCGGGGGCATAGTGACATGATGAAGAGTGACCTCGGGATCTCCGGCGAGACAGAGATGGAGATGGATTGGTGCTCGGGGGAGAGGGAGACGAGGCGAGGCATGCTATATAGCGGGGGTGATAGTGACTGCATAGTGCACAAGGTGAGGCTGACTTTGGTAACACGAACACGCCGCCTGGACTAGTGTCACCACGGGCGCAGGGTCTTTCACTTCACTGTGAGGACCGTATGAATAATATTTTGACCATCAAGTGTACCACAGTTGTACTTCTACTAGTAGCAACATACAGAGTAGTAATATATAGCGGAAATAGGTCTCTCGTGCTAGCATGCCTCTGGGTTCACTTCATCCTCCGGGTAGCATCCATATTGCGAGCAGAACCAAATTATCGTGCATGCGGAAGCGCGAAGAAGGGTTTTTCTTTTTTTTTAGGATAACCGCATATTCCTGAACCAGAAAAGGTTGTGTCTCTCAGGCACGCGCCAATATCAATCTGAACCAGCTATGACACATTTTTTGTGCGCAAAGAGATGGATATGTTTGTATATCTGTTCGTCCACCCAAGTGGGTTTTACGTAGGTCCCACCTGTCAGGAGGGGTGCAGAAATAAAAAGGAATCAAAAAAATATTTCGCCACGGTGATTCAAAAGAGTGACCACAACTAACTAGTGGCACATGTAGCGATAGAAGGATGGGCATGTACACGGACACAGACCACTCCTCAGTATGCTACCCGCATAGCCTTTTCGTTTTGCAGGTTGGTCTACCTAGCCGTCTAATCAACTGCATGCATGCCACTTCTCCCAATTACTTCTCCAT
>CM038681.1:457818460-457898994 GCA_021605205.1 Aegilops longissima
GGTGGGGTTGCTGGTACTGAACAAAAGGCGGTAGTCCTACTCACACCCCGCAAATGCAAATTATAGCGAAACAAAACAATGTGTACACAACAACACGTGTTCTAACCTAGAAAAAGGGCAGTAGCCTTATTTATATCTATAGACTATATTAGTATTTTTTTTATTTGTATAGTTATATCTATATCTATTCCACTCCCTCCGTTTGTAATTTACTCCGCAGATATATAGCTTCGACTGCATCCAAATTTTATAAAGCTTGACCGAATTTGGTGAAAGCAATATGAACATTTACACTAAAAAATTTACACAATGTGGAAATAAAAGCAATGATGAATCAAATGATATATATTTGGTGGTGTATATGTTAATACTTTTTCCTACAAATTTTTGAAAGTATACAAAGTTTGACTTTAGAGAAACCCAATATGCGGTGTTATGTATAGTGGTAGTAGTACGTACCTAGTTCTTCTCGTTTTTTGTTCCTACGATGTTGTGCCGTGCATGTACCTAGTTGTATCTATACCCCTATACAGTGTGTGAATAACTTTGAGAGATGGTCGTTGGATGAAGCCAATCCGACAGTGCAGAGATGGCAAATCCGAGCACTACCGGTCGTTGGATATCATCTACATTCCACCAGATTCTGGCACATGTACAATCTAGAATACTCCATGGTTGAACTTAAGCATAATGCACAAACCTCAAGACACAAGCACTTCTCCTTTGTTCTAGAATCTTCCGTCTCGTAATTGCCCAAAAAAAATCTAGATGAATTGCCATTATTTGTTTTCATTTTATGCTTTACAACACACAATTCCATGAATCTTAAAATAGATTAACTTTTTTTATAAAAACTAATTGGTTTTGAATGGGATGAACTATAAGAATTAAACGAACATCTACATCATGCATATATGACTCAAAGCTTACATGCTATAGTGTGGTGTTTATTCATAATTTGGTTGCCAAATCTCATGCGTGCAATGCACGTGTACCTTACTAGTAGTGGTAGTAGTAGTACAAACTTCATAGTAGGAGTAGTACGGAGTGCTCCTACTCTATCAACGAGTCCCATCTGACACCAAATTTCTTGGCTTCTGCGCTACAGCTAGAGCTTCCCTTCCTCGTTTCTGTTTTCCAACATGGCGGGCGGGGTGCGGTTTGCCGATAGTCGGTTTGCTCAATTACGGTCCCACATGAAAGTGAAAATGCTAGGCAACACGCCTTCCCTGGCTATGTGGCATGCCGGACGGGCCGTGGAGTACTCCCGATTCCCGGGCGTGTGGGGTGTGATGCGAACGCGGCAGGCCTTTTCCATTTACTAGCAATGTGCCTGTGCGTTGCAACAGATCCAAAGTAGAATAGTACTTGTTCACAAACTTGAAAGAAAACACTCTTTTTTTATATACATATATACCACTAAAAATATATTATGTTTCACTCAAAATATATTTCTTAGGTTGTTTTGATGAGGCGAGGGAGGGATGTGGTTGCTTTCAAGATAATAAGGGGTTTTCTGCAAATTGGAGCAGAGAAGTGGGTTATTGTTGCAAAAATGGCACAACTTACCTCGCAACCTTTAGATGCAGATCTAATGGTCAAAAATGATGGATGGCAGACACACCATCATCACCAACTGAGTCTTTTATAGGAGTAGAGAAACATGTATAAATTGTAACATTTGGTTCTGCTCCTTGGCACAATCTATAGATAGAAATAACGGTTGGAAACGCTAGGGCGGAGCGTTTCCCGCCAGAGAATAAGCAGGGTAGTAGCTAGGTTGGCGCATCGTTGGTTTGGTCACATGTGGTCCCACATGTTGTAGTAAAGCCTAGCCAATGTGCGTTGACCGGGAGGCCGGTACAACAGCGTGGTATGCGACGGGGAAGGGACATTCTTCATGTACGTGCTCCAGTTTCTCGTTTTGAACTTGCGAACATGACAGGCGTGCTGCACGAGTAGTTTTGAATTTATAAGTTCAGTCTCAGTTTTTGAATTTAGGAGTAGTTCGTAGGTCGGGTCAAGCATCGAACGTAAATTACGAAGTTGATGGAAAAGGTAAGCACAACTTAAAAATTGATGGATGTAGTACTACTTAGAGTGATGCATATAATTGCCTCCAAATGTGAGCAAAGGGATCGCACATGTCTTTATTGACTGGAACGAGAATGCAATAGCACAATAAGAATTAAGGCCATGATTATGCAATCGCAGTGGTGGTTATAGGAGGCAAGAATAAAGATGCATCCATCAACGTACGACCTCCTACTCCTCGATTCAGTGTGCCGAACCACCGACCGGCGGCTTAGGAGCGGCGGCTTTTGTGGCGAGGTCAAGGTGCTTCTCAACAAAGGCGTCCAAGGGTTCCAGCCGGTTGACGAAGGCCAATGTCGTAGCGTCCTCACCGGCCTTTTAGATACCTATGTACACAACTTCCTCGTACACGTGGATGTGTAGGTCGGTGAATTCTTGCAGGGCGAGGCACCTCATGGCGAGAGCGACATCCAGGTGGACATTCTTCATTGCGTCGGCGGGCATTCGCAGGGCCACCAATGCTTGAAAGAGGTTCTCGCCATCGAGGCCGATTAGGGTGGCAGGTAATGAGGGGTCCGGGCACGCAGGATGGTGTAGTACGGCGATGTCGTCCGCGAGCTTCTTGACGACGGTGAACTTGTTGATGGTTGCAACGATCATCTTGTCCAACTAAGACTCGTAGCTGGCATTAGCGATGGCCATGAACCAACCGGTCGCCAACATCCTCTGGAGATGATCCTCGGTGCCATGCCGCGGGCCGGCGTCATGGACCATCTGGCACAGCCGCTGGCCGCTCACGCGCATCGCCGCCATGGGTATGGAGTGAGCACTTTTGCGCTTAGTGCAGGTGCTTAGGTGAGTACGATGTGGTAGATGCATTGGAATGGAGGGGCGCCTTTATATGAGTGCAAACTGCGTTGCATTCACATCGTGATGCCTCTTTTCCCTGTCCTCCTCCCATTATTACTCCCCTCAGCATGCTAATTAAAGGAGGATGCATCATTGGATGTTCAACATTTTGGGAACCGCTACCCTCTCCCTCGTCTGCGTTAAAGCCATATCAGGAACTGTCCTAGTTTACTCAATATATTTTTACCGTCCTGGTTTACTAGTAGCTGTCAAATTGAATAGTATTGTGCCACCCGCTGCACGCCTGGCTGAACACACCTCCTTGCCTCCATCAAATGCCTCCGTTAAACTCGCATGCAAACCGAGAAACCTACTCCGGCCACACGTCCGTTCATGAGCGGCCGGAATTAAACGCTATGCCAGCCAAGATCCTCCCGTCCGCCCTCGGTTTAAACGAGGCCAGACGCCAGCCAAGCTCCTATCGTCCGCCCTCTATTTAAAAGAGGCCAGACAGTGGGCAAGAATCGCACCCCTTCGCCGCTCCCCCATCTCCTTCTTCACCAGTTTCTCCACTCTTTCGATGGCTTCCGAGGAGCCGTTCTCCGGCATACTACACGGCTGGGTGGCCCGCCGAGCCCTCTAGATACGATCAAGGCCGCTCGATGCTTTACCTACCTCGCCTACCCCGACAGAGCCAGTTGCCGCCCCAGGCCGGCGCGTGGTTCAGCAACTCGTCGATCCTGTTCAGCTCGATGAGGAGTGGCGAGTTGCTTCATGCTGGCATGGCAGCATGGGCGTTGTCGCTGCCGCGTCGTACCGCGCCACCAGTGTCTGCGGCCGCGCCTCCCGTGTCTATGGTCGCGCCTCCCGTGCCTGCGGCAGCGCCATGCAGGTAGAGACAGAAGTCGGGTACGCGGAGAGCGACGAGTCGGTGGCCAGCTTCTCTGTGTCTGCCGCCATCACTGTGGAGAAGTAGAACACGGGAGGCCGCCGCCGCTTGGGTCCCATGAAGGCCACCGCCGAGGCGACGACTGCGTATACAGGTGGTTTCTTTGCTGCTTCGTCTCTTGCGAGGACCTTCGTCGACCCCGCAAGTGTTTGCCGGACATGAGAAAGACAAAGGGATCCGTGGGCGGCCATTTAGATTAGGTATTAATTATACCACGAGAGCTAGATTAGCATCGCTTAGTTCATGTAAATGTAATGAAATCCGTCATGTTTATATGAAGATCCTGCTTTTTTATACGAAATCCTTCATGCTTATATGAAATCAGTCCGTGTTTGCACGAATTTCCTCTGGTTGGTTAGAGTTGTGAAAATGTATGCCGCTGGCGTTGGATGTCGTTCTCCATGGAAGGAAGCAGGAGGAAATTTGCTGGTTGCCGTTGGAGATGCTCTTATGCTGGAAATAATAGAGTCACATCCAATCAATTTGAGTTAATTGCGTGTATTATTCTCCCTCTATAAAAAGTTAATTGCATGTACAGTGTACATGACTTGCAGGGTGGCTACAGATCCGTACAGAAAGTTAAAAATAAACAAATCCATCCTTAATCTTGTATTCTTAGTACTCTATGGGTTCCACTATCAGTACAGTAGCGAAAGAAGTATATAATAGAAAATCTAAAGTTTAAGATAGAATCCGAACTCAGGTCATCGCGTTGCGAGCATCCGGCGCTAACCAGTCCACCAAATGTTCGTTGTGGACGATGCAAGAGATATATCTCCTCTCTTATAAAAAAACAGAGTTGGTGATGATGGTGTGCCTGCCATCCTGCAATATAGGCCGTCCGATTTATATCTGACGGATAGGAAGGAAACTATGGCAATTTTACGAAAAGATACCCACACCCCTCTCCACATTTGCAAATAAGGCTTTCCCTCGTTCATCCTTTTCTCCCACAAGATAAACTACTCATACAAATGCATCTTGATGTTCTGTGCAACGCATGGGCATCTTGCTAGTTTCTTTTTAAATAGTTACTGTGATAATTGGGTTGAAGTGATATATTTTATGTCTGCCCCGAATGATCTCAAATTCACTAGTAGTAACAAAGAAAAGGTTGCCTTGTTAATTAATAGAAAACAGGGTGAAAACTATCACATGAGGCCAGTAAAAACAAGGCACACTAGGTTCAGCGGCATCGTCACTGCAGTTGTGTGCACGCGAGAAATCTACATATCGAGGGGGCTACGGAGAGAAAGATGTATCGAGTGTGTGTGAGCGAGGCATAGAGACACAACTAGCGAGTGTGAGTGAGTGACTGTGTGTGTGTGTGTGTTTCAGAGAGAGGCCAATTGATAGATTAAGATCAAGATCGAGGCGTCACCCTTCTGCTGTTATTGTTGGGGGTGGGGAGGGGGGAGGAAGAAAAGATGTATCGAGAGTGTGCGCGCGGTAGGCATAGAGGCATAACTAGAGAGTGTGCGTGCGTGTTTGAGAGAGAAGCCAGTAGATAGATTAGTAGCAAGATCGAGGTGTCACCCTACTCCTTCGGTGTCGGGAAGTGTGTGTGTGTGTGTGTGTGTGTGTGTGTGTGTGTGTGTGTGTGAGAGAGAGAGAGAGAAGCCAACAGATAGATTAGTATCAAGATCGAGGTGTCACCCTACTCCTTCGGTGTCGGGAAGTGTGTGGGGGGGGACTGGCACTTAGATATAGGGAGAAGGAGTTTATGTGATACATATCTATATTAAGGGATAGGCAGATAGCATGTGTGCGAGGCATACTTAAGCATCACGGAGATAAACAAGCGGTGTGCATGCAAGTGCTGGTAAAAATGAAGAGAGAAACAATTTCTGCGCGCATGTGTGTGTGCGCGTGCGTGTGTGTGTGTGTGTGAGAGAGAGAGAGAGCGAAATCTAAAAACAAAAGGTGCTCTCCTGGACTCCCATTGTATGTATTCATATGGTTCCAGGACTCGAGTTAACCTTACGCATATGTGTATAGAGGGAGAGAAATACACGAAGTGCGCGTGTGTTTCCGATGCCCACGGAGAAACGAGATATGTATGTGTGTGAGAGAGATTGCACAATTAATTCACATATCACTATCTAGCGATCATGGACGTGCATCGCTTGAACATAATCATCTCTACTTCGTATCGTGGCCAAAGATACAACATCGATTCAACGCTATAAAGATTGGACACTCACATATTACATTTTTTTCGAATAGTCTTTTTCAATTGTGCATGCCAAAGTTATAGTGATGTTTCTTCAAACAACCACTCTAGTTATCATGTACATGCACCATTGTTAGTTTTGCATTCAAATTCATTAGTCTTGGATGATTTAATGTTCTATTATGAAGTAATATATGTAATATTCATATATGAATTCAATGGGTACGCAATTTATGAAATGGAGGCCATGTAATCATATGAGGTAAAACTTTTAAGTACCAGACTACAATATCCATTTCTTTTTGTGCATCTATATTAAAATTAACACGGCAATGCATTATGTTTAAAATAAATAACCAATGGCACTAAATTATATATTTACACGAAAAATATATAGGTTGAGCGTTTGATCCATTTTTTTGTCAACGCGCCTCTACACCCGTACGATTGGTCGTTCCCGTGTGAACGTCCAAGTTATCGGTGCATCATCCTGAGTTATTGTCTTTTTTTCTCGGGTGGACTTCATACCAGCTATTAACTGCTGACGTGTGCCCCGTGTACACAGTCCATGACCTTCCAGCTAACACCGTCAAAAATTAGTTGAAACTGGATACGAACGATCTCGCGGGCGGCAAAATCTCCCGCTTCCTTCTAAAATTTCCGCCACCTAGTATTTAGCATGTGAAATTCCCCTTTTACCCTTGGTGCACGGGGAACAATAGTTACAATACGACCGTCATTTACATAATAGGTTGGGGTTGCTTTGGTAACTTTCGGTTCCCTCCATCACACGGCACCCCATTTCCTCTCCCCTCCCGCAAAAATGACTACTCCACAGCACCAGAGCATCTTACATCACGCCACCCGTACTTCATCGGCCTTTCTACCCCTTCCCTCTCAAAACCCTAGACTGCTCATCCACCGGCGTACCAGAGCCCATTCATCGCCAAATACGTCCACCTCGCGGATCTGCTTCTACGGCCGCATCTACCCCTCCCACCTCCCCTAGAAACAAGTAGACTGCTCATCCACCACTGTACCACAGCCCATTCAGTGCCAGCCTTGTCCACGGTGCTGGATCTGCTTCGCCGGTACTCTCGTCAACCGCAGCGCATCTGCAGCGGCTCCTTCGTACTCCCCACCGGAGACATTTGTCCACACCCCTAGAGCCGCCCCACCGACGCCCCCGTCGACGGCCTCTGATCCTCTTCGCCGACACCTTCCTCAACCCTACCGGAGCTGCTTTGCCGAAACCATCCTCAACCCCACCGGAGTAGCTTCACCTATACCATTCTCAACTCTACCGAGGCCGCTTTGCCAACGCCCAAGTCCACGGCCTCAGATCCGCTTGGTCGCACCCTCGTCCAACCTACCAGAGCAGCTTCTGACACCCTGTCCATGGCTGCAGATCTGCATCGTCGACACCATCCTGAACCCAACCATCGGAGCAGCTTCATCGACGCCCTCATCCACGGCCTCAGATCCGCTTCGCCCACACTGTAGTCCACCCTACCAGAGCCGCTCCACAAACACCCTACTCCATGGTTCTAGATCTCCTTACTGGACCCCGACTCCCAGCGCAACGTCATCACCCTTGACGTTTCTAACCTGATTCCCACCATCTCGCAAGATGCCAAGCACCCACTGCGGGCTAGGTACTTGTCACCTTTAAACCCGTCCAGCACCCGATGTACTTCAAATATACTAACAGGTTGTTGTTACATGTTATGCAGCTGGCAAGAACTACAAGGATGGTGTTTCTTCTGGATCTAACAGCTTGACGAACAAAGATCCTAGAGTGAGGCGTTGTTATGATCTTGTAAGTGTGTCTCTCTCTCTTGTATTGTTGTGTGCCTGCCAGCGTGCTTTGCTAGGATTTTCGACCAGTAATCCTTTTGTGTAGACAATGATTTCCACTACTGGCTACTAAATTAGAGATGTAGATGTCATACATGATACTCCCTCTATTACTAAAGATAAGTCTTTCTAGAGATTCCACTATAGACTACATACAGAGCAAAATGAGTGAATCTACAATCGAAAATGCATCTATATACATCTGTATGTGGTCCATAGTGGAATCTCTACAAAGACATATATTTAGGAACAGAGGTAGTACATTACAAAAAATCATAGGTGGCATGTAGGAATTCCAGTGGACTACATTAGGCTCCCTTAGAGTGTCTCCTAGTCCAGTACACAGAGTCATGACTAGTTTATGCTACGCACACAATCGTTAATTGGTGGTTTAAATATCCGTAAGGGATATGCAATGTATTATCATGTGTAGATATCTCAAAATAGCCGTGCCAACTTGCAGATGGGGTGCTGCAATGAAAAAGTACAAGATTTCTTAGTACAAGATGTATGTGGCAATTTTATGGAACATTGCAAAAAAAAGGAGAGGCAGCGGTGAGCCTATACAATGCGCTACGGTAGGTCACTCCATTGCAATAATTGTGACATGTTATTTTTATGTCAGTGTTGTTGGCCAGGGTTCTTAGGGACAGTTATTTCGAGTTATCCTAAGAAAATAAGCACCTTTGAATATAAACTCCAGATAATAAGCCAACCAGTTCTTTTCATTGCCTACCTTTTCAGCTTATCTGTGGTATGATTGGTGAAAAGTATACATTGCATTATAGTTTGTCATTTTTCCGCACATATGAAAATTAATTTGACTTGCAAACATCACAAATTGAACCCAGTGCAGTAATTAATATTATAGGAAAACAGACCATCAATATTTTTCAGAATGCAAATACAAAGATACCATCTACTTGGCACAATCTACTTTGGTCAATCTCTTACATAGAGAGCCCATTGCCTAATTTAAATGAAGAACGCATTGCCTAAATTTAAATGAAGAACGCATTGCCTAAATTTAAATGAAGAACCATTATTTATCGAAATTCGATGGTCCAAGTAGCTGGTTATTATCATATAGCAGCAGCACCTGAAAGCATCATATAGCAGCAGCAACAACTAGCAATTCACCATATACCAGTAGCAGCTCATAGCAATTCATCATATAGCAGCAGCAGGAGCAGCTCATAGCAATTCATCATATAGCAGCGGCAAGAGCAGCTTATAGCAACTCATCATATAGCAGCAGCAGCAGCTCATAGCAATTCATCATATAGCAGCAGCGGCTCATAGAAATTCATCATATAACAGCAACAGGAGTAGCTCATAGCAATGCATCATATAGCAGCAGCAGCTCATACAATTCATCATATAGTGGATCAGAATGAAAATTTGGCAAAAATTCAGAGAAGATCCTCACCTTGTTGGATGAGCTCATCCTTCAACAGCACCTCAAGGCCACGACCTGGGAGGAGGGGAGGGGGAACGAGGTGCCTTCTGTCGGACTGGGGCACCAGTCGTAGTTGTGGGCGACCGCCGGAGTAGTGCGATGGACGGACCATAGCGGAGCAGCTGCTGGAGACCATGAGAATGAGGGGCGGCGCCAGAAGGAGGAGCAGCCGGGGAGATTTGGCCCTACCCGCCAGCCATATGTATCCTAGCTGGACAGAGCATCGTCGAGGATCGGGCCAAATGGGACCAGTGGCGGTGGCTCACTCGAGGAATCCTAGCACTGCAGGCAGGGGATCGAGGTAGAGAGAAAGGGGAGAGGAGATGCAAGCGGGCAGGGCAATGAACGCTTGCGTGTTTGTTTTTACTTGAGGGTCTGGTGTGATGCGGGCATGAGCAGTGGCATTTTGAGTGTAATATAGGCAGACAAAAGAGTAATCTCGCTATTCCCCTCCCCTTCAATTTTTAGTGAGCTTCTACCCGAAGCACCCCCCCCCCCATAGAGAAATAAGTTTAAACCCAAGCCCATAACTCAAAAAATGAGTTCTTACATCTTTTATGGCTTATTTTGACAATAAGCTCTGAAAAGGCGGAATAGAATTGGCCCTTAACCTGCAATTAAATTGTGCGTGCAATGATGAATCACTCTTTCCTGCTATAGTGTACATTTAGGCATCATACATGGCATAACCTAATACATGTGCATTTCATTATAGAATCTGAAATATGCAATGTTTATGTTAGTTCATACGTTGCACATGATGTTTAAATGCCCCTTAAATCTGGTCAGTCAAGTGATGGTCTTTAAACCTCCTTCTACGCTTCTTTTCTTGATATGTAATTTAGTGTTCTGCAAGATTTGCTCACAGATCAGTTCAATTGCTTGTTTGTTATCAGCCAGCCCTACTAGGACTATTTGCTTTGATTACTTACTATTCTTGATCTAACAGAGCCTATCAACGATTTAAACACTAAGGGCTGTTGTAGTGGGGGCTTGTATAACTCATAGGTGACATAAAAGTTTGGCTGTACACTAAAGTAGGCTCTCCAAGAGTACCTGGAGGTCCAATTCGAAGGTATGCATAGTTTTTACACATCGCACACATACTAAATGCTCATTTCATTGTGTGCAAGAGATGTGGAATGTTTCATTATGTGGTGTTGTTTTGTTATAAACTCATCCTTTAGTGTTGTTCACAGACTAGAAAGTATGCATATTTATCTGCCAAGGAGACCAGTAACTAGTTTGTGTCACCTTGCAGAGGGGGTGCAATGAAGATAAGATTAAGGATTTCCAAGTACAAGATGTTAGGAAGGAGCCTTGCAAGAGAAGGAGGAGCAGCGCTGAGCCTGTTCAACCAGTTATGGTAAGTCACTGTATTACAATTACCAGGACATCCTATTTGTCCGACATTGTGCTTGCGTAGGGTTATTCACCTGTAACCCAGTCATTGGGCCATTGATTAAAACTCCCTCCGCTCACTACTATATGATGTTCTAACTTTTTTGTAAATCAGATGTATGTAAACACATTTTAATGTGTCTGTTCACTCATTATGGATGTAGTCTACTTTTAAATATCTAAAACATCTTATAGTAGTGAACAGTGTGAAATTGCTTCCTGGTATGGTAGAGTTCTTGATGTCATAACCAAACGCATATTCACATCATTAGCCTCCCTATCATTACTAGGATCTTGATTACATACTAGTCGAGATACTTCATAGGGGGCAAACAATATTACATTACTTGTTCCTTTATATAGTAAATGTAGCTAGGCCATGGATGTTATTGAGGCGTCCATGTATGCATGCTGCCAACTCAACAGTTCAATTGCTTGTTTGTTTCACGCATAGTTAAATTGCTCTTTTCAATTGCTTTATTTGTCCTCGGTTAATGAGATGCCCAAACAATGATGCCTGATGTAGGGTACTTGTATAACTATTAGTTGACATAATTAAAGGCCTTACCATTTAATTACTCTGGCGAAGTGTGCCTGAAGCTTTGAAGTCTATTAACCAACTATTACTGCATGAGGCTCACAATCTAGTTTATACGAGGCTAATGATTGCATAGTTTTGCTTGATGTAGTAGGTTTGTATGAATCCTTCTATTGTTTATTATGCTCCCTAAGACCGTTCTGGAACATGGCACACAATGTTCTAGCTACTTAATTGAGCTACAGAATGGCCAACTGGTTGCTTACTTATACGCATGATATATATTTGTAACCTATTTGTGTTTTGGATTTGGCCCCAACATCATGCTCCTCTAGTGAGCTAAGAGAGATTTCTGTATGCAGGCTGCACAAACTACCATTTTTATAATTTTTAAAATATCACCTTGTAGCGACCCGACCTCAGACGGTCAAGCCTCGTGTTTCGTACATCCTCGGATCAGTATGTTTGCACACACAAGACATCAATGTATATATCAAAGTGCAATCACATGTATAAATAACGAAACTGATATATACCTCATAAGTCTCAGCTGAAACAAGTAATCGGGTGTGGAGTCCCATCAACGCCATCGGCAGGTTGAGTGTAGACCGTAACCCTCAGATCGTAACTCTTACTCGTCGAAGAAAATCCTGCAACATGATACGTTGCAGCCGTGTAGGTCAAGACATTGAATGTACCGCAAGATCACAACATGAGAAAACAGATGGTAAAACTATACTATATGCAATATGGCTTTTGTGGCTCGTGGTCTGAGTTTTGTTTGCGTAAAAGTTGGTTTTATTTTCCCTACATCAAAGGAATAAATGAAGTCTGTACTATGGAGTTTTCTATCATGACATGGTTCCGCCAACCGATGTCTCATAGCCCAAAATCATCATAAGTTGCCCACAATTAAGTTATCAATCCGTGTTGAGAGTTCCAGATAGATCCAAGTCCAGATGCTCAAATTGCCCGTGAATCGGGACACGGCTAATCGATTAGGTTTTAACCTCTCAGAGGTTTGTACACTTTACCCGCAAGATTCGATCCTCTTTTACGCTCGCACTTCGTGGTGTTTGAGAACAAGATGACCAAACATGGTCTTCCAAGAGTTCCCCGACCACCGTCCGGCGCTCATCCAATCCTACCGTAGTTCTACATCTGCTAGCACCGCCCTAGCCAGAGTCACAACTAAGGTCAACCAAGCCGAGCCCATAGTGGCTTGCGGTTGCACGTAAGCTTCCGGGCATGAAGTATTCTTCCGCCTCTTTGAGTCTAGGTGAAGCTTTCGCAAGATGTCATGGCGCTTCTCCATGCATCCCGCCAACCACCGGTTTCTCCAGGGTGCCCATCAACCGTCCTTCACCCAAAGAGTGTGTATTGAATTCTTGTCTCGAGTCGCCTTGAGGCCTTGAAGATGCAGTCCTTGCAGATTCCATCATGGAGTTGTCGCCATTGACGAGATCCTCCATTCTCACACCACTCGAGCACTCATACCAACCCCGCCTACTATAGCGTAGCATTAAAATAAATAACGTCCCGGCTTGGTAACAGGGTGATGGGTTCCTACCTCATGCATACTACTCAACTACAAGGATTCAATATCACTATCGGAGGGTTGTTGCAAAGATGCCACTAAATGCAATAAAACATAGGTATGAAAGCATGGTCAAAGTGAACTTGCTCGGTATTACTTGATGAAGATAATAACGCCTCGAATAAAGACTTGGTAGAACTATTCGTCACTCCGCTGAAAATCTATATTAAACGGACAATCATATAAGCAATCATCCTAGCAATCAATTCTATCAATCATAACAATACTCAATCAAAATAAAAGCAACAAAGAAAACCAAGTCAAAACCAAAGGAAAAACTTCAAAGAAAAATTCAAGGAAAAAACTAGTGGTGACCAACTCACACAAATCTTAACATAACATCACTAAATTACTCTAATATTTTTTCTACAGCAAAGAAAATATAAATCTAATAAAATAACAGAAAATACATTACTAATTTAATAACTAACAAAAAGAACTAATATAAAACTACTATAACCATCCAGTTAATACTAGAACAAATATAACAACTAGCAAAACACTAAGACAACTATAACAGCAAATCATTTATTAAAACATTAATAAACTATACTAAATAAATATAACAACTAATGTGTTCACAAATAACAGAAACAAAAACAATATAACTTGAAGTGGAAAAGAATTACTATTAAAACTAATAAAACTATTTTTATCCACTATCACTATGAACTAAACAAGCAATTAAAAAAACAGTAGCTAAACACTAATAAATAACTACAAAAATTTATCTATTGTAGCTAAACATAAACATATAACAACAAGTGAAAATCTACAAAAGGAATGAACTAAAATAATTAAAAACAATAATTACATAACCAAAACAACTATATAAGCAAAACAGTACTGTTTTTACTAAAATCTAATTTAAAATACTCCAAAATTACCAAACTAAATCCTACGGCTAAAAAATATCACAAGTGACCAGGAGCAAAAAGAATTAATTAAAAACCTATTTTTAAACTCAAGTTATGGCCAAAATACTAATCTGAACAAAATTTATCAAATGCAAATTTAAACTACTCAAATTTGAAATCCAGAGACACTAACAGAAACTTCAGCAAATTTGTGACACATAGCAATTGGAATCACTCAAAAATACTAAAAACTCTAAAAGATATGAATTTTCTAAGATTGCTATTTTCTGGAAAAAATGAATTACGGGATTTCGTGGATCTCACCGGAGTAGTCGTCGGAGTTGGGGAAGAAGATCGGATCCGATGTTGCGGTTGCTCCTAGAGGAAAGGAGATCACGGGACGGTGGAGAGGAGATCATATAAACCTCAGGAGAGGTCGAGGGCGCGGCGGCAGCACTTGGCGGCGGTGGTCCGGCGAACTCCGGCGAGGCGGCACAGCGACGTGGGTGTGGGGCTGCTGCTGCTGCGGAGAGGAGAGGGGAGGTGTTGGTTTGATGTGTTGGAGGGGGGGCGGTGCTTGGGTATTTATATTGGGGAGGGAAGGGTTTTTCTTGGGGTAGGGGGCAAGAAATAGACTAGGATTAGGAAACAAAGAGGGAAAAGATCTAGAAACAAACCGGAATAAACGGAACTAGGAAAAGATTCCTACTAGGAAAAGAAAAAAGGAGGCTCCCTGGCTCCCTTGGTGCATGCGGCGATGGCCTTGTGGCCGGCCGGCCGCTGGCTTGGCCTTGGGCCTTGGCCCTTGGCCCGGCGGGGCGCAGCGATTTTTTTTTTTTAAAGACAGAGACAACAAAACAAAAATAATAAAACCAAATAAAAATTGTATATAGGCATATAATATATCAAAATTTTCAGAAAAAGATTTTCTACAACATGAACAGTTATATAGAATTAAATAAAATTACACAAATTTAAATAAAGCAAAGAGTGCTTCAGCTCTAATAAAATCCAATAAAAATCATTTTAAAATACCAAAATGAATTCAAATTTATTCCTCTCCAATTTTCTGTTGTAGGAATCATGTTACCCTATTTTCCATGTATTTTATTTTTGGAGAAAAATAATTTGAATAAAACTCAAATAACTCCAAATTGAAAATAAATTCAAAAGAACTTTGAATTTATTTCTTTGAAACTCCCTACTCATATTTCATATGTTTTGAAGAAGTCATTTTATCTTCGCCGTGAAAATCATTGAGTTGCATAAAGTTTCAGAATTGGAAATATTTTCCAAATGAAATTCAAATATTTTCAACACCCTTGTCATTTAAATAAATGGAAGAAGTCATGTCATCTTCTCTCCGTGGTTTTGTGATGAAGAGTATTTGAATTCACGAAAAGCATAAAAGCAAAATGAAAGTTTGGGAAAGTCCTTTATTCCCTCTCATTTAACTTTCAAAAGTTTCAAATTTCACTCAATCAATCACACAACAATTCAAACAAACAAACAAATCTATCTATTTATTATAACATTCCAAAATTTAAAATTTTGGGATGTTACAAATCTACCACCCTTAAAATGAATCTCGTCCTCTAGATTCGGAGAGGTTAGCAAGAAATAGGTTAGGGTTTGGGGTCTTCTCAAAATCCATCGATCGTCTCCGGGTCTCGGTGCTACCACCCTTAGAAGCATTGTTACGGTTCCATCAAAACTCGATACTCCATCCTTATTGCCGACAAAGTCGGTCTTCTCGAGATATTAAGGATAATTCCTTCTCTAGGCTCTTCCGTAGTGGCATAACATTTTCCTCAATTCTTTTGTCTTTTACTCTTGGTAAGGTTATTCCGAGACTGGGTCTTCATAGTCGACGGTTCGGCGCCAATTCTAAACAAATATCGGTATCTCATGGTGGTCAACGATTTATGGTTTCCCTCGCAAAACGGGTCTGGGTTGAACCTCACCGTATAACCTACGGTTGGCAACAACTGCCGTGTACAAGGGAAAAATACCTATACCTTTCTAAGGTTTAAACAAGGTTTTGATCGTCGTCTCTCTACTATAGGTAAGTCACTCAGATTTTTCCATCCCATATAGCAAAGCAAATAATAAGAGTAAGTCGGTATGGTGATCAATCCATCCCGCACCCAAATCATTACCTTGTACATGGTTTAGCGAATCTCGCATTCTAACACTCGGTCATCCTCACAAGCGTTGCAGAATTTCTCTTGTCGACGAACCAAGTTCGGAAAATTCCATTGATTCTGCAAGCTGAACAAAGCATCTATCGTTTCTTCACAACTCTCGGGTTTTTGCGTAACCTCCTACGAAACGTATGCTGATCAAATCGCAGTCTTCCCAAAATTTCTTCTTCCAGTGGGTACTTGACCCTTATAATTCTTGGGCCTGTGGGTTATGGCCCACTTCAACACCAGCATGATCTTGGGATGGTACAGACACAGAGATTTGACCGATTTTGGGTCAGGTCGCTACACACCTGCTTATGCTTCATGACGTGTAACATTATTATTAGTCCTGTTTTTTCATATACAAGATAGTCTGTCTTGCTCGCTTCACTGTTGTAACTATATTTTTGCCCTAGTCATGTGTACTTACAGAAACATTTCAGGATGAAGTGACATCAACACAAAGATCTCAGAGCAGTGTGGCATGGCCGTCACCAAATGATTATGGATTGGAATTGGAATGTGCTAATGTTCTCGAGCATCAACTAGAAGTGGCAAGACAACGTGTATATGATTCTCAACATGTAATAAAAATGTTGAGGCTGGAGTTGCAGGTATTAGATGCAGGAGTCAAAAAATGAAACAAGACACTGAGGTAACCACAAAGGAATTGGAGATTTTGCAGACTGAAACTTGTGCTATCTGAATCCGGCCAATCCTATTTTTTGAAGAGATTATAGTTCAAATGGTAAGTTTTGTTGATGCGTGTCCATGATGTATGAGATTTATTTGCCAAGTGTATGTAATTTGTTGTTTCTGCATGCTTTTTCTATCACTGGTGATGCTATAATGCCCACTGGATATAATTTGTTGTAAATTCTTTATTGCATAGTGTAGGATTATTCTTCATTTCTATGCCTTAGTCTGTCTAGTCTCTATTGTATAGTGTAGGTTTTTTAGAGGCGATAATATAGAGTAGGATAATTCTTTGTATATGCTATGTTGTTGAAACGGGGCCAACACGCCCAAACATCACTTGGACGCCATCCGAACAAACAAACATGTGTTGTCAAAGCGGGCCTTAATTGGGCTGGTCAATTAATATTTAGAGTATCCCAATCGATGTGACCCACCGTAACAACGGCTCTGAGTAGGCCATTAATAGGCCGAAAGCTCGATAGGGTCATATAAATGGAAACGGCCCGCAGGCCTCTAGCAGGTCGAAATAAATGTCAGTTTTATCTCAGCCCTTTTACTTGACGGGCCAGTAAGAGGACGAAAGTGTTTTGGGCTAAAATAGGCCCAATTTACGAATCAGGCTTTTAATAGGCCGAAAGTCTCGTCAGGCTAAATCCCTGCTTAACGTGGGCTGCTAATGAACCCAAAATCAGGTGGAACCGACAAAGGCCCAACTGTTGTGCGGGTCGTTAACAGGCCGAAATACAAAATGGGCTAGAAGTTGGCCCATGTACAGAATGCGCCGAGGAAAGGCCGAAAGTCACAACGGCCTAGAAGTTGGCCCAACTACAGAATGCACCGAGAAAAGGCCGAAAGACATACTGGCGGCATATTGGTCCATATCTATAATGGGATGCTAATAGGCCGAAAGAAGGTCGGGCCGTAATTGAGCCCAAAGACGTGGCGGGCCGTTAATGGGCTGGAAGTTGTCAAATCTAAAATGGGGCTTTGATGGGCTGATTCTGCGTAGCTCGTATGGGTCGTGGTTGTGAATGGGCCTGGCGCAAGTAAGCCGCTAATGGGCCGGTCCGCTTATTTTGACTGGCCCGGCCTTTTAACTTGAATGGGCCACAGTTGGGCCGTGCCACATGCTGACTTATCATAGGCGTGTCCTATCCATTGGCTGGATGACATCAGTCCCAAGGCTGAGTTGACACGTGGATCCTCCGGCGAATCAGAATTTTACACGTGGAAATCCCCATTGGTCAGGGATATTAACAGGTTATCAGATCCAAACCGGAACACGATAGCTTAACGGCGACCCGTTATGGTGGATACCACGTGTCGGTTACCCTTGACGAAAGCACTTCTATGACGTGTCATTTATCGTCATGGAAATGGACACTTCCGTGATGATAATTTTGGTATTGTCATGGAACACTTCTATGATAGCACAGGCATGACTATCTTGATTCTATCATAAAATCGTCATGCATGTACATGCATGACAGAAAACGTGACCTACTGTGACAAACACATATCATCACGGAAGTGTATTTTTTGTAGTGTGTCCTTTCTGCTTGCAGTAGAAACATTCAGTCTCTTTAGATGCTCCTCCTTCTTCTTCTTCTTCTTCTTCTTCTTCTTCTTCTTCGACTCGGACTTACAGGATTCAGTAGATTTCTTCTTCTTGGACTTGCCCTTCTTCTTGAAACTGGTGGTCTTGTTGACCATCAACACTGTTTTGTTCTTTTGCATTCTAGCTTCCGTGGTTTTGAGCATAGCAAACAACTCGTTTGCACTTTTCTCCATCCCATTCATGTTGTAGTTCATGATAAAGCCATCGTAAGATGGGGGAAGTGAAGCAAGCAAAATATCTGTCATGAGTGTTGGAGGATTTCCAAATTCCAGAGAAGTCTGTCTATCAATATAGCCAACAAGCTTTACTATATGCTCACTCATTGAGCAACCCTCTTTCATCATGCATTCAATCAAGGCCTTGGTTAATTCAAAATGTCCGGTCCTTGCCTGCTTCTTTGACAAAACTTCCAGTGACCCAATTATGAATTGAGTAGTAGATTGTTCAAAACGCTCATGTAGTTTAGGATCCATGCAAGTTAACATGAGGCACTGGACTGAATCATAGTCATCACTACCAGCAGTGTAAGCAGCAACTTCTTATGGTGTTGCATCCTTTCCGGGAGCATCACCTAGGGACTGATCTGGCATGTTCTCCTTCTTAGCACTCCTAGAACAAATCTCGGGTTTCGAATCCAATCTGCATAGTTTCCACCATCGCAGCCAACTTTTCTTTCTCTAACATAGGGGCTAAGTTGAACATATTGTGAGCCATTTACCTGCAACGATAGACACAAAATTCATTTAGACATTTATTCATAATTAAACATTGCACTTCTAAAATTAACATCTCTCATAATTAACATTGAGTGATTCAAATCCAAATCTAGTTCTCAGTCATTGATGTGGACATCACTGATGACGAGAATTTTGACCGGTGGGCAAACTATTTCCAATCATATCACCATATGACTCTTGTTCATCTTTCGATGCTTTGTGCTTTGAGCTCAGAACGATTCTGATAGAACTTCAAGATGACAGTGATATCTACACACATGGTCGAACCATCTCCGTCTTACATCTCTCATCTCATTTGAAATCATGTGGACATGACGAACTCCGAGATGTTAGAATGTCATAGACGGTTGCAACATTGGGAAGAGCACCTTTTAACTTGATATTTACGGTGAGAGATCGCCCTAATAATTGACTACTGCGCAACCAAAGGGTGCAAACAAAAAAGGATTAAGCATCTCAAGCAATTCATAAAAGCATGATATGGTATAGCTCTCGGTGCCAGGAATCTTTGTGACCATCTTCAATCTCCAGTTGAAGCACCATGACGGCCAACATTTCATTGCCGTGGCAACCATTTCAAAAATGTTACCATGATGGCAATTTCAGAAAACGTTGTCGTGGCGATTGTTTCAAAAAATGTCGTTGTGGCATCAAATTCAGAAATTCCACCGTGGCACAAAATTATAGCTTCTCGTCCCGCGCATAGTACACCTTCTCCTCGTCGAGGTCCTTCGTGTACGGTTGCCATCATCACCTATAACCTGTAGGCTATCTCTATGAAATCTACATTTGTGCCAATCTCGTGGCTCCAGCCATCATGTCGTGACACGCATGCCACTTAACATTACAACATATAACCCTCTCATACATAAACTCGTTCTCATGATGAAGGCTATACCACATCATGTGCATACCCTGCAAAACTAAGTTATACGTCCTCTAATCGATTTTAGCAAAATTTCAGTTACGTGGTTAACCAGTTTAAACAAGTAATACTATCTATGTACGTCCACAATTTAGGCGATGATTCTTGATGCTAGATTAAGTTTCGGGTGTGTGAAAGAACAGATTTAATCAAAAGTCTCGCCCCCCACACTAAACTTTGTCCAATACACATGACCCCCTAGAAGATCATCCATCTTTGGCACCCTCTTGTGTACGCGACGGTTCACTATTCTCAAGTTCTCAAGTATGGTGAAGCCCAAGGAACTGTTAGCAGATCATCTACAGCCAGACCTGATCGATTGTCAGAACCTTGTAAAAGCGACACCATGAAGCAACGCAACACTCTAGGGAAGCATAGCAAGAACATCAACCCTCACAATCACATGTGATCTAGATTGCAACTCGCGCCTACTCATATAACTGCTCATGATGCCACTATTGGGAAACATAGTAGAAAACAAAAAGATTCACGCCTACGATCACCCAAGATCAATATGAAGATGCATAACGAGTTGGGATCACGATCATTATCGTCACCGAGTTGCAGCGGAAGAAGAACTTGTCGGTGTAGATCATACTTGGAGTCCCTCGAACCATGGATGAATGATCCCACGGACCGCCCATGAACAGACCCTCGAACCGAAGACCGAAAGCATGACCTCTCTACTTGGTTGCAAGCGCGCAACCTTCAAAATCCGGCAGTGCTTCATTGTCCAGAACTAATTGTCGCCAGAAAATTAGAGGAAGGAGATTAGAACCACATAGGGCTTCTAATTATGAGTATAAGAGGGTTAGCCTAGCTCTAATTAGTCAACTATGACCAACTAGAACTAGAACTAGAAGAACTAGAGGAGGCTCCAACTTGTGTTATCTCAGAGGACAAAATCCCCTGGTATATATAGGTTGGAGGGGAGGGAGAGGGCATTCACCAAGGGGGAAGGAGTCCCCCTTGGTGCATCGGCCAAGGGGGGAGTTGGACTGCCTCCCCTAGTAGGATTCGGCCACCCACAGGGAAAGGGGGGCACCACCTCCACTTGGGCCTTTGTGGCCCAAGTTGCCTCCCACCTCTTAATGTTTTTAGGCCCGCTGATATTTAAATTAAATATAAAATGATCTAAATACTTTCAGACCATTATCTATATTTTTAACATCTCCGGAAACATTTTCCACCTATTTATAATTTATCGGTAACACCCGGTATTACCCGATATTCACCGAAACCCTTCTAGTGACCCCAAAACACTTCAGGATCCTCTCAGAACAATTCAGAATATTCATGAAATAATTCCAAAAATATAGTATCACGACTCCCGCCCTACTAACACTCAGTAGATCGTGATTGCCTTAAGCTTGTGACCCCGTACGTTTGGTAACTCATAGACATGAACGAAAATGATTGTTCAATGACCGATAGCGGGACCGTAGACGTCCATATCGATCCCTATGAGCACATGAATGATATTCGATTGAACCTTTGTTTATCATGTGATGTTCCCTTTGCTTCGCGATACTTCACAAAACCCAGGATGCATCAGTATCCTCCTGAGTCATCACCATGCATGCTCACTATACCGAAATCCTCGTTACCGGCTTCTTTCTCGTTATTGTGTTCCGGCATCCCCGTGACAAAGTAACATGTGTTTGGCCAGATGATGATTGATGCCGTCACACAGAGCGGGCCCTAAGAATATCTCTCCATCGTCGGAGGAGCAAAATCCCACTCTTGAGCTATCTAGTCCCTTGTCAAACCTTCTGATGAACCCGTAAGTTGTCATTGTGATCACTATGTTATAGGTGAGCAACCCCAAAGCCCACCATACGGTAAGAAGTGACTACAACACTCTCATGTTCTAAGGAGCAAAGTCACATGTTAACTTTCTGTGTTATTACAATTTATCATAGACGATATTAACTCAATGCATAACAAACAAGATTGGGTCGATTCAATATGAGCGTTCTTCCAACATGATAATCTCAATGTTGTTTTAGGATCATCATTACACTTTATGATATCCTAAGATCCGGAAAACATGATCACCAACAACACTTGAGCTAGTCCCAGAGGCAAGACTAGGAACCTTTTATTTAACCGTTTATTATTCCACACATGCATATGAGTTTTCCACTAAGTCGCATATTCCAGGACCATAGCAGTTATAGCATAGAATATAAACTCTATAATTATGAATATGGAAATATGATAATACAAATATTATTGCCCCTAAGGCATATTTCCAACAAGCGCAACACAGCCTCAACATCCGCAAGGACGGGAGGCAGGCCAAGCAAGCCCTCTATCATTTTGCCACCGAAAAGTGGCAGGCCATCAGGGCGGAGATCACCAAGCTCCTAGCTGTTGGGTTCATCAAGAAGGTCACGCACCCTGAATGGCTTGCCAATCCAATCATGGTCCATAAGAAGAACATGTTCTGGCGCATGTGTGTCGACTATAAGGACCTCAACAAGGCATACCCCAAGGAACCATTCCCTCTGCCACGCATCGACCAAGTCATTTACTCAACCGTGGGCTGCAAGAGGTTGTGCTTTCTGGACACCTATTTAGGCTACCACCAAATACGGGATGAACGAGTCCGACCAAAAACTTCTTTCATCACGCCTTTCGGGCCTTTCTGCTACATCACCATGCCCTTTGGTCTCAAAAACGTGGGTGCAACGTACTAACGAACCATGCATAAGTGCCTCCATGACTAGATCAGAATCAACGCTGAAGCATACGTTGATGACATAGTGGTCAAGGCTCGCCAGGGCTCCAGCCTCCTTTCTGACCTCCAACAGACATTCAACAACCTGCGCAGTTTTAGCATGAAACTGAATCCCAAAAAGTGTGTTTTCGGGGTTCCCGCGGGTCAGCTGCCAGGGTTCATAGTATCTCATAGTAATTTTCTTGGCATTATCTTGCTCAGACACATGCTGGTTCCAAATGCTTTCCACAACTGCTTTGAAATCTTGATGCTCCAGCCAAAAGTTCTCAAACCTAAAGAGCATGGATTTGGGAATGTCAGTTCCAATAGAAATAACACAAGGGGTATGATCATACATAGGTTTGGATAATGGCAGGGCTTGAGTGTTGGGATAGTTGTAGGTCCAATTTACAGAAGTAAAGGCCCAATCTAGCTTCTTCAATAGGGGGGCATCCTGCATATTGCTCTAGGTGAAGGTTCTAACTTCCAGAGTAATCTCAATTAGGGCAAGGGCACTAATAGCTTAATTAAATTGCAGCATGCTAGAGAAGTCACCAGAGCCCAAATTTCTGTTGTGTGGGTACCTGATATACTTGAAATCACCCATAACAATCCAGTCAGTGCCTCCAGGCATTTGGATGTTTTGAAACCAGTCAATGAATTCAATTTTGACTTTGATATCACAAGGGCCATAAATATTTTGCAAGCTCCTTACGATGTTGTATTACCGAGAGGGCCCAGAGATATCTCTCCGACACATGGAGTGACAAATCCCAGTCTCGATCCATGCCAACCAAACAGACACCTTCGGAGATACCTGTAGAGCATCTTTGAGATCACCTAGTTACGAAGTGACGTTTGATAGCACACAAGGTATTCCTCCGGTATCCGGGAGTTGCATGATCTCATGATCTTAGGAATAGATATTTGGCATGAAGAAAGCTATATAAACTCAAGTGATATGATCGAATGCTAAGCTTAGGTTGGGTCTTGTCCATCACATCATTCTCCTAATGATGTGATCCCGTTATCAAATGACAACTCATGTCTATGGTTAGGAAACCTTAACCACCTTTGATCAACGAGCTAGTCTAGTAGAGGCTCACTAGGGACATAGTATTTGTTTATGTATTCACACTTGTATTTAAGTTTCCGATCAATACAATTCTAGCATGAATAATAAACCTTTATCATGAACAAGGAAATATGATAATAACTAATTTATTATTGCCTCTAGGGCATATTTCCAACATATTTGTTAGGATCCGTGAGCTGCCAGAATGGACAAACGTAAACTTGGCCGAGATTGAGAACTTTTTTTTGGAATAGGCATTCTCCTTGAAAAAGACTGTCACTCCAAGCATCAAAGGGCCCCTTGAGGCTCCCACATAAGGCACAAATTCAAATTTGTTTATTATCTTAGCACAGAAGTTCTTTAGGTAAGCACTGTCAAAATTTTCTCTTTTAGTTTCTTGAAGACAGGTGACTGAGAAGGCTGATTTCAGTTGTTTTGAAAGGGCCAACCATTGGAATTAATGTCTCTCACATTTCAATTAAGAAATTTCCAGGATTTGTTCACCGAGGATCTGTTCGTTGTCATAATAAAAAGGGAAACTGATGGGTGCCCATTTTGTCAGACCAAAGCAATGGGCAAATTCTCTAACTATGGGAATGTACTGTAAAGAACTCCTCAAACAAACAATTTGCAACGTGATCAGCAAAAAAGGGGAAAGCCAAAGCATCCACATCAAATCATGCATAGAGATCACACTGATTCAAATTATTATTGTGGGTGTGCATGTGTGTGTGCGCGCGTGCGTGTGTGTGTGTCTGAACTCTACAGTCATTCTATGTTGCACTACTAAGATAGCACTATACTGCGTGTCCCGACGAGGAGTGGAGCAATATGAATCATGAATTGAATGTGGCAAAAGTAATAACAAGCTAAACTTCTACCCGCATCAAAAAAACTTCGGTTGACGCTTCTCAGAACAGTGGTACTCTTTTATGTTCTTTTATAGCATCTTCAGCCAGGTACCTCTAATTCGACCCCTCAAACGCCCGCGGCCACGCCCGGTCACTGTCTTAAGCCCCTATTTGTCCATCCGCGCAGCCATAATCCTTATTTTCTTCTTCATATGTCCGGTCACTTGCACGTGATTGGTGAAGATGAAGCAAGAGAAAGAAAACAATGAATAAAAAATGAGAAAAGGTGATCCGAGGTGGGGCCATGTCCTATGTGACGAATTGATCGGGTGTGTCCGTGAGCCCTCATATCCTCCTTATATTTGAGATGGATATGAGGGTTCGCGGACAGCCCGGACATATAGGAAAGATATAACGGGTCCGGTTGGGTGAACTTTTTGCTACTTTTTACTTCTCTCTCATGTCCGGTCAGTGGTCCCCGTGCCCGCCCGATCAATTTGAGAAGTTCGGTTGTAAATGCTCTCAGAGAGTGGCGTTCTTTTTTTCATAAAAGTAAAAGTGATATTTTAGTTAGCATACCTAAATGATTCGTTTCTTTGGAACAAGATTTTCATGGGCAAAGATTTCCTACGTGGTGTCCAAGAAAGATGACGCTTGCTCTACGTAGTCCCACGTACGTTGTGGGCCTGATGAGCCCCTGGAACAATCGTACAGCCCATGAGCGACAGAGATGCACACAAAAGTGGGCCCTCGCGCTGGGGCCACAGAGCCATGGAATCTCTCTCTTGGGGCTTCAGCTTCACTGCCGCCAGTGGTTGTTCGGTGGTTGTTTCCCGTGGGGTGCCATAACTACGTACAAAGCTAGTCACTTCCATATCTTTCACAAGATCTAAATAGCCTAAACAAACCAAGCTAGGCGAGATTTGCAAGCATAGCATAGGGTTGCTTGGACGCATCCGCGGCACACACCAGCGGGGAATGGCCAAAAGTGCCCATGATAAGACGCCCCGTACCCCGCCATTTATGATGAGTCAGGGACTCGGAGCGGGTGGGTTTGAATGTTTGCTGCTGGTTGTGTGTACCTACACCACCGCCGGCCGTACGGTCACTTGTAATCATGCGAGGTGAAGGTCGATGGTCCTTCCCTGCCGAGGGAGGCAGCACAGAGCAGCAGAGCTGAGCAGGCAGTGCAAGCTGGTGTGACTCGTGAGAGACCCGGGGAGAAAAGTCCATGGATTCGGTGTAGACGGGCGGGGCGGACCAGGTGCGCCGTCGCCGGCGAGAAAGCAGGCCGTGCATGCGCCGGTACGGACGCGGCACCGCCGGCCGTTAATTTACCGCCGCCCCGCGCGGCGTTCGTTATGAATCCTGCACCGTGGTCGGTCTCTGCACGCTGCACGTAACTCCTACGTGCGATCTGCTTCTGCGGCCGGCTTCTTGATGTGTGCATGCATTTCGTCGTCGTCGTCTCCCGCGCGCCTGCGCACGTTTCATATGTGATGAGAAAGGAGAAAAGGAAAGGCTTGAGTAGCGGACAGCGCCTTGCCTTTGTTCGCCGTACGCGTGTCCACGTAGGTAATGCCCGGGCTGCCACCTGAATAGCCTCTTTTGTCTCCCACGTAGGTGGTGCATTTAGAAGCGGTCGCCACCAGACAGCCATCCGCGAACCACCCTGCGGAAAACACTAGGCTCACACTCGTCCGTCGTCCTCCTCCTCCTCTTCAACAAATAATCAACACCGCCGGTCGCCAGCGTGCGTGCGTGCGTGCATGCTTTGGGGCCGGCCGTCCCGATCGACACTGACGCGGGCACTGTGCCATGACTCGAGTGAATATTCGCGCCTAAAATTCAGTGCCGCGCTGATGGCGATCGAGTACCTATGAGGGTATACTCTATGTCGACTATGAGAGTTGGGGTGCCCAAGCAGAAACAGGCAGATCAGGAGGTGATCATGGGATGACATGACTAGCACGCACGACATGTGGGCGTACGCTAGCTGGGCGGTACGCAATACGCCAAATTCTTACGTACCGGCCCGGGTATCCGATGCAAGTACGCAACGCATACGTCCAGGGCAAATAGCTAGCGATCGAGCTGGCCAGTGTCCCACTCCACACATCCAAACCATATATGTGCCCGCCCAGCTCACCATCATGCAATTTACTACATGCACTCGTTCGTTGGTCAGTAGCTAGGTCGACGAAAAGTACAGTGGTGTCGTGCTATGGGTAAAACAACCGGCCGGTCTCATAGCACAGGTCAAAAGTGCATGCATAATAGTACTCTAGTCGACGGAGTAGCATCTATCTTTTCAACTTGGCAAAAACAAAAACAAAAAACTAATATTTTCAATAAAATAGTAGTGCTAGAAAGACAGACCGGCCTCATTGTACGGTAAATTTCGTCCTTTCTTCTTTTCCACCATCGGTTCCGAATCTAGTCGACATGGTACATTCTGAGGGGGGACGATGAGACCTGCCTAGCTCGTGCACGTTTGTGTTACTATATAGTAGTAGTACACTACTACTATTGTGTAGCGGAATAGACCAGGCGTGCGTACTAGTGTATGCTGTACCATAAGAAAAGAACGCCCTACCCACCACCCCCGCTAAAGTCCAGTGCTGATGGGAGCGCCTATATATACATAGAGACAAGGTGAATAAAGGGATCGCGCATAATGACATGGATCAAAGGCGCCGAGAGATTAGATGGATTCCTTATGTTTTGCGTTGTGTGGGTGAAGAGGCAACAGAGAAACAGCGGGCTGAAACTTACGTGGGGCAAGAAAAAAGAGTCTAGGGACGTCTTTAGTCTTTAGACCATCCTCAGCAGATTGGATACTTGGGTACACGTCTCTCTCCGGCCTCTCCTCTCTCTGGTCATCACGAAGCTAGACAACCGATAGGTGGAAAGGAAGATGTTCCTATCCTATTAGGTCTATTTTTTTTCATTTTTGAGACCAAGCTATATGTATGTATGCTATAAAGCTACACACCTACACAAACAGCCCTTAAGATATTGAATTGGTAAGAATTTTTGCTTGCGTGTACGCAGATATCGTCGATCGTGAACGTAATCATCACCAAAAGAGGAAAAGGGGAGTATGCACAAAAATGTGCGCACACCCCGCGGCGTATGCGTATGCGTACAGCACGACGAAATGGACCCGATTACGACGGGCAGGCGAAAAGCCAAAGAAAAACGGAAATGCTTGCAATTGCATCCCCATGGAAGCAAGTCATTTTAGTCTAGTAGTAGTAATAACTAGGATCCATCCAAGTGTCCCAAACCAGCGCGAAATTAGGAGGCGTCCACAGAGGCAGCAAGCACGTCACGATTGCGGCAGCTAGTTGGGGACATGCACAGCACCGCACGTACGGCTCGCCATCGTTTTCGCTCCTACAGTAGCATTTTCCGCGCTGGGGCTCGTGTACTGTGACGCGAGACGCCAAAGCCCCCGACCCCCGTGCCCCTGTACGCGCGCGTCTGCGTCGTCACCTCATGGACGGACGGTGGCCCGTGGAAACCCTGTGCTGTCGCCTGATCCCGTGGCCACGAGCGCCCGTTGGTACGACCGCGCAAACGGCTACATGATCCAGCCAGACCCGAGGGAATCCGCCCTGCCTCCCCCGCATTGGAGGAGCTATCCATCCGATTCGGCTGGCGCTGCTAGCTGTTCCTCTCCCCCACCACGTCGACCCCTCCCCGGCCCCGGGCATGCATGCGGGATGCGGCCACGGGGCTTGCACAGTGCGGCTTCCTCCTTTTCCTGATGGATGGGAGGGAGGGCGCACAGTGGCGGCTTGTGCTGGGGTCAACATAGTAACATCCATACATGCATTGCATTGCGTGGTGTGCGAGCACTACAGTGGTGTGGTAGGGGAGACGGCGTTTGTTACCATGCACGGAGACGGAGACGGAGGGAGTGTGCGCATAAATGGGTTGCTCTGTGCGGCATCTCAAGAGCCACAAGTATCTCTGGCCCCGGCTGGGAGCACGGAAGGAGCGCATTCATTGATGTGGTACGTGCCAAAGCTCCTACCTTTTACAGCTGCGTGCGTGTACCCAGAGCAGCTGACGCTGACGCTGACTCGCCCTCACCCCACCCGATAGCTAGCCAGTAGCTAGCTAGCTGCCGCCATGCAGTCGCTCGTAGAGGATTGAAAATAAAATAGACGAACAAAAGTGATGTGCTTATACGTCAATCGGTATCCATGTACTAAAAGCATTGGTGGCTCTGCCTGCCGCCACGGTAGTTCGGTCATGTGGCTGCCGGTAGTGGATCCTCTAATATGAAGGAGAAAATTCGCCTAAGCTACAATTCCCTAACTTCCCTCCTTCACTTCCATATGATTAAGGCTAAAATAAATTGAATCGATTTGCAAATTACAAATATATTTTATACATTTACAAAATTACATACAAACAAATTATGATGCAATAAAGTTAATTTTAAATTTATTTATATCAACAATTTGTAACTGTGTACAGTATCTATTTAAGTAGATAATACAGTGTTCGCTACAATGCCCATAACTTTCCTTCTCTGGTTTACAATGCTTGGCTGCCTGCCCAAGCCCCAAGGGCAAGGTCCACGGTTCACCGGCCGGGGCCGAAGAAGATGAATAGTGATTCCTGCGTCAAGTGGTCACTGTTGTTTATTTGCTCGTATGTTACCACCAGGACTCATTAATTGCCTACGTCACCCGACTCCTCACTCGCCGCCCTGCCTGCCAAATTGAATAAAAGTTGTACGGAGCGCTTCCCGATTGGATACACGCAGGAATGGCTCCAGCAGCGAGCGAGCGACCCACCCGGCAAATAATCGTGGCGGTAGCGCTCGTATTTATTAGGATCGAAAGCAACAGTGCGAGCCGATCGAGTGCCGACGCAGTGCAGTGGCCGGTCCCGTCGTCCCGTCTCGAGGGGCCGTGCGCCGTTCGTTGAGCCCACGTTATTATCCTCCGAAAGGAAGGCAATGTGGTGTCCGCGTCACTGTTAAGACTAGCCATAGTGCGTAAGAATATACACTAAGAATATACACATATCGCAAGACTACGCATTACCTTCATAGTGGGTAGAAGAACGTAAGTTGCCAGAATACTGAAAGCTTTATTTATTATGTTATAGACTCATATTTCATCGGGACACGTGATGTTACAAAGAATGGCCAAGCTAAGCTTACTACAACTACCTCTCTCCTCATTAACTCATCGCCACATGTGAAATTCTTTGAAATGACTTTCGATATTCTTCTTTGAAGCTTCTTCCCACTATGGCTAGTCTAAATGAAGGAAACGAGTTTGTCACGTACGACTCGCATGGTTTACCAACCAACCGACCGTGGCGCCAGCTCTGCGCGCGCGTCCGGCGGGTCGGCGCTCAATGCGTGCACGGCTGCGGTCGGCCGTGCCGCCACGGTGTGGCTTGGCTAGACTACCGCCAACCGTGTGCTGATAAGTAGTAAGCATTTGTTTAGATAATTAAGCATTTGATTGCGATCGATTGCTGCTAACCGGCATTAAGCGCGATGGACCGGGCGGGTGATGCAGCCGCAGGCGAGCCGGGCTTTGAAAGCCGCGGGGAGAGAGAGTACGGTGGGTCGTCCCGGAGCAGGAACGGGGTCTGTCTACTCTGAATCTGAAGTTGCCCATTGGTCAGCATCCAGTGGCCTCGAGGAGCTTAAGCACTGTTGGGAATCTGCAGCGACACTGATGAGGCAGTGTTATGCTTTCAAAGTGCATAGTCATGACGCCGTCGAAACCAGCTACACCACACGAAAGAACCGGGTCCCGTGAGATGATGTAGCAGAGTATCAAGCCTTCAATCCTTGCAATCAATGCGACATAACTTACCAGTGTACCCGTATGACAAAAGAGAGACAGGGAGAAAGGTTGATGCCCCTGCCATCTTTACCAACCTGTCTCCACACTATGGATGCACCAACATCGATGCCCTCTTGAACATAATCGCTTTCTCGCAGAAAACAGGGCATGCATGTTAAGAGATTAAAAACCACAATTATATAGTCATGCAACATGCCAATCTAAGCCTGCGACAGCAAACCCTGAGTCCTTGCCAATTCTTCTACCAACAAACAGCATTTCACCTGATATCACTATCAGCAAAGAGCCCACTAGGGTGGTAAATGTACAAAGTACAAGCTGAAACGAACGGCCAAAACCTACATACTCAACATCACCTACAACAAAAGGAACTACAATCCATCCATATATGTCAATACAACCTATGGTATGTTTTTCGGAGTCACAAACTCCTCATCCTTGGATATGTCAAGCAAAATAACACATTGTATATGCAAGCTAAGACTAGCAGCTATTTCAACCAAGAAAATTCCACACTTTACAAAGGAGCGGGAAGCCACACTTGCATAGCATAAGCCACGGGCATTGTGCCGGCAGCCTAACGTATGCTATGGGTCCGCCTTGCAGAAATTTAAGCTACAATTTCCGACTGAAGGATCATGCCACCAAGAACCCCAAACAAGGAGCGTTCAGTCACTTGTCCTAGACGACCCACGACAGCTGCCACCGCTGCATCATATATAAATCGGCTTCACATCATTAGCCCCAAAGCTTAATGCACAGGAAGGGCACCTTCGCTGGCGGTTTCTGAGCAACTTCCGTATACAGTCGTTGCAGAAAAGATGGTAGCACTTGGTAATCACGACCTAAACGACATGGGAGAACAAGTTCAGATTCGATATGTGACCAAGGTTGTAGGAAATGAAGGCAACAGTATTCACCTCTTTCTGTCGGTCGCGACAGACACCACATTTCAATATTCCCCTGTACTCATTCACCTCCTGATGAACCTTTTCCAACACCGACGATCCCTCTGTCTTTGCTCTAAGAGAACTAGCTTTCCTTGATAACAATTCCAAATCGTCCTCAGTTCTCCTCTTACTAAACCTGGAAAAACATCATTACACTTGTGACGTCAAGAAACCTGAAGATCACATGGAGTGTGGAAAAATAAATCTCTGCAAACAATTACCTATCCTTCTCTAGTTCTACAAGAAGCCCAGCAACTTCTAGTCGACTCCTCCCAACATTGGATTGTACTTGATACATGGACTGTCTCAATTGTTGAGCCTCTCCCAATACATCCGCCAGCTTTCTTTGAGCATTGCCTGAAGAAACAGAATGTCGCCGTCCATCCTCCGAAAGTCTCGCTGTCTGCTCTGACCAAACTTTTAACTGCAAATGGGCAAGGAAAAACATGTGTGTCAAGCACTCGCTAAAACAGAATGTTCTCCCTACATTTATGCGTCTAAATTTACCTTGTCGTTTAACTGGGCGATTTTATCTTTGTACAGATCCATCAAACCCTTTGCCTGCCATAAATTCCTGTTCAGATTGCATAACTCTAAATGCAAAGTATCCTGTGCCTGTTTCACCTTAACGCCTTCCATAAAGATCTGCAGTAACATGTAGAGGCTTCAATAGGTCGCTGTTTAAAAAGATTCTTATAATTTCATCCCCAACGAATAAAGACAAACATGACTCTTGAATGACCATGGTTGATTTTTCTTGTGCAGTTATGCTAATCTGATTAATCCACCAAATATGCACACAAATTACTAATTTGAGGTTTTCTACACAACTTCAGTATGTAGCATCGTAGATTAGGAAATAGCAAAATGCATTGTAGTTGCGGCCTTTATCTCATTCAACCGCCACAACACGCCTTTTACTTCTCCAGCCACCTAGATTTATCTCAGTCTGGCCAAAACCCACTTCCACAGTTTGGTTCCATTTTTCCGTGAGGTGTCCCTGAGACACTAAAGTAGCCTAGAATCGTCTAGGTGCCACCGAATTGGCTCAAAGAATAATTCAATTTACTAGTATGTTTTTTGCATCTCCTCTTTTCTCCCATCTTCTTCCTCTATCCCCTGAGACACTAAAGTAGCCTAGAATCGTCTAGGTGCCACCGAATTGGCTCAAAGAATAATTCAATTTACTAGTATGTTTTTTGCATCTCCTCTTTTCTCCCATCTTCTTCCTCTATCCCCTTCTCTTTCTTGTCTGCCTTCCCCCCAACATACACACGTCCAGATCTGGAGAAAACAGAGCCAAGTAGTATGTCAATGCTCTGGATGCCGTCCTAGCACATCTTCTCCCTCACAGCTGCTGCAGATTGAAACGAGCCCAGCGGTTTGTTGTCTTCCTAACATTTGTCCCATGACCTCCCCTCCTCGATGTGAGGTCAAAGGTCTCCTTTTTTTGCCCTAAAAATGTGAATTGAGGGTGTAAATCCATGTTGTGGCTTCCACTTTATGTGCATGGCACTCGCACATGCATGTGGCACCAGCTTTGGGGCACTCACTAGAGGACCAAGGCATAATGAGGATGACATCCAAATGCACAAGAACAGGCTTTAAGGATACCAATCTGGTCACCTTGGGCGTGCATGGAATCGAAAACTGCTGCATTGCGCAATACAAGTGCTTGCCTCATCTTAGGAACAGAAGCAAAGCACTCCCAGTCAGTTTCCTCCATGCACGGTAGTGCTGTCTTGGATGCCTCGTCCATGCATTCCTTGTAGCAGCAGGTGACAAAATCATCTTATTCCCCACCAGCAAACAAGAAGCACCATCTCTTTGACACTGTGGACATCTCGTTGGATTCACAGGTGGTGCTCGGCTCAGTGCAATGGCCATGTCCCGAATTACTTGTCTTAGATTTGTCTAGATATGGATGTATCTAGACATCCGTATCTAGACAAATCTAAGACAATAATTTGGGACGGAGGTAATATCTACTAACAGATACTTGTTTTTTAGGCATACAAAAGTAAATCCATATTCCTAATAAATACCATATTAACTACTCCCTCCGTCCCAACATAAATGACTCAACTTTGTACTAGCTTTAGTACAAAGTTAGTACAAAGTCGAGTCACTTATTTTGGGACGGAGGGAGTACAACACTGAACCATTTTTACCAAAAAAAAAAAACAGATTTACCGGATGCACACCCTAAGCTGGAATGAAGATGAAAAGCAGGATTAACAGTGAACCGTGCCTGGCTCAGTGGCCTGCTGTTTGACAGCAACCAAATTAACTTACAAAAACTCATTTTTATCCCACAGTAGTGGAGCACAACGTGACCATGTGGGTCATAACAAAGCTCAATCGAGCATGGTGGCAGAGCAAATGGCACTGCATACCAAACACAACATGATACCGATCAGGGCAAAGGGCATAAGCCCAACGAGAATGGCTCCATGTGCCCAGATAGTATGAGTTCTTTTTCCCATGGCAAAGAATGAAAATTCAGCTTGTAAAGGGTAGCATGTGCTCATGAATCAAGCCTAAGTTGATAGTGGCACAAGGGAACTTGAAGCTGATATTTGGTTATGTGTCCTGAAAGACTGCAAAGTAACGAAATATGCGATCGTATAAGCATGGGCTAGCAGTCTGCTAATTTGTGTTGCAAATCACCTGGCACGTAGAGCAGAAGTTGTTTGTGTTGGTGTTTCTACGTTGAACTCCTGTAAATGTCTACTGTCTTTGGTTTCAACAAATTAAGTGGGAGATTAATTCTCCATGCTGAAAACAGAAATCTGATGACGTCTCATACTAATGTCTTTGGTTTCAACTTTCAACAAATAAACAGTCCTCCATGCTCAAAATAAAAATATGATGCTCAAGCTCACTTATTTGTTAATAGGCTACCAGGAGATTATAATGATCTGGACGGTCTCATGGCGTAACTACCGTTACTAACATGAAAACCTGGATAAAATCATGGTGGTAACCTAAACCTTCTAGTTGCACATTTAAATTATTATTGGCATGTCCGCAGGTTATGGGAACTGAAGTCAAACAAGCTTTAAGTGAAATCAGAGTTATTGTGAACAGAAGTGGGTGATTTTAAGGTTACACTAATGTTGAAAACAAGGATACATCAGCACGAACAAAGAATAGCAAATGAGTCCATAGAATTACCTTTGTATTGTGGTCATCTCTCTCGATAATTTGCTGTAGCAATTGTTGATTTTGTGTTTGTATATCTTCATATGCTTGCCCAATACTCTGAAATGTCAAAAATAAGTATTTGTAGAATACTGATAATCTGTATTTTACAGAGATGTAGAGATGAAACAGACCTCAATCTCTGACAGGTACGCTTCACCTTCTTCATGCTTTGATTTCAATAATTCAGATAAACTACCAATATCTCTGTAATGCACAGAAAAGTTCACGAGTTAGCACCACTTTGACCAGTAAAAATAGATAATGTTTCCAGCTTCTGCCTACTTCAACACATGTGATGGCTTACCTTCTGGCACTCTCCATCTTCCCCCTTAATTCAGCAATCTGAGCTTCACCACTTGCTAGTCTCTGCTGAGACGTTGCTTCAGCTTCGATGGCTGCCTTAACACGCTGTTCTAGCCTACTATCATCAAGAGAAGATTTGAGGCTATGGGCACGAGCCCATTCACAGTATTCTCTATCTTTCGACTCCAGCACATCTCTGTCACAAAACAATAAGGTATGGACATCAGAATGGTAAAGTTTGTTATAGTAGAACTTATGAATTTGGTAGTAAACAATGTTTAAAAGCTCAACAGATTATTTCGGATGATCTGATCAATGGGCAATAGGAGAACAAGCAGAGTGGAACACAATAAATTGTAGAGGTAGTTTCATGAAAGGTTTCTGCTGTAATAAAACTACCTTGAATCAGTAGATTCGCGCTTATACATTTCCACAAAGAGCTTTAACTCGCAATTTGTTTGCCTTAGTTCACGAACCTACAAATCATGTGAATCCAGTGGCTTAAGAATTCATAAAAACAATATGAATGGAAATCAAAGAATCTAGCTAAAACAAGCCATTTCCTGATGCCTGCTAAGACAATGCAGCTAGTTAAATCAGCAATTTTTTAATTAGTACCCTGGACCGTAGATCCCTTACTTCAGGTCCAGCACGAGTGGATTTACATAATGATTCGTTGATGGCATGCTCCTGTAAAGCACAAAACGAATAGCTTAATCTTAATTGAAATAGTCACAAAACACTCATTAACTTCTTAAACAAGCTCATATCAAGAAATTTACATTTCTAGCCAGAATATCAGAAATGGAGCGAACTTCAGCTCGTAAAGAATGCAATTCTGAAGCATCATCCTTGTACTTAGATAGTTCAGTTTGCATAGCGCCCATTTCTTCTGGCAGTGATGACACCAGCGCTTTAAATTCTGATATGGTTTGGTTCCGACCTGAAAATAGGAAGTTTTTACTTATTTAGATTCCGATATGGCCAGAAGAGAATAACTCAACACTATTAGCAAAGTCAAACAAGAATCATCATACCAGGTTCTCTCGAAGATTCTTCAAGTTTCAGTGCAAGCATATTCTTTTCATCAACTACTTTCCGCAGATTCTGATCTAAAACTGCAAGGGTTGACTCACAATTGAGAGATACCCTATGAGGAATTCCAGACAGATCAACTTTTACATTAATTTCCCTTTCTTGCCATATCAATTTATCCTTATTAACCTGAAAAGGCAAGTAGAAGCCGAGTCAAACATAAAATAAATAGCTGAGGCTCTTTGATACATGAAAAGTAAATTATACGAGCAGTAACCACCTGTAATTTCTCTAATAGTGTCCGGCAGTGGTCCAACTCTGCTTGTGACTTCTGGAGTTGATCCTTCAGAACTTGGAAAGCTTTTGAAGAAGAAATGCTCTTCAAATCCGTCAAAATGTTCTGTCCATAAATTGCAAATGTAAGGCATGCAAGAATATTTTATTGAACACATCTTCCTTTACTCTAAGATTGACTCCAAGGTGGAATCTCAAATAAGCCATGTCAACATTTAAATTGTAGCCAAAATGCTAACCTCAGATTCTTAAACAATTAAAAGGTGCTTTGATCAGACATCTTTTAGTTGAGAGGATGGAATTTCAAAACCATACATGTTATGCAAAAAAAAACATCTATTTTTGAACGGCACATCTGTATGTCGCCCTCTGGAGACTAGAAATAATCTAGGATTACTTTCGCTAATGTTGGTACTTGATAGGGAAGCAAACATCATCCAAAAAAGCTGCAGCGAAGCACGGGTGGAAAATACTATTATGAATCAACTCTGGAAAGACACTCAAAAAATGTAGAACAGCATTACTTCACTTGTATGGCACCTAAACAAGCAGTGTGCAAACCTGAAAAGTAGCCAACTTGTTCAAAATTTCAATTCTCTCTTCATGAAGTCTCCTTATTTCCGCCAGGCGTTGTGAAATCAGACCCTGATCCAAACAATAGAGGAAGCAACAACTTTAGGGTAAGAGCAAACATAGGCAACACTGGAAGTTTAAAACAAGTATTTAATATTTTACCGTAAACTCCTTGTGAGAAGCCCCTAGATCCTGCAATTCCTTTTGTTTGTCTCTGACATTATCCTGAGGGAAGCTTTTATTTCCTGAAGTTGGAAATAAGATTGGAGTTCCATGTGTCGTGTCTCCCTGTGCTTTGAGAACTGCCAATTTGTGGTTGCTTTCTTCCAACTCAGCAGCAGCACTTGCCAACTCCTCTTGAAAAGTTAACAAACATCTCAGTAAAGTTAACATGGTGATCCTTAACATTAGTTGCACACAGCATCATAGGCACATATATACTGTGCGAACATTGCCTAAATAGTTAATCTCGTCTAAACAGTGGAAGGGACATTGTGTGGCTAGGTGATCCAGTAATCCACAAAAACAAGGATCAGCGATATATTATTGTGCGTACTAACTCTGGTTGGGTTTATAAGTCAGACACGGGTTTTTAGGTGTTCGATTTGACTAATAAAACATGTCTAATATGCCACAAAAATTATAAGAAACTTCATTTGACGACGAATCTAAAGCGATATTTTTTGTGAAATATAATACACATTTTGCTAGTTAAACTGAAGACCTAAAAACCCATGCCCGACTTATAAACCCAATCGGAGGGAGTAAGTACAGACAGGTTAGTGGAGGAGAAGAAACATTCCTACCTAGCCAGCATATCTAATCCTGGCCGAGTACAACATGCAGTGTTGTGAGGGAACCCCCGGCTTTGCCTCTCACACATATCCAGATCTGTTTTCCAGTTGCCTTTCTTGTCCCAATCCAGCACTGGCCTCTCTCCATTCCTCCTGATCTCTCTCCAACTCTCTTCAGTCTATTATCTATCCTCATCCTCTATCAACCTCGCTATTGTCAATGTCTGACCAGAGGTAGGAAGCAGTAGCAACTACGTGAGGCAAGAGCAGCAGATGGGCGAAGAAGGTTATGGTGGTTGCAACACACAGAGGGAAGGCAGTGGGAATGGATTTTGGGAGAGTAGACGGCTAGGCAATGGTAGATTTGGGGGAAAGGGTGATGTGGTGACATATCCAATGTGATTTAAGTGTCATGTGTATCCATGTATGTAAAGCATCTCATGTTTAAGCAAGAAGATACCCTCAACTACAAGGCGTGTGTCATGCATATCAGAAGGGTATATTGGCAGGTATCGAAGGTGTCAAAATAATATATATATAGTAAGACACTAACAAACTGTCGTATGTACCAGGGTCATATCCACGTATGTAAATCATCTCGTGTTTAAGCAAGATACCTTTAAGGCGTTTCTGTTCAGCTTTGCTTCGAGCATTTAAATATCTCTCTTCATGGTGCTTCTCTGTCAGCTGTCTGTGCTTCAAGTGGAGATCACCAAGTGCTCGTACAGCATCATTAAGCTCTAGTGATATCTCACTAGCAGTACTTCGCAGTTCCCTAATGCGCTCTGCAGTGAAGCAAAACAAGGAAATGTTACCAAAGGGGTAAGAAATTTGGCAGTCCTTCAGCTGTAATTAATAAAAAATTATTACCAAGGAAATGTGAAGAACAAACCATCTTCGGGTAATGCAGTAAAGTGATCTAACGGTAACTTCTCGTTTGCATGCCATGAATCATTTGATGAGAACAAGATATTCTGCAGCACATCAGTAGTTGACGAGTGTACGTGGTTTTCCAAATGGCAACCAGAACTTTCTGTGGCACCTGTCTTAACGAGCCTGCTAAGGAAGTCCTTGTCTTTCCGGATGCATGCACCATCTGAATAGAAAGTTAGAAACTAAAACTGTAATTTTTGGGACATCCAAGTTTAGAATATTCCACAACCATCGACATAAATCAAATACGATGAAATGCTTCCATTACAAATTCCCCTCCCCAAAAAAAAAACTTGCAAATCCTAACAAGGAAGAGTTAGATGCATGTACTGCTTCCATTACAAATTTTTATACATGAGGAAACAAATTATTAGCCGACAATCAAATTAATTCAGGCAAGAACAAAGACATACCTGTAGACTCGTTGCTAGGAACTGCACTGCAGGAAGAATTTTGGGATCCACTTTTGCAAACAGAGATAGCCTTCAAATCTCTCACAAGCTGTTCAAGTATAACATTTACAGTAAACAAAAGGAAGACTTGTAGTTTTTGCAGTTACAACAAGGTAAGGTTTTAGCTTACATGCTGCCATGACTTGTTAACAAGATCTTGGGTCTCATGGTGAGACTTCTGTTTCTGTTTGAGATCATCAAATTTACCCTCGAGGGCATGGTACTCAGACTTATGGACTTCTAGCTGTTCTGAAAGCTTTTGGTTTCTGTATTTAATTACAGCAAAATCAAGCTGCCAACCAAGAACGAAGTTATAATTAACACTATATATAGAAAAGAAGTAATGGAAATTACAGTGTAGAAAAGCCAAAAGAAGGAACATTCGAGATGAAAGCAGCATGGATTTCTTTGTTTAAATACAAGGAACGAAATCCAATTTATGATCATGGCTTGACAATACTGCTGTAATGAACAGTGCAAGAACAAAATCCAGAAGAGAGCAGTATGGCAAATAATACAAGTGCATCAATGATGTGTATCCGTTTCTACATCTATATGCACAGTGGCCTAAACATCATTCCACAACATATACCAAATGAGGCTATATTAAAAATCCGACAATTGTTTTGCAGAAGTATCGATTATTGTATCCTTAATCATCTCTCTAAATGGATACTATATTTGCTCTCATAGTGAGACAGCTTTTCGTATCTAACACCAACCATGTCATGGACAATTTCAGCAAGGCTTTTTTGGCCTAACTAAAGGAGTCAACAAGTTGTACGGTACACTTCGCAGTGGTGGACAAATGCAGATTTGCCAACAGTTCATGCATATGTCAGTAGGTTTCCCATGCAATGCCCAAGGTAAACACAGAATGCAAGCAGGCTGGCGAATCCGGTAAAACCGGATATGCTCAAGGTAAAATAATTTATGCTGCGATCTGAGAAGCTCCTGCGATTCACGAAGTAACCTAGTAATGTCGTTGACCCCAGCTACCTAATACAGGATCCAAATAAGCTTAAAGTAGCAAGCCTTTACAAGCCAGCCAGCAAGCGTGAACTACTTAACAGCTTGAAATGAGGCGTGTACCTTCCTGCCGTGAACTATAGCGGCCTACCTAGAGACTTCAAATGAGGTGTATATCTAACATTCTCCATCTATTCTACTTCTAAAGTTTTAAGTTGGTGAGTTCACCCACCCTCATGCGCCCTTACATGTGGGACCTATTGAACCTAAAATAGAAAACTGCATTCATAACAAAAAAAAATGGGGACCTTACGACACAGCCTCCCCTTATGTCCTCTCCTTGCCATCAGCACATAGTGCGAATAAAATATTTAAAACTCGCTTGCAAGGTATCCCGTCGACTTCCTTTTGTTGCCCAATCTCCCTACCACTCACCAATCCAGCTGCTTCTCGCCAATCACCGTCCCTCAGCGTTCTGAAAATTAAAATTACCGTCCCGCTTTGGCTGCAATTGTCCCATCACCGTGCTGTCCATCCACAACCCACTCTCTGTCCCTTTCGCTTTCCACCTCTCAGCTGAAACGCACTGGTTTGGAACGGAAATTCGGCAGAGACCGTCTCCACGCCTCGTGCCCTGCATACCCAATGCGAGATGGCGCCACGTGTCCAACCTCAGGATCGCACGGCCTCCGCTCTCACCCGCTCCAGCGCTCCTTCCCTCGGCTCCAGCAGCTAGAAACCGATCGATCGAGCCAGCTCGTACGAATGCCATGGCCAACGACCAAGCTCAGAACCTATTCGATTGCCACAATCAATCTGGATAAAATAGTGAAATCACCGCCTGGCTAGTCCTCTCTTTTGGTTGGCCAAATATCTCAATGATGGGCTAATGCTGACCTTGCCCAAGATAGCAAAACATGGATCAAGACGGCTCATTCTGTTACGATCCATGTTTTGCTTTTACATTGTTAGTGCGTGGAGTGGACTCTAGCTTCCTGAAGAACTACGTGGAAGGGAACTATATTTGACTTCTTTTTAAATATATGGAAGAATAACATGTTTTGTACCTACAGTTGTGTACTCAAAACATATATGCGCGATGTGTAAACAATTGCTGTTCCAACAACATTCGTCAAGGCTTATACTAGCCTGAGCTTATCCCAAATCATAGGATTTACTAACAAGTAGTGTAAGACAAATGATTTCTATTACAACTACTCCCTCCGTATCAAAATATAAAAAACGTCTTATATTTTGGTAGAGGCTATGGCAAGACTGGGCACAACACCCACACGGCCACACAATGAACCTTCCACGACTGTAGCCTTTATTACAAGAAATGAACTGTGATACTGGCGATTCGTTTTCATCAGAGAAGCTCTTTTTTGTCATATTTTACTTTCAAGCAAGTTTCTCATACTACAGAGACCGTTGCGGAAAGCGTGTCACCAAAGATCAACTTTGAGCAAAGTGACTGATTTTGCCTTGCTGAGCAAGAGCTCGTTGCGATGGGCATGCACGCTTACCATAGATGTGAGCTCTTCAAAAAAATAGTGTACAATGCACGCACATGAGGGCTATGACCAAGGGAATTGTGTGTTGGTACGCTGATGAAGAGGAGCAACGAATGTGACGTCAATGTCCCTCGAGTCATGCGAGATTTGGCCGAAAGCACCGGATACCCTTTTTAGATAAATCATGATAATATATATGTTCACCTTGCAAGAACAGGATGATATGGATCACAACACAGTTATAATCCATGATCGTGTAATCAATATTTCTGTGTCTAAATTTGTTGTACCATGGCAACGCACAGGCATTCGACCAGTGTTGTGAACAATTTCAGCAAGACCATTTGGGTCTAGCTAAGGTAAGAAGAGATGTTGTGCACCAAATTTTGCAGTGAGGTAAAATCACGGCAGAAAAAGTTTGGGCATGCCAACCGTTATAGTAGGACGTGCATGCAAGGCGTAAGTGGGTTGCCAAAGCCGGCTTCAACGGACATGTAGCCCCACGTAAAATGAGTCTTTTTGCGAGGTAAAATGACTGTTAATGAGATTTCAGAATCTCCTATCGACTCATGTATTACCCTAGCAAATTCGTGGACCTGGGCTACCTGATACACGATCGAAATACAATTGAGTAACAAGTCTCCACACGGTAGCCTATACCTTGACAATAGAGGACTACTTAAGAGGCTTGGAATGAGGCGTATACCTTCTTGTCGTCGGATGAAGGCGGAAGCGCTGGGCGCTTGGCGGGAGGTACGGCATCAACACCCTGCGCAAAGGAGCCAGATAGCCGCCGCTTCCGATCGGGCTCGCCGGTGCTCCCCATAGTTCTAACCCTAACTAGCCGTCCGGCCTCCAATCCGCCGCATGCGGGGGAGACCAAGCTCACAAACACCCGGACCGGTCCTCACGAGCACGCGCAGCACCGGCCCAGCCCGCCGCCGCCGCCCAAACCCTACCCGGCCACGGGATCGATCGGAGGCCGCAAAATTTTGAGGGTTTGCTCGCGGCACGGGGCCGATGGGGGATTGATTATGCCGTGCGGCTGAATTTGGGGTTTTGGAGGGGCGGATCGAATCGAGGAGATGGGGAGGGTGAGAATTAGCGGTGAGGTGCGTATGCGTGCGCTCTGCGAAGAGTCTAGGCTCCACAGAGTGGAGAGGAGAGGAGGGGGGGAGGAAGAGACGGCGGAGGAGAGGGCTAGCTGGGGTGGGGAACGGAAGCACGCACGGTGGGGGGGAAAACCGCACGCTCGGCACCCATCCGGTATCGGGGAGGAGCGGTCCGGCCAGCCCCGCCCGGCACGTGTCCACGGAGAGCCTTACACTCGATCGACACTACAATGCGTGCGGACAACCATGTGAGTTTGTGACATGCCACTCCGTCCCGATGGACCCGACCTCATGGCTATGGGTGACCCTTGTGGGTCGGGAAAACCTTGCCCTCGATATGTGATGACTTCTTGACGAATATGATATTTTAGCAGAGTCGCTATATGGATGTCGCGCCATAATTTATGGAGCACGCTCCGTAAACGACCTTGTAGTCTTCATATTTGGAGGCTGGGAGGTTTATATGGAGCTCGAGCTCTATACCCAATCGTCTACATGAAAGCAAGTTTTAGCTTCGTTCTTCTTCCGTCACGTGTGAAATTTGAAACGGCCCAGCCTCTCACACACCATCACCGACTGGCACCTGGCCATTTATTGTCATGCCTGCTTCATCGGATTCCCATGGCCGGCCTGTCGGATAACCCTCACGCGACATCATCTCACGACTTGTGTCTAAGCGGTCGGAGAGATGCCATGTAAGCAATCGGCAAGCGTGTGAGCGCGGCCGTGTTTTCCACTAGGAAGCACGCCACTTGATGGCCGTTTGCCACCAATGGCCTCCTTAACTGCTTTCTAAATGAAGGGTTGGCGGCCCCAACAGCCTATAAAAGGTTGTTGCTGCCTCCTCTCTCTCTCCCATCGCCCTCTTTGGCGTCTCCAAAAATCCCTTCAGCCCACCTTCATTTCATCTCTTCCTCTCCAAACATGTTTCTAAAAACGTCACGTCGATGCCTTGGACCCCTTCTGGGGGCAGATGCAAGTGGGCCCTGTCAAGTTCGCGAGGGACAAGGTGGAAACTTAGCGGCATACTTAGCACCGTGCGCTCGCCCTTGCCAGTGCAGAAGCATGGCCGGCATGGGGCGACCGCGTGGAGGCCATCTTTTGGGGGATCGAGGCATGTAATGCCGCCGCCACGGAAGCATGGCTGTTCTGGGACGATCGGGTCGAACCCACATTTGGGGCGTTGAGTCTCGCATTGCCGCATCCCCACTTGACCCTGTCATGCAACTAGGCCCCGCTGGCAAATCCAACCATCGCCGCAACTATTAGCTAATTAGTTGATAGTATAGCTAAGTATTAGATGCTCTATCAATCCAAGTCGCAATACTACTATTTTTTCAGACAAATTATTAGAGATGAAGTTGAATTGAATCAAATATATTGTGAATTTTCTATTACTGGGAAAGGACTGTTGTAGTCAATGACAAGCGAGACCTATATAACAAAAATATGAAGACTGCCTTTTTGATCTATCTATGTTTTTGTGTTTCCTCCACGGTCTTCGTATCTTTACGGGGCACAAATATGGACTATGCTAGAGTTGCTCCTACCCGTGGTAGTAGATGATTACTTTTCTTTTTTGCTATCAAGCGATGATTAATTTTTGAAATCCATTGTTTGGGAAGCTTCTTCTCCCATATCAACAAGAGATTCCAAACGTTCAATTGGTCAAAGACGAGCAAGCTTCTTCTATGGTAGCCGGTTGTCGTGAAAATAGTCTCCACGACGGTTGTGCATGTATGGTGATAGAGGTGTCAAGTGGTCAGAGCAGCTTCAACTAGCGAACACGACCAGGGCTTGAGTTCTCGCAATATAAATAAGAAGGTCATGACATGAAAATCGTCGAAGCTACGAGCAATTTGGCAGAACTCTAAGTTCCATGGTCAACAAACATTGGCAGACTGCTTTCAACTCGGAAAGGATTCCCTGACGTACCACTTTCGGGCCCACATGTCAGTGGCTCAATGGCACCTTGCAGTATGTCAAGGGAGTTGTGTTCTTCCAACTCATAACTAGTTATTCGTGGCTAAACACAAATTTCATTTGCCGCATTTTTCTACAACGGTCAATAGCGCACAATTGCTCGCGTCACACGTGGCATGGTACGTGGTCTAGCAATCTTAACACATGATCTTCTAAAAAACAATCTTAATGCATGTATGGTTTTTAGTGTGTAACACGGTTCTTTGCATGGGTCTCCAAGTTTTTTTTACATTTTTTACCTTTTACTTTTACCTTTTCTTCTCCTTTTATAGATTAATAAAATTTGCATGAACATTTAAAAATAGCAAAACTTTTCAAATCTGCATGAACATTTTGAAGATTGCATGAACATTTTCCAAAAAGCACACAATTTTTTTAAGAATGTGTGATTTTTTTAGAAAATGCATGAACACCTATTAGAAAATATGTGAAAATTTTCTAAGTTACACTTTTACTTAAAATGTGTGATTTTCAAAATAAGTAAAATATCATTTATTAAATTTATGTGAACATTGTAACATGGGTCTCCAAGTTTTTTTACATTTTTTACCTTTTACTTTTACCTTTTCTTCTCCTTTTATAGATTATATTATTAAATAAATTTTGCATGAACATTTAAAAATAGCAAAACTTTTCAAATCTGCATGAACATTTTGAAGATTGCATGAACATTTTCCAAAAAGCACACAATTTTTTAAGAATGTGTGATTTTTTAGAAAATGCATGAACACCTATTAGAAAATATGTGAAAATTTTCCGAGTTACATTTTTACTTAAAATGTGTGATTTTAAAATAAGTAAAATATCATTTATTAAATTTGCACATTTTAAGTTTAAATAAATGATATGATAAATTATAAATATGTGAAAACATTCAATAATGATATGATAATTTCTAGAAAGTGTGTGCACATTTTATAAATTATATGAATAATTTCTAAAATTATTGAATGTTTCTAAAAACATGTGAACAATTTTAAAATATATGAACATATTTTGAAATTACATGGACATAAGTTTAAATTCATGAATATTTTTCAAATATGCGAACTTTTTCTAAAACATGTGTACAATTTAAAAGTATCACAACATAGTTGCTAAATTACAGGATTATTTATTTTCAATACAAAAATATATTGTAAAATAACAGAAAAGCGAGTAGAAAAAATAAAAGGTCCTTTTTAGGTGTAATAAAAGGGTTTGGCGAGCGTAGTTTCTCACTTCATGATGCGCTCACTTAGCACAAGGCTATGAGTGGGGTGAGCGCAACCGGAAGTAAATTTCAGAGTCAAAAGCACTATTTTTTCTCATGAAAGTAAATCTGTACCTACATGAGAAGTAAATATTTGCTTCTGATGTAAGAAAAAAAAACATATTTCTTTCCTTTTTCAGAGGCATAACTATGCTTCTGGTGGAAGCAAATCTGTGCCTCCACGAAAAGCACAAATTTGCTACTTGTGAAAGAAAAAAACTTGTTTTTTTCGAGAGACACAATAGTGCTCTCCACGGAAGCAAAATTTGTGCCTCCATGAGACACACATATGTTATAAAAGCATTTTTTTTTCTTTGCCGAGAGGCACAACTGTGCTTCTCACGTAGGAAAATCTGTCTCTCCACGAGAAGCAAATCTGTACTTTTCACAGAAGAAAAAACCACGCATTTTTTTATTTCAGTGAGACATATTTGTGCATCTTGTGGAAGCAAAACACACACACACACACACACACACACACACACACACACACACACACACACACACACAAATCCCCAAAACCAAAAAAAGGAAAAAATATCATCTAAAAGCCGAAAACACTTAAAAATAATATCCCGAGAAAGCGCCCAGCACCACTTGACGCGCTCTCAACCCACCGAAGTGACCCTTGCGGGGCTCCCGCAAGGGGAGCTCCTATGCAGCGCTGCATGCGCCAGCTCCACTAGCTGGCGCTCACAGCCGCCTGCTCGTGGGCCGGCCTATGTGGCGAGCGCTTGATCGCTTCATCGATCTCCACGCCTGGTCACTCGCTCGAGCGTTGTTTCACCTGTTGCTAGAAAAAAAGAGCGTTGTTTCACCTCCGTTGAATTTTAAAAAATGAAAAATATAAATGTAAAAATTGCAAAAGTGAAAATTTTGACATGTATAAAATATTTATGATTTTAAATAGGTTCATCGAATTTCAAAAAAGTTAGTTGAATTTAGAAAAAAAACTCCTCGATTTTGCAAAAGGTCTATTGAATTTGGGTAACAAACTCCTCAACTTTGAAAAAAGTTCATCGAACTTAAAAAGGAGTTCATCAATTTTGAAAAAAGTTCATCGATTCTAAAAAAAGTTCATCCATTTTGAAAGAAATTTATCAATATTACAAAAAGTCCATTGATATTACAAAAAGTTCATCGGTTTTGAAAAAAAAGTTCACAAATCTAGAAGAAGTTCATCAATTTTGAAAAAGGTTAATCAGATTTGAAAAAAAGTTCAATTTGTGAAAAATCATCAGATATGAAAAAGAGTTCATCAATTTTCAAAAAAAGTTTGCCAAAAAGTTTTATTGATTTTGAAAAAAGTTAATCGAATTGGCATTCAAATTGGAAAATTTTCATCAATTTAAAAAATCTATTTATTATAGAAAAGATCACGAATTTAAGAAAAGAAAATAAAAACATGAAAAAAAGAAAAAGAAAAAGCATGGAAAACATAAGGGGGGCATTTCCTATACATACAAATATATAACATGAAGTAGGTATTCATAAAGCAACGAGGTGGCGTAGTTGCTCTCCGAAAAACCTACTTGCTGCACTTTACGTTTTTTCTACCATTTTTGGTAACCCTGTAGAAGGTTCTTAAACCGTGTCTTTTTTCTGTTTGGTTTCTTTTTACCTGGTTTTTTGGTTTATGTTTTTTTAGTTTTTCTTTTTAATTTTTCAATGAGTGCACATTTTTAAGCAAATTCAAATTTCTCAATTTTTTCTGAAAAAAAATATTAAAATTTTGATTTTCTTCACCCCTTCTGCAAAATCTTCAAAAATTGTTTGGAAATTTCAAATTTTAGTCATGTTCTTCTAAAAATATTCGCCTTAGGAAAATTAGAATTTCAAAATTTTGTTCACTTTTTGCAAAAATATTCAGAAAAAGCCACGATTTCAAAATTTGTTTGCTTTTTCCAAAAACTGTTTTGGATTTTCGAAATTTTGTTCTTGTTTTCCAAAATAGATCATGTTTTTAAAATTCAAAAATTGTGATTTTGTTCTCTTTTCCCAAACAATGTTCAAAATCATTATTTTTGTTCAAAATGTCAAAAATCTTCAAATATATGTTCAGAATTTCATATTTTGTTTGTTATTTGAACATATTTATTGAAATTTCAATTTCTCCATGTTTTCCAAATTGAGCACGTTCTTAAAAAATGTCTGGAATTTTATAATTTTGTTCAATTTTTTCAAGAAATCTATAATCTATAATACCTAAATAGTTTATCCCCACTAACCTATTTAACTAAGCATGCAAGCTATCCACATCATCATCCATTCTCCTACTGCCACTTCATCACTACCCCTCCACTCTGTTTTAACCCTGCCGATTCTGCATGCATGTCATTCTGTCACCATAAAACCATGCGGTCATTTGATTAGCCACAGGGTAGCCCAAGAGTTGATATGGTGTACTAAATGCTTTCAAGTTGGCTCCGCTTCCTCGGCTCCTCGGCTCCAAAGGGACGCATGAAAGGATTAACCAAGATCTGGTGTACTCTTGGCCTCTCCCGTGCTACAGTACAGAGGGGCGAAAAATGGGCAACACGCGGGAGGTGCCTTCCAGCGGGCGGATCCGGCGTTTCCCTTCACTTCCCGCGGCCGATTCAGTGCCGAGCGGCTCAGGGGAACTAGGATCCCATCATGGAGGTGTACATAGGGTTAGGTTTAGGGGTGTGGTGTCCTTCATCGTCACGGGATGGCCGGGCTTCTTCCCGTCCGTACGGCATCAGATACAGTGCCGACGAGGAGCCGGAGGCCTTTTGTATCGCGGATCCTGTTGACCGGAGTCTGTGGCGGTGGTTCTCTTTGTTGGAAGCCGCGCCGGCGATGGTGGCTTCTCCCGGCGAGGCGACGGATGCTGGGGCTTCAGTCCCTGTTTTGGGGACGAGGTTTGCGGCAATCCTTCGCATCTCCGGCGAGTTAGAGTATTGATGGAGGCATGGGCAATCCAGTCTGTGGGGATTATCCACGACCGATACGCTGGAACCCAATCTCTATTACTCTTCGCTAGAACAGGACATACATGCGGCCTCCAAAGCCTTTGATGGCGATGCAGATGATGGTTTCTCGACGGCTGCTCGAGCAGACGGAGATTGGCCGGCCTGTTTTGTATTTCTATGGGGTTCATGTTGCTTCTGGGTCTGAAGATTTCTATTTCCTTCTTTGTGTCTGTGCGCGTATGTGCTGTTCTGTTTGATGTATGATGAATACTTGAACATGAGGCGTAAATGTCCTCTCTCTCTCTCAAAAAAAAAACTATGCATCTTGGCCTTGCTGCAACCACCAAAGCTATGATTAAGGCAGTCTTTAATTTCACTGGCCTGCTATGATTCAACGACGAAGATTGTAGAGGTATGGTCAACTTTATGTCTGGGCATGGAGATAACATTCTACCACTAAAGATTTTGTTTGTGGATTTATCATCGAATTGATCTTCTCCAGCCGCCACTTGCTGTTCCATTCATTCTTGGAACAACTCTCAGATGTATTTCGGATCTGATCGAGTTATTTAGGCTGAACATGTCTCGGCTAATATGTTTCTACATTAGTAAAGACGATGATCATCTCCAAATGGCCTCACATTGCTCATGAGTTAAAAATATGATGTTTTTTTGTACTTCTTTGTCTATATTTGTGCAGATATACATTGGATGGAGATGGATTACTGTTAATCTTGATTAATCCTTTCATGCAGGTTAGCAGAAAAAATCACTTTTGTTTCTCCCTTTCTTTCTTAATGTGATTCTCTCACATGAGTTGATTGGTGCAAATCGTCCCGCTGCAACGCGCGGGAAATCAACTAGTATCTGAAACATGCTGCACTGCAGCGGAACAACATGATTCCACTGTACGTTGCTACAGTCCCGCGCGGTGTTTTACCTCCCGCTACAATCTTCTATAGGCCGCTGCTAGTGGGTCGGCGCAGTCGGGTCGCACCTATGCACCCGACTGCTGTTGGACGCATCGAACGGTGCATAGGAGGTCCCTAGATGGTGGCATATCAACGTTGGCCGCTCATTAGGAAACAATGACATCTCCTATTTGGCGCCTATAGCGTCCTTAATGGAAGAACGATGCAAGGCGCATTCTCTTCGCTAGATTTTGTGGGTCATCCCATCTAGAGATCATTTCCTGTGAAGCTGCCAACTGGTTTTGGGAAGCTTCCGCAGGCTTCCAGCCGGATATATTTTTTCGTGCCTCGTTTCTAGCCCAGTTTTCGTCCAGCTTTTTTTTCTAATTATTTTTTTATTCTAAAATTCATGAATATTATTAAACTCATTGCTTTCAATTCAAATATGTGATCTCTAATTCCTGAATATTTTTCAAATCCGCGAACATTTTTCAGATAGGTTAATTTTTTCAAGTTTGTGAACTTTTCTCAAATCCACGAACATGTTTTCAAATCGGTAAACTTCTTTCAAATTTGTGAACTTTTTTTAGATCCATGAACTTTTTTTTTCAATTCATGACCATTTTCAAATCCATATCATTTTTTCAAATGATGGAAAAATTCAAATCTATAATTTTTTTCAAATCCATGAACTTTTCAGTTCGTCAATAATTTTTGGGAAATGGTTGCCATCGCCCTACGGATCCGCAATTTTTGTCCGCCGCCTTGCACGATCGACACATGCCTTGTGGGCCCTCACACGTCTCCGGGTCCTGAAACAATGCCCAACCATGCTTTCCTATCTCTCGCTCGCATTATCTTCTTCCCCCGCTACAGATTAGGCCGAGGCGCTGACTGCCACACACACCTGACGTGCCAGCGTCCTTGCCGTCGGCGAGCCAACTGGATGTCAGGTCTCCGTGGATCCCTCCCCGAGATTCGTTCGCCTGGCGTACTGGTGTGAGAGGGGCCAAATTCTGTAGCCCGACCATTGCTTGTTGTGGATCCCTCGCCGAGATCCGTCCACCGTCCCGACGGAGGTCGTCGTAGCCGAGCACCGTTGCCGGTAAGCTTCGCCGCTTGTAGGCCGTCGTCACCGAGTGCCGCCGCAGGTCATCGTCATGAACGCATCCATACCGGATCTCTGCCGCCAAACGCCTCCCAGTGACCAGATCAATGGATCCGGCGAGATCCGCCACGCTGGCGTGGAGCACCATCAACCTCACCGCCGTTCTGGCACCACCGGAGCTGGCAGCAGCCACATCACGACGATGTACGTCCACGTTCATTGCAAGTTTCTGAAGGAAATATGCCCTAGAGGCAATAATAAAGTTATTATTTATTTCCTTATATCATGATAAATGTTTATTATTCATGCTAGAATTGTATTAACCGAAAACATAATACATGTGTGAATACATAGACAAACAGATTGTCACTAGTATGCCTCTACTTGACTAGCTCGTTGATCAAAGATGGTTATGTTTCCTAGCCATAGACATGAGTTGTCATTTGATTAACGGGATCACATCATTAGGAGAATGATGTGACTGACATGACCCATTCCGTTAGCTTAGCACACGATCGTTTAGTATGTTGCTATTGCTTTCTTCATGACTTATACGTGTTCCTATGACTATGAGATTATGCAACTCCCGTTTACCGGAGGAACACTTTGTGTGCTACCAAATGTCACAACGTAATTGGGTGATTATAAAGATGCTCTGCAGGTGTCTCCGAAGGTACATGTTGGGTTGGCGTATTTCGAGATTAGGATTTGTCACTCCGATTGTCGGAGAGGTATCTATGGGCCCTCTCGGTAATACACATCACTTAAGCCTTGCAAGCATTGCAACTAATGAATTAATTGCGGGATGATGTATTACGGAACGAGTAAAGAGACTTGCCGGTAACGAGATTGAACTAGGTATTGAGATACCGACGATCGAATCTCGGGCAAGTAACATACCGATGACAAAGGGAACACCGTATGTTGTTATGCGGTCTGACCGATAAAGATCTTCGTATAATATGTGGGAGCCAATATGAGCATCCAGGTTCCGCTATTGGTCATTGACCGGAGACGTGTCTCGGTCATGTCTACATAGTTCTCGAACCCGTAGGGTCCGCACGCTTAACGTTATGATGACAGTTATATTATGAGTTTATATGTTTTGATGTACCGAAGGTTGTTCGGAGTCCCGATGTGATCACGGACATGACGAGGAGTCTCGAAATGGTCGAGACATGAATATTGATATATTGGAAGCCTATGTTTGGATATCGGAAGTGTTCCGGGTGAAATCGGGATTTTACCGGAGTACCGGGAGGTTACCGGAACCCCCCGGGAACATAATGGGCCTTACTGGGCCTAGGTGGAAGAGAGGAGAGGCGGCTAGGGCTGGGCCGCGCACCCCTCCCCCCAGTCTGAATAGGATAAGGAGAGGGGGGGGGCGCCCCCCTTCCTTCTCCTCCTCCACTCCTTCCCCCTCCCAAGTCCTAATCTAACTAGGAAAGGGGGGGGGGAGTCCTACTCCCGGTGGTAGTAGGACTCCTCCCGGCGCGCCCTCTCCCTTGGCCGGCCGCCCCCCCCTTGCTCCTTTATATACGGGGGCAGGGGAGCACCCCAGAGACACAACATTGATCAGTTGATCTTTTAGCCGTGTGCGATGCCCCCCTCCACCATAGTCCACCTCGATAATACTGTAGCGGTGCTTAGACGAAGCCCTGCGTCGGTAGAACATCAACATCGTCACCACACCGTCGTGCTGATGAAACTCTCCCTTAACACTCGGCTGGATCGGAGTTCGAGGGACGTCATCGAGCTGAACGTGTGCTGAACTCGGAGGTGTCGTGCGTTCGGTACTTGATCGGTCGGATCGTGAAGACGTACGACTACATCAACAACGCTGTGCTAACGCTTCCGCTTTCGGTCTACGAGGGTACGTGGATAACACTCTCCCCTCTCATTGCTATGCATCACCATGATCTTGCGTGTGCGTAGGATTTTTTTTTGAAATTACTACGTTCCCCAATAGTGGCATCCGAGCCAGATGCCAGGTTTTATGCGTAGATGTCATATGCACGAGTAGAACACAAGTGAGTTGTGGGCGATATAAGTCATACTGCTTACCAGCATGTCATACTTTGATTCGGCGGTATTGTTGGATGAAGCGGCCCGGACCGACATTACGCGTACGCTTATGCGAGACTGGTTCTACCAACGTGCTTTGCACATAGGTGGCTGGCGGGTGTCAGTTTCTCCAACTTTAGTTGAACCGAGTGTGGCTACGCCCGGTCCTTGCGAAGGTTAAAACAACACCAACTTGACAAACTATCGTTGTGGTTTTGCTGCGTAGGTAAGAGTGGTTCTTGCTAAGCCCGTAGCAGCCACGTAAAATTTGCAACAACAAAGTAGAGGACGTCTAAGTTGTTTTTTGTGATGTGATATGGTTAAGACATGATGCTAAATTTTATTGTATGAGATGATCATGTTTTGTAACCGAGTTATCGGCAACTGGCAGGAGCCATATGGTTGTCGCTTTATTGTATGCAATGCAATCGCATACAGTAATGCTTTACTTTATCACTAAGCGGTAGCGATAGTCGTAGAAGCATAAGATTGGCGAGACGACAACGATGCTACGATGGAGATCAAGGTGTCGCGCCGGTGACGATGGTGATCATGACGGTGCTTCGGAGATGGAGATCACAAGCACAAGATGATGGCCATATCATATCACTTATATTGATTGCATGTGATGTTTATCTTTTATGCATCTTATCTTGCTTTGATTGACGGTAGCATTATAAGATGATCCCTCACTAAATTATCAAAGTATAAGTGTTCTCCCTGACTATGCACCATTGCGAAAGTTCTTCGTGCTGAGACACCACGTGATGATCGGGTGTGATAGGCTCTACATTCAAATACAAAGGGTGCAAAATAGTTGCACACGCGGAATACTCAGGTTAAACTTGACGAGCCTAGCATATAACAGATATGGCCTCGGAACACGGAGACCGAAAGGTCAAGCGTGAATCATATAGTAGATATGATCAACATAGTGATGTTCACCATTGAAACTACTCCATCTCACGTGATGATCGGACATGGTTTAGTTGATTTGGATCATGTGATCACTTAGAGGATTAGAGGGATGTCTATCTAAGTGGGAGTTCTTAAGTAATATGATTAATTGAACTTAAATTTATCATGAACTTAGTACCTGATAGTGTCTTGCTTGTATATGTTGATTGTAGATAGATGGCCCGTGTTGTTGTTCCGTTGAATTTTAATGCGTTCCTTGAGAAAGCAAAGTTGAGAGATGATGGTAGCAATTACACGGACTGGGTCCGTAACTTGAGGATTATCCTCATTGCTGCACAAAAGAATTACGTCCTGGAAGCACTCTTTGGGTGCCGTGCTGCTGCAGGAGCAACACCGGATGTTATGAACGTCTGCGAGCAAAGTGATGACTACTCGATAGTTCGAGTGTGCCATGCTTTACGGCTTAGAACGGGACTTCAACGACGTTTTGAGCGTCATGGAGCATATGAGATGTTCCAGAGTTGAAGTTAATATTTCAAGCAAATGCCCGGATTGAGAGATATGAAGTCTCCAATAAGTTCTACATCTGCAAGATGGAGGAGAATAGTTCTGTCAGTGAGCATATACTCAAGATGTCTGGGTATAATAATCACTTGATTCAACTGGGAGTTAATCTTTCGGATGATAGCGTCATTGACAGAATTCTCAAATCACTGCCACCAAGCTACAAGAGCTTCATGATGAACTATAACATGCAAGGGATGGATAAGACGATTCCCGAGCTCTTCGCAATGCTAAAGGCTGCGGAGGTAGAAATCAAGAAGGAGCATCAAGTGTTGATGGTCAATAAGACCACCAGTTTCAAGAAAAAGGGCAAAGGGAAGAAGAAGGGGAACTTCAAGAAGAACAACAAGGAAGTTGCTGCTCAGGAGAAGAAACCTAAGTCTGGACCTAAGCCTGAGACTGAGTGCTTCTCTTAGCAAGCGACCGGTCCTTTGGAAGCGGAACTGCCCCAAGTATTTGGCGGATAAGAAGGATGGCAAGGTGAACAAAGGTATATGTGATATACATGTTATTGATGTGTACCTTACTAATGCTCGCAGTAGCACCTGGGTATTTGATACTGGTTCTGTTGCTAATAATTGCAACTCGAAACAGGGGCTACGGATTAAGCGAAAATTGGCTAAGGACGAGGTGACGATGCGCGTGGGAAATGGTTCCAAAGTCAATGTGATCGCGGTCGGCACGCTACCTCTACATCTACCTTCGGGATTAGTATTAGACCTAAATAATTGTTATTTGGTGCCAGCGTTGAGCATGAACATTATATCTGGATCTTGTTTGATGCGAGACGGTTATTCATTTAAATCAGAGAATAATGGTTGTTCTATTTATATGAGTAATATCTTTTATGGTCATGCACCCTTGAAGAGTGGTCTATTTTTATTGAATCTCGATAGTAGTGATACACATATTCATAATGTTGAAGCCAAAAGATGCAGAGTTGATAATGATAGTGCAACTTATTTGTGGCACTTTGCCGTTTAGGTCATATCCGTAAAGCGCATGAAGAAACTCCATCTTGATGGACTTTTGGAACCACTTGATTATGAATCACTTGGTACTTGCGAACCGTGCCTCATGGGCAAGATGACTAAAACGCCGTTCTCCGAAACTATGGAGGAGCAACAGATTTGTTGGAAATCATACATACAGGATGTATGTGGTCCGATGAATGTTGAGGCTCGTGGCGGATATCGTTATTTTCTCACCTTCACAGATGATTTAAGTAGATATGGGTATATCAACTTAATGAAACATAAGTCTGAAACTTTTGAAAAGTTCAAAGAATTTCAGAGTGAATTTGAAAATCATCGTAACAAGAAAATAAAGTTTCTACGATCTGATCGTGGAGGAGAATATTTGAGTTACGAGTTTGGTCTACATTTGAAACAATGCGGAATAGTTTCGCAACTCACGCCACCCGGAACACCACAGCGCAATGGTGTGTCCGAACATCGTAATCGTACTTTACTTGATATGGTGCGATCTATGATGTCTCTTACTGATTTACCGCTATCATTTTGGGGTTATGCTTTAGAGACAGCTGCATTCGCGTTAAATAGGACACCGTCAAAATCCGTTGAGACGACGCCTTATGAATTATGGTTTGGCAAGAAACCAAAGTTGTCGTTTCTTAAAGTTTGGGGCTGCAATGCTTATGTGAAAAAGCTCCAACCTGATAAGCTCGAACCCAAATCGGAGAAATGTTTCTTCATAGGATACCCAAAGGAGACTTTTGGGTACACCTTCTATCACAAATCCAAAGGCAAGACTTTTGTTGCAAAATTCGGAGTTTTTCTAGAGAAGGAGTTTCTCTCGAAAGAAGTGAGTGGGAGGAAAGTAGAACTTGATGAGGTAACTGTACCTACTCCCTTATTGGAAGTAGTTCATCGCAGAAACCGGTTTCTGCGACACCTACACCAATTAGTGAGGAAGTTAATGATGATGATCATGAAACTTCAGATCAAGTTGTTACTGAACCTCGTAGGTCAACCAGAGTAAGATCCGCACTAGAGTGGTACGGTAATCCTGTTCGGAAGTTATGTTACTAGACCATGACGAACCTACGAACTATGAAGAAGCGATGATGAGCCTAGATTCCATAAAATGGCTTGAGGCCATGAAATCGAGATGGGATCCATGTATGAGAACAAAGTGTGGACTTTGGTTGACTTGCCCGATGATCGGCAAGCAATTAAGAATAAATGGATCTTCAAGAAGAAGACCGACGCGACGGTAATGTTCTTATCACACAAAGCTCGACTTGTCGCGAAAGGTTTTCGACAAGTTCAAGGGATTGACTACGATGAAACCTTCTCACCCGTAGCGATGCTTAAGTCTGTCCGAATCATGTTAGCAATTGCCGCATTTTATGATTATGAAATTTGGCAAATGGATGTCAAAACTGCATTCCTGAATGGATTTCTGGAAGAAGATTTGTATATGATGCAACCGGAAGGCTTTGTCGATCCAAAGGGAGCTAACAAAGTATGCAAGCTCCAGCGATCCATTTATGGACTGGTGCAAGCTTCTTGGAGTTGGAATAAAACGCTTTGATAGTGTGATCAAAGCATTTGGTTTTGTACAGACTTTTGGAGAAGCCTGTATTTACAAGAAAGTGAGTGGGAGCTCTGTAGCATTTCTGATATTATATGTGGATGACATATTGCTGATTGGAAATGATATAGAATTTCTGGATAGCATAAAGGGATACTTGAATAAGAGTTTTTCAATGAAAGACCTCGGTGAAGTTGCTTACATATTGGGCATCAAGATCTATAGAGATAGATCAAGACGCTTAATTGGACTTTCATAAAGCACATACCTTGACAAAGTTTTGAAGAAGTTCAAAATGGATCAAGCAAAGAAAGGGTTCTTGCCTGTGTTACAAGGTGTGAAGTTGAGTAAGACTCAATGCCCGACCACTGCAGAAGATAGAGAGAAGATGAAAGATGTTCCCTATGCTTCAGCCATAGGCTCTATCATGTATGCAATGCTGTGTACCAGACCTGATGTGTGCCTTGCTATAAGTCTAGCAGGAGGTACCAAAGTAATCCAGAGTGGATCATTTGGACAGCGGTCAAGAACATCCTAAAATACCTGAAAAGGACTAAGGATATGTTTCTCGTTTATGGAGGTGACAAAGAGCTCATCGTAAATGGTTACGTTGATGCAAGCTTTGACACTGATCCGGACGATTCTAAATCGCAAACCGGATACGTGTTTACATTGAATGGTGGAGCTGTCAGTTGGTGCAGTTCTAAACAAAGCGTCGTGGCGGGATCTACGTGTGAAGCGGAGTACATAGCTGCTTCGGAAGCAGCAAATGAAGGAGTCTGGATGAAGGACTTCATATCCGATCTAGGTGTCATACCTAGTGCATCGGGTCCAATGAAAATCTTTTGTGACAATACTGGTGCAATTGCCTTGGCAAAGGAATCCAGATTTCAAAATAGAATCAAGCACATCAAGAGACGCTTCAATTCCATCCGGGATCTAGTCCAGGTGGGAGACATAGAAATTTGCAAGATACATACGGATCTGAATGTTGCAGACCCGTTGACTAAGCCTCTTCCACGAGAAAAACATGATCAGCACCAAGGCTCCATGTGTGTTAGAATCATTACTGTGTAATCTAGATTATTGACTCTAGTGCAAGTGGGAGACTGAAGGAAATATGCCCTAGAGGCAATAATAAAGTTATTATTCATTTCCTTATATCATGATAAATGTTTATTATTCATTCTAGAATTGTATTAACCAGAAATATAATACATGTGTGAATACATAGACAAACAGATTGTCACTAGTATGCCTCTACTTGACTAGCTCGTTGATCAAAGATGGTTATGTTTCCTAGCCATAGACATGAGTTGTCATTTGATTAACGGGATCACATCATTAGGAGAATGATGTGATTGACTTGACCCATTCCGTTAGCTTAGCACACGATCGTTTAGTATGTTGCTATTGCTTTCTTCATGACTTATACATGTTCCTATGACTATGAGATTATGCAACTCCCGTTTATCGGAGGAACACTTTGTGTGCTACCAAACGTCATAACGTAATTGGGTGATTATAAAGGTGCTCTACAGGTGTCTCAGAAGGTACATGTTGTGTTGGCGTATTTCGAGATTAGGATTTGTCACTCTTGATTGTCGGAGAGGTATCTCTGGGCCCTCTCGGTAATACACATCACTTAAGCCTTGCAAGCATTGCAACTAATGAGTTAATTGCGGGATGATGTATTACGGAACGAGTAAAGAGACTTGCCGGTAACGAGATTGAACTAGGTATTGATATACCGACGATCGAATCTCGGGCAAGTAACATACCGATGACAAAGGAAACAACGTATGTTGTTATGCAGTCTGACCAATAAAGATCTTTGTAGAATATGTGGGAGCCAATATGAGCATCCAGGTTCCGCTATTGGTTATTGACCGGAGACATGTCTCGGTCATGTCTACATAGTTCTCGAACCCGTAGGGTCCACACGCTTAACATTACAATGACAGCTATATTATGAGTTTATATGTTTTGATGTACCAAATGTTCGCATTCCCGGATGTGATCACGGACATGACGAGGAGTCTCGAAATGGTCAAGACATGAAGATTGATATATTGGAAGCCTATGTTTGGATGTCAGAAGTGTTCGGGTGAAATCGGGATTTTACTGAGTATGCGGAGGTTCTGGAACCCCGGGAACATAATGGGCCTTACTGGGCCTAGGTGGAAGAGAGGAGAGGCGGCTAGGGCTGGGCCGCGCTTCCCTCCCCCCAGTCTAAATAGGACAAGGAGAGGGGGGCGGCGCCCCCCTTCCTTCTCCTCCTCCACTCCTTCTCCCTCCCAAGTCCTAATCCAAGTAGGAAAGGGAGGGGCAGTCCTACTCCCGGTGGGAGTAGGACTCCTCCCGGCGCGCCCTCTCCCTTGGCCGGCCGCACCCCCTTGCTCCTTTATATATGGGGGCAGGGGGGCACCCCAGAGACACAACATTGATCAGTTGATCTTTTAGCCGTGTGCGGTGCCCTCCTCCACCATAGTCCACCTCGATAATACTATAGCGGTGCTTAGGCGAAGTCCTGCGTCGGTAGAACATCAACATCGTCACCACACCGTCGTGCTGACGAAACTCTCCCTCAACACTCGGCTGGATCGGAGTTCGAGGGACGTCATCGAGCTGAACGTGTGTTGAACTCGGAGGTGCCGTGCGTTCGGTACTTGATCGGTCGGATCGTGAAGACGTACGACTACATCAACAGTGTTGTGCTAACGCATCCGCTTTTGGTCTACGAGGGTACGTGGACAACACTCTCCCCTCTCGTTGCCATGCATCACCATGATCTTGCGTGTGCGTAGGAATTTTTTTGAAATTACTACGTTCCCAACAGTTTCTGCAACAACAACGTTGTTGCGGAACGGCAACGGCGTGTTAATGTGCGATATGGCCGCAGAGTTACTGCAATTTTTGTAACAAATATGTGTTTGCAATTTTTGCAACAAGAGTTTTGTTGCAGGAAATTAGAGAAGAATAGGTTTTGCAACAAACGACTTGCTACAGGAAATCCCTACTACTTAAAAAGAACGTAAGGTTCCCATTTCACCTTTCTTCTCACCACCACTTCGTCCAACCTTCCATGTATATGATAATCAATCACCTTAATTTACTTACCTTCTAAACCAATTCCATTTTAATTACCTACCAAACTTCTAATCAAAATATGAGGTAATTCACGGTCAAAATTTGATGAACATTTATTTACACAATCGTATTATTATTGACAGGTAAATCACAAGTTAACGTACTAGAATATTTATATCCCGTTGCAACACACGGGCATTGTTCTAATTAGAAAAAAAAGGTTTCATAACAAAGATCTGTAACTTTTGCAACAAAAGTTTTGTTGCACAAAACTAGAGAAGAATATGTTTTGCAACAAAGGACTTGCTGTAGGAAATTAGAAAAAAGGGATTTCGCAACAAAGGTCTTGTTGCAAAAAATTAGTCAAGGATTAGTTTTGCAACAAAAGCATTGTTGCAGGAAATTAGAGAAGAGGGATTGAGGGCTCATGTCACTTAATCGGGCGGCTCGCGAGGCGGCGGATATTTTAAAAAGATCCGCCAGCCGATGCGTAGCACGCCTCATATTTTTTTCAAAATCGATGAACTTTTTCGAGTCAGGAACTTTTTTCGGATTCATGATTTCTTTTGAAACTATGAACATTTTAAAAAATTAACAAAAACAGATCAATGTTTTTTTCCAAAAGTCAACGGTTAACAGTAACAATCGACCAGGTCAAGCACAAAGAGCGACCAGATGCGTGCACTTGAGAAGCTAGCTGCACACTCGCATAGCTGGGCCGACCCATGCAAGGGGTCGGGCGAGCGCTGCCTTGCTACCTAGCACAACGAGAGTCAACTAGAAGCTCTCTGAGAGAATTTCAGAGAATCTCCTCGGGATATGGCTCGTCTATCTATTAAGTTACTACTCCCTCCTTTCCGGTTTATAGGGCTTATCTCAAAATTTTAGTTTTTCCATTTTATAAGGCTCAGTTTGGTTGTTCTCCATCATAAGTTCAGATTCCATGGTGCATTAAATCATTGCATGCAAGTATTAACAGAAAATTTACCAATGCATGTACTTTATGCATGCATGCATTACAATTAATGCATTGGTAAACATAATTTTTTGAGAAAAACAAGATCATTAATTGGGTGCTTTTGCAAACTACAAAAAGTATTCCACCACTCACCATCTACCTTGGTTGGTGAGATTTTTGAATTGAGCCCTATAAACTAGAAAGGAGGGAGTATGTCCGCTCAAAATGTATCACTCCCTTCGTTCGGCCACGCGGAGTGTTCTCCTAACTTAGTGGAACACTGATGGGTTAGGTTGTTAGATTGCGATTGGAATGTGGCGGCCGGTCGACCTACTTGCTCTTGCAAAAGTTGTTGGAATTCCCCCAAGTGTAAGAGTACAATAGAACGGTAGCAAATATTTCCCTCGATTAGAGAACCAATGTTATCAATCTAGTAGGAGTCCCCCAAACTAAAAAAGTAAGTAGCACCTACACACACGACACAAACACACTTGACCCCCAACACGGTAAGAGGGTTGTCAATCCCCTTGTCTTGCTAGTTGTAAGATTAAACTGCAAGTGATAGAGAGAGTTGATAGCAATGTAACATGATAAAACAGTAGAAATTGTGTAGAAGAATTCAATAATAAAGAATAGATCGAAGGGGCATAGGTTCATTAGTGTCATCTCTCTAAAAAACAGGCAGATGGCATGGTAAAAAATTATAGTTGGGCAGCGATTAAATTGCAATATTTATATTTATGACTATGATCATTCATGGTATAATCTCATATAGGCATTAAGTCTATGATAAGTAGACCATTAATCCAACTGCATCTACTACTAATACTCCACACCAAAAGCGCTATCCAGCATGCATCTCAAGGTATTAAGTTTGCAAGAAAGAATAAATAGAGTATCACAATAAGCAAGGTGACATGATGTAGAAATATGACAAAACCCCATCATTTTACCCTTTGCGACAACAATACAACACGTGTCTTAGCCCTTATTGTCATTGGGTTAGATCATCGCAAGATTGAACTTTCGGTTCAATATCCGGCGTATCTCGTAGTAGGGGTCCTAAGCTAGGCGTCTTGGAGCGATGGTAACATGGACACGGGGTTTTACCCAGCTTCGGGCTCTCTTGATGAGATAATACCCTACATGCTGCTTTTGATCGTATTCATATGGGGTCTAGTACAGAGTGTTGGGGAACGTAGTAATTTCAAAAATTTTCCTACGATCACGCAAGACCATGGTGATGGCATAGCAACGAGAGGGGAGAGTGTCCGTCCACGTACCCTCGTAGACCGAAAGCGGAAGCGTTATAACAACGCGGTTGATGTAGTCGTACGTCTTCACGATCCGACCGATCCAAGCACCGAGCGTCACGGCACCTCCGAGTTACGCACACGTTCAGCTCGATGGCGATCCCGGACTCGATCCAGCAAAGTGTCGGGGATGAGTTCCGTCAACCGACGGCGTGGTGGCGATGTTGATGCTCCACCGACGCAGGGCTTCGCCTAAGCTCATGACGATATGACTTCTCCGGCGGGGCTTCGCCTAAGCTCATGACGATATGACCGAAGTGGAATATGGTGGAAGGGGCACCGCACACGGCTAAGGAAAGATCCGTAGATCAACTTGTGTGTCTTGGGGTGCCCCTGCCTCAGATATATAAAGGAGCCAAGGGGAGGTGGCGGCCCTAGGGGTGGCGCGCCAAGGAGGAGTCCTACTCCCACCGAGTAGGACTCCCCCTCTCCTAGTTGGACTAGGATTGGAGGAGGGGAAGAGGGAAGGCGCCGCCCCTTCCTTGTCCTATTCGGACTAGAGGGGAGGGCGTGCAGCCCACCTGGCCTGCCCTTCCTCTTCTCCCATGGCCCATTAAGGCCCATGGACCTCCGGGGGTTCCGGTAACCTCCGGTACTCGGTAAAATCGATTTCACCCTAACACTTCCGATGTCCAAATGTAGGCTTCAATATATCAATCTTTATGTCTCGACCATTTGAGACTCCTCGTCATGTCCGTGATCACATCCGGACTCGAACAACCTTGGTGCATCAATACTTATAAACTCATTATGAACTGTCATCGAAGCGTTAAGCGTCACGGACCCTACGGGTTCGAGAACTATGTAGACATGACCTAGAACCATTCTCGGTCAATAACCAATAGCGGAACCTGGATGCCCATATTGGTTCCTACATATTCTCGAAGATCTTTATCGGTCAAACCGCATAACGACATCGTTGTTCCCTTTGTCATCGGTATGTTACTTACCCGAGATTCGATCGTCGGTATCAATACCTAGTTCAATCTCGTTCTCGGTAAGTCTCTTTACTCGTTCGTAATACATCATCTCACAACTAACTCATTAGTTGTAATGCTTGCAAGGCTTAAGTGATGTGTATCACCGAGAAGGCCTAGAGATACCTCTCCGACAATCGGAGTGACAAAACCTAATCTCGAAATCGCCAACCCAACAAGTACCTTTGGAGACACCTGTAGTACTCCTTTATAATCACCCGATTCGTTGTGGCGTTTGGTAGCACCAAAGTGTTCCTCCGTAAACGGAGTTGCATAATCTCATAGTTACAGGAACATGTATGGGTCATGAAGAAAGCATTAACATACTAAGCGATCAAGTGTTAAGCTAACGGAATGGGTCATGTCAATCAGATCATTCAACTAATGATGTGACCTTGTTAATCAAATAACAACTCCTTGTTCATGGTTAGGAAACATAACCATCTTTGATTAACAAGCTAGTCAAGTAGAGGCATACTAGTGACATCTTGTTTGTCTATATATTCACACATGTATTATGTTTCCGTTAATACAATTCTAGCATGAATAATAAACATTTATCATGATATAAGGAAATAAATAATAACTTTTATTATTGCCTCTAGGGCATATTTCCTTGATCTCCCACTTGCACTAGAGTCAATAATCTAGATTACAAAGTAATGATCCTAACACCCATGGAGTCTTGGTGCTGATCATGTTTTGCTCGTGGAAGAGGCTTAGTCAACGGTCTGCAACATTCAGATCCGTATGTATTTTGCAAATCTCTATGTCTCCCACTTGGACTTGGTCCCGAATGGAATTGAAGCGTCTCTTGATGTGCTTGGTCCTCTTGTGAAATCTGGATTCCTTTGCCAAGGCAATTGCACCATATTGTCACGAAGATTTTCATCGGTCCCGATGCACTAGGTATGACACCTAGATCGAAATGAACTCTTTCATCCAGACTCCTTCATTCGCTGCTTCAAGCAGCTATGTACTCCGCTTCACATGTAGATCCCGCCACGACGCTTTGTTTAGAACTGCACCAACCGACAGCTCCACCGTTTAATAAAAACACGTATCCGGTTTGCGATTTAGAATCGTCCGGATCGATGTCAAAGCTTACATCGGCGTAACCATTTACGACTAGCTCTTTGTCACCTCCATATCGAGAAACATATCCTTAGTCCTTTTCGGTATTTCAGATGTTCTTGACCGCTGTCCAATGATCCACTCTGGATTACTTTGGTACCTTCCTGCCAAGCTTACAGCTAAGCATCGTCAGTCTGGTACACAGCATTGCATACATGATAGAGCCTATGGCTAAAGCATAGGAACATCTTTCATTTTCTCTCTATCTTCTGCTGTGGTCGGGCATTGAGTCGACTCAATCTTACACCTTGTAACACGTAAAAACCTTTCTTTGCTCGATCCATTTTGAACTTTTTCAAAACTTTATCAAGGTATGTGCTTTGTGAAAGTCCAATCAAGCGTCTTGATCTATCTCTATAGATCTTGATGCCCAATATGTAAGCAGCTTCACCGAGGTCTTTCATTGAAAACTTTTATTCAAGTATCCTTTTATGCTATCCAGAAATTCTATATCATTTCCAATCAATAATATGTCGTCCACATATAATATTAGAAATGCTCTGAGCTCCCACTCACTTTCTTGTAAATCAAAGCTTCTCCAAAAGTGCATACAAACCCATATGCTTTGATCACACTATCAAAGCGTTTATTCAACTCCGAGAGGCTTGCACTGACCATAAATTGATCATTGGAGCTTGCACACTTTGTTAGCACCTTTTGGATCGACAAAACCTTCTGGTTGCATCATATACAACTCTTCTTCTAGAAATCCATTCAAGAATGCAGTTTTACATCCATTTGCCAAATTTCATAATCATAAAATCGGCAATTGCTAACATGATTCGACAGACTTAAGCATCGCTCTGGTGAGAAAGTCTCATCGTAGTCAACTCCTTGAACTTGTCGAAAACCTTTTGCAACAAGTCGAGCTTTGTAGATAGTTACATTACCATCGGCGTCAGTCTTCTTCTTAAAGATCCATTTATTTTCAATGGCTTGCCGATCATCGGGCAAGTCAACCAAAGTCCATACTTTGTTCTCATACATGGATCCCATCTCAGATTTCATGGCCTCAAGCCATTTTGCGGAATCTAGGCTCATCATCGCTTCTTCATAGTTCGTAGGTTCGTCATGGTCTAGTAACATAACTTCCAGAACAGGATTACCGTACCACTCTAGTGCGGATCTTACTCTGGTTGACCTACGAGGTTCAGTAACAACTTGATCTGAAGTTTCATGATCATCATCATTAACTTCCTCACTAATTGGTGTAGGTGTCGCAGAAACCGGTTTCTGCGATGAACTACTTCCAATAAGGGAGTAGGTACAGTTACCTCATCAAGTTCTACTTTCCTCCCACTCACTTCTTTCGAGAGAAACTCCTTCTCTAGAAAAACTCCGAATTTTGCAACAAAAGTCTTGCCTTTGGATTTGTGATAGAAGGTGTACCCAAAAGTCTCCTTTGGGTATCCTATGAAGACACATTTTTCCGATTTAGGTTTGAGCTTATCTGGTTGAAGTTTCTTTACATAAGCATCGCAGCCCCAAACTTTAAGAAACGACAACTTTGGTTTCTTGCCAAACCACAGTTCATAAGGCGTCGTCTCAACGGATTTTGACGGTGTCCTATTCAACGTGAATGCGGCCGTCTCTAAAGCATAACCCCAAAGCGATAGCGGTAAATCGAAATAGACATCATAGATCGCACCATATCTAGTAAAATACGATTCGACGTTCGGACACACCATTTCTCTGTGGTGTTCGGGTGGCGTGAGTTGCGAAACTATTCCACATTGTTTCAAATGTAAACCAAACTCGTAACTCAAATATTCTCCTCCACGATCAGATCGTAGAAACTTTATTTTCTTGTTACGATGATTTTCCACTTCACTCTGAAATTCTTTGAACTTTTCAAACGTTTCAGATTTGTGTTTCATTAAGTAGATATACCCATATCTGCTTAAATCATCTGTGAAGGTGAGAAAATAACGATACCCGCCAAGTGCCTCAACATTCATTGGACCACAAACATCGGTATGTATGATTTCCAACAAATCAGTTGCTCGCTCCATAGTTCCGAGAACGGCGTTTTGGTCATCTTGCCCATGAGGCACGGTTCGCAAGTACCAAGTGATTCATAATCAAGTGATTCGAAGCCCATCGGTATGGAGTTTCTTCATGCGTTTTACACGATATGACCTAAGCGGCGATGCCACAAATAAGTTGCACTATCATTATCAACTCTGCATCTTTTGGCTTCAACATTATGAATATGTGTATCACTCTTGTCGAGATTCAACAAGAATAGACCATTCTTCAAGGGTGCATGACCATAAAAGATATTACTCATATAAATAGAACAACCATTATTCTCTGATTTAAATGAATAACCGTCTCGCATTAAACAAGATCCAGATATAATGTTCATGCTCAACGCGGCACCAAATAACAATTATTTAGGTCTAAAACTAATCCCAAGGTAGATGTAGAGGTAGCGTGCCGACCGCGATCACATTGACTTTGGAACCATTTCCCACGCCATCGTCACCTCGTCCTTTGCCGATGCTCGTTTATTCCGTAGTCCTGCTTGAGTTGCAAATATTAGCAATGTAACCGAGATCAAATACCAGTGCTACTACGAGCTCTAGTAAGGTACACATCAATAACATGTATATCACATATACCTTTGTTCACCTTGCCATCCTTTTATCCGCCAAATACTTGGGGCAGTTCCGCTTCGATGTCGATCTGCTTGCGGTAAAAACACTCGATTTCAGGCTTAGGTCCGACTTGGGTTTCTTCTCTTGATCAGCAACTTTCTTGCTGTTCTTTTGAAGTTTCCTTCTTCTTCCCTTTGCCCTTTTCTTGAAACTAGTGGTCTTGTTGACCATCAACACTTGATGCTCTTTCTTGATTTCTACCTCCGCTGCTTTTAGCATTGCGAAGAGCTCGAGAATTGTCTTAGTCATCCCTTGCATATTATAGTTCATCACGAAGCTCTTGTAGCTTGGTGGCGATGATTGGAGAATTACATCAATGACACTATCATCCGGAAGATTAACTCCCAGCTGAATTAAGTGATTGTTATACCTGGACATTTTGAGTATGTGCTCACCGATGAACTATTCTCCTCCATCTTGCAGCTATAGAGCTTATTGGAGACTTCATATCTCTCAATCCGGGCATTTGCTTGAAATATTAACTTCAACTCTGGAACATCTCATATGCTCCATGACGTTCAAAACGTCGTTGAAGACCCGGTTCTAAGCCGTAAAGCATGGCACATCGAACTATAGAGTAGTCATCACTCTGCTTTGCGGACGTTCATAACCACGGCTCAAGATCTGCAGCAGTTCTGTCACCCAAATGGTGCTTCCAGGGCGTAATTTTTCGTGCAGCAATGAGGATAATCCTCAAATTCGGACCCAGTCCGTGTAATTGCTACCATCATCTTTCAACTTTGCTTTCTCAAGGAGCATTAAAATTCAACGGAACAACAGACGAGCCATCTATCTACATTAAACATAGACAAGCAAAATACTATCGGTACTAAGTTCATGATAAATTTAAGTTCAATTAATCATATTAAAAACTCCCACTTAGATGACATCTCTCTAGTCATCTAAGTGATCACGTGATCCAAATCAACTAAACCATGTCCGATCATCACGTGAGACGGAGTAGTTTCAATGGTGAACATCACTATGTTGATCATATCTACTATATGATTCACGTTCGACCTTCGGTCTCCGTGTTCCGAGGCCATATCATTATATGCTAGGCTCGTCAAGTTTAACTTTGAGTATTCGCGTGTGCAACTGTTTTGCACCCGTTGTAGATGGACGTAGAACTTATCACACCCGATCATCACGTGGTGTCAGGGTACTACTGAACTTTGGCAGCGGTGCATACTCGAGGAGAACACTTCTTGATAATTTTAGTGAGAGATCATCTTATAATGCTACCGTCAAACAAAGCAAGATAAGATGCATAAAGGATAAACATCACATGCAATCAATATAAGTGATATGATATGGTCATCATCATCTTGTGCTTGTGATCTCCATCGCCAAGCACCGTCATGATCACCATCGTCACCGGCGCGACACCTTGATCTCCATCGTAGCATCGTTGTCGTCTAGCCAACTATTGCTTCTCGACTATCGCTACTCCTTAGTGATAAAGTAAAGCAATTACATGGCGTTGCATTTCATACAATAAGCGACAACCATATGGCTCCTGCCAGATTGCGATAACTTCGGTTACAAAACATGATCATCTCATACAATAAAGTATAGCATCACGTCTTGACCATATCACATCACAACATGCCCTGCAAAAACAAGTTAGGCGTCTTCTACTTTGTTGTTGCAAGTTTTACGTGGCTGCTACGGGCTGAGCAAGAACCGTTCTTACCTCGCATCAAAACCACAGCGATACTTCGTCAAATTGACTCCGTTTAACCTTCTCAAGGACGGGCGTAGCCACACGATTCAACTAAAGTGAGAGAGAGACACCCGCCGGTCACCTTTAAGCAACGAGTGCTCGGGCGGTGAAACCAGTCTCGCGTAAGCGTCTGGCGTAATGTCGGTCCGGCCGCTTCATCTCACAATACCGCTGAACCAAAGTATGACATGCTTTGGTAGGCAGTATGACTTGTATCGTCCACAACTCACTTGTGTTCTACTCGTGCATATGACATCAACGCATAAAACCAGGCTCGGATGCCACCGTTGGGGAGCGTAGTAATTTCAAAAATTTTCCTACGATCACGCAAGACCATGGTGATGGCATAGCAACGAGGGGAGAGTGTCCGTCCACGTACCCTCGTGAGACCGAAAGCGAAGCGTTATAACAACGCGGTTGATGTAGTCGTGCGTCTTCACGATCCGACCGATCCAAGCACCGAGCGTCGACACCTCCGAGTTACGCACACGTTCAGCTCGATGGCGATCCCGGACTCCGATCCAGCAAAGTGTCGGGGATGAGTTCCGTCGGACGACGGCGTGGTACGATGTTGATGCTCCACCGGCGCGGGGCTTCGCCTAAGCTCCGCGACGATATGACTTCTCCCGCGCAGGGCTTCGCCTAAGCTCCGCGACGATATGACCGAAGTGGAATATGGTGGAAGGGGGCACCGCACACGGCTAAGGAAAGATCCGTAGATCAACTTGTGTGTCTTGGGGTGCCCCTGCCTATATATAAAGGAGCCAAGGGGAGGTGGCCGGCCCTAGGGGAGGCGCGCAAGGAGGAGTCCTACTCCCACCGGAGTAGGACTCCCCCTCTAGTTGGACTAGGATTGGAGGAGGGAAGAGGAAGGCGCCGCCCCTTCCTTGTCCTATTCGGACTAGAGGGGAGGCGCGCAGCCCACCTTGGCCTGCCCTTCCTCTTCTCCCATGGCCCATTAAGGCCCATGGACCTCCGGGGGTTCCGTAACCTCCGGTACTCGAGTAAATCCCGATTTCACCGGAACACTTCCGATGTCCAAATGTAGGCTTCCAATATATCAATCTTTATGTCTCGACCATTTGAGACTCCTCGTCATGTCCGTGATCACATCCGGACTCGAACAACCTTGGTGCATCAATACTTATAAACTCATTATGAACTCATCATCGAAGCGTTAAGCGTGCGGACCCTACGGGTTCGAGAACTATGTAGACATGACCTAGAACCATTCTCGGTCAATAACCAATAGCGGAACCTGGATGCCCATATTGGTTCCTACATATTCTACGAAGATCTTTATCGGTCAAACCGCATAACGACATCGTTGTTCCTTTGTCATCGGTATGTTACTTACCCGAGATTCGATCGTCGGTATCCAATACCTAGTTCAATCTCGTTCTCGGTAAGTCTCTTTACTCGTTCCGTAATACATCATCTCACAACTAACTCATTAGTTGTAATGCTTGCAAGGCTTAAGTGATGTGTATCACCGAGAAGGCCTAGAGATACCTCTCCGACAATCGGAGTGACAAAACCTAATCTCGAAATCGCCAACCCAACAAGTACCTTTGGAGACACCTGTAGTACTCCTTTATAATCACCCGATTCGATGTGGACGTTTGGTAGCACCAAAGTGTTCCTCCGTGGCGGAGTTGCATAATCTCATAGTTACAGGAACATGTATGGGTCATGAAGAAAGCATTAACATACTAAGCGATCAAGTGTTAAGCTAACGGAATGGGTCATGTCAATCAGATCATTCAACTAATGATGTGACCTTGTTAATCAAATAACAACTCCTTGTTCATGGTTAGGAAACATAACCATCTTTGATTAACAAGCTAGTCAAGTAGAGGCATACTAGTGACATACTGTTTGTCTATATATTCACACATGTATTATGTTTCCAGTTAATACAATTCTAGCATGAATAATAAACATTTATCATGATATAAGGAAATAAATAATAACTTTTATTATTGCCTCTAGGGCATATTTCCTTCACAGAGTACATGTATCTACCACGAGATTGTAGTAATGAATATGAGATTGTCTATTGACTAGCCTGGCCTCTGTTTATATAAGACACCAGAGGCCTAGGGTTTAGGAGAGTCCTTGTCTTGGGCGCCAAGTCTTGTGGAGTCTTCCTTGTCTGCGGCAGGGGTTGTCCGAACTGGCCCATGAGTATGCGGCCATGGGGTCCTCGGCCCAATCTAACTGATCGGGAGACGACATGGTGAGTACCCCCTAGTCCAGGACACCATCAGTAGCCCCCTGAACCGGTCTTCAAGTTGGGGACGCTCCTCGATTCTTCCAAACTGTTCTTCATCTTCGGTCGTCGGTCTTGAAAACTGGTTCAACAAATCTTCCCATCTTCGATCTTGAGGATCGCCAAAGTGCATCCGAAGAGTTTACACGTCGGGTATCCGAGGAGCCCCTTTAAGTTTCTGGCCTTTATCAATGCCTTGTTATTTTTACGCCCACCTCGGGTTCGAAGTTGTCCCCGTGCGGCGGTGTCCTCTTGCATCCGAGCTCCAACACCGGACTGCATTTGAAGTATCTTTTGCAGCCGAGCACCAACGCCGGAGAGTATCCGAGCTCCAACGCCGGACTGAATCCAAACTCCAACGCCGGAGAGTATCCGAGCTCCAACGCCGGACTATATCCGAGGTGTCATAGATCACCTTGGCTCAAAAAGGTCTAAGGAGTTTAGCCGAGCTTAATGCCAGAAATGCCTTCTACGGAGCCAACCACTGGCGTCCGAGCTTTATGCCAGACTGCTTCCAAGGTGACGCACCACCTTGGGCTTGGGCTGATTGTTTGCGGATTTAATTTCGAATTGTGCAATGTAATCTCTCCTGAGATGTATATCCAAGAGCCCTCAAGGTGCGTGTTGGCCTAATATCCGGATGCACCAAGGAAAAAAAAATCAAACCGCTGACCCTAGTAGCCCCGAGACTCGTGTCGATTCATAAAATCAGCCCGAGGATCAATTCCCAACTTCGCAAAGATACTTAGGAATAGAAACTCGGTGTGCAAAGTCCTCAAGACTCAGGTTGGGTGCGCCCGACCAACCTGAGGATAATAATCTCCTCGAAAACTATATTGCACTTTAAATTTTCTGCATTGGATTGTCAATGCAGTAGCCCCCGAGACACTGGTCGGGTGGCATTACCAGATCAGGGGATCGATGTGCCCCTTTAATATTTATAAATAATGCTCGTGAAGCCCAATAGCCTCCGAGCCTTAATGTGGGCACGGGTGGCCGAATTAAGGATCGATATCCGGAGTAAAATCACAAATTATGTGTAATGATTCTATGTATCCAAGTACTCTACATCATTAATGCTCAGATCCGCATTGTACAAAACTTTGTTGACCGACCATCGGCTTCAACCTCCTCGGCCAGTAGCCGGGGAGTGTTTGTCCCACCTTATAAAGCCTTTACAAGGGCAAATATTTACGACAAACAAGGCAATCCGTCCATACGGTTTTATAAACAAAGGTATGCGGAGAGATATGTTATATTACTGTTTAATGTGAGAAACATCTTCCAAAGAAAATAGTCCCGCTATCGGTTCCTTTCTTTGGGTTGTCATGCCAGCCATGATCATGAAACCTCACCTCCAATCAATGCAGGAGAAAAATATTGAGGAGTTAGTTCGGGGAAAGTTCCCAAATTCTATGTTTATTTTGACTCCATTGCGACCGTTTATCAGTTGAAAGTGGCCCATCGTTGGCTTCTACCCCTTTGTAGATACTACGCAGAGTGTTTCCGCAATAGCAAGACAACCCTTAGCCGACGTCTCGGTGCCCGAAGGCGGTTGTGTTAGCGGAAATGAGGCAATCAGATATGCGGGCTTTATAACTTTCACTTAGTCATAGGAGCTTAAAGTTGGAAGGCCAATTACTAGCCCCCGGTTAGTGTTCGGCGACAGCCTAGGTCAAGCCGTAAACACTTCGGCCAATGTTATGAACAGCCGTCATTTAACACAATCATCGGATCGCTGACCAGTTTACGCTTATTGTGACAGTCAGTTTTCGGCTTTCTCCACTGAGGTGCTTAACCATGCGAGCTGGAAGCTGATGACCCGTAAGTATAAGGGATAGTTGTAGCCTCTTTCGATAAGTAAGAGTGTCGAACCCAACGAGGATCTAAAGGTAGAACAAATACTCTCTCAAGTCCTATCGGCCACTGATACGACTCTACGCACGCTTGACGTTCGCTTTACCTAGAACAAGTATGAAACTAGAAGTACTTTGTAGGTGTTTTCGGATAAGCTTGCAAGAAAGTAAAGAGCACGAAAAATATAACCAGGGGATGTTAAGGTAAAGAAGCAACTAAAGTAAATAAAGCGAGTGTGGAAAAGTGATGGTAGGTGTGGCGAAATTGTCCCTTAAGAAATTGACTACTTTACTAGACCGATAGCAAGTTTTATGTGGGAGAGGCCACTACTAGCATGTCATCCCTTACTTGGAATTTTATGCACTTATGATTGGAACTATTAGCAAGCGTCCGCAACTACTAATGTTCATTAAGGTAAAACCCAACCATAGCATTAAGATATATTGGCCCCCCTTCAATCCCGTATGCATCAATTTCTATGCTAGGTTGAAGCTTCTGTCACTCTTGCCCTCCAATACATAGTCCTATCAACATACAACTATGTGACGCCCCCGATTCAATCGTACACTAATCATGCACGCAAACGTGTACGATCAAGATCAGAGACTCACGGGAAGATATCACAACACAACTCTAAAACATAAATAAGTCATACATGCATCATAATACAAGCCAGGGGCCTCGAGGGCTCGAATACAAGTGCTCGATCATAGACGAAGTCAGTGGAAGCAATAATATCTGAGTACGTACATAAGTTAAACAAGTTTGCCTTAAGAATGCTAGCACAAACCGGGATACAAATCGAAGAGGCGCAGCCTCCTGCACGGGATCCTCCTAACTACTCACCGGTCGCCGCCGGGGGCTGCACGTAGTAGAGGCACCTCCGTGTAGTAGGAGTCGTTGTCGACGGTGGCTTCGCTTATGGGCTCGGACATCCGTTGCGCAACCAGGTAGAAGGGAAAGGGGAAAAGAGGAGAAAAGCAACCGTGAGTACTCATCCTAAGTACTGCAAGCAAGGAGCTACACTACATATGCATGGATATATGTGCAAAGGGCCATATCGATGGACCGAATCTGCAGAATGCCGAATAAGAGGGGATAGCTAATCCCAGTCAAGTCTCACGCTCGCAGCCTCCGTCTTGCAAAGATGTAGAAGAGAGTAGATCAAGTCCTCCAAGTAGCATCGCATAGCATAAACCTACCAGGCGATCCTCCTCGTTGCCTGTTAGAGAGCGATCACCGGGTTGTATCCGCACTTGGAAGGGTGTGTTTTATTAAGTATCCGGTTCTAGTTGTCATAAGGTCAAGGTACAACTCCAAGTCGTCCTGCATTCAAGATCACGGCTATTCAATAGATTAACTTCCACGGAGGGTGCACCACATTACCCGGCACACTCGATCCCATTTGGCCGGACACACTTTTTTGGGTCATGCCCGGCCGCGGAAGATCAACACGTCGCAGCCCCACCTAGGCACAACAGAGAGGTCAGCACACCGGTCTAAACCTAAGCACACAGGGTCTGGGCCCATCGCCCTTAGCACACCTGCGTTGCTAAGGCGGGCGGCCGAAGCGCACCTAGCCTAGCAGGCGTTCGACCAATCCGTAGCCGCCGCCAAGTTCCGATGTCACGAAATGCTTCGGCTGATACCATGACGCCGGTTGCCCATATCTTGTCCCACGTGGCGGTTAGTGCGTATAAGGTCAATGACCCAACTCAGATCAAATACCAAGATCTCGTTAAGCGTGTTAAGTATCCGCGAACGCCGAACAGGCTGTGCCCACCTCTCTCTAGGCGGTCTCAACCTGCCTGTCGCCCGCCACAAAGATCCACACAGAGGGCCGTCGGGACAGAGGTCCTTTCATCCCCAATCCGTGAATCACTCGCGGGTGCTCCTCGAGCCGACCGACTTTAGTCACCACATGTATCATGTATAAAGTATATAGAATATACCCGTGATCACCTCCCGAGTGATCACGACCGATAGTATAGCACAGCAGATGCACAAGAATGTAGGGCCACGATGGAAAACTAGCATCCTATACTAGGCATGTAGGATTGCGTAAAGGTAACAACAATAATAGCAAGGATAGGCTATGCATCGTGATAGGAATAACGAAAGCAAGAATATGCTACACTACTCTAATGCAAGCAGATAGAGAAGAATAGGCGATATCTGGTGATCAAGGGGGGGGGGGGGCTTGCCTGGTTGCTCTGGCAAGAGAGAGGGGTCATCAACTCCATAGTCGTACTGGGTAGCAGCGGCGTCGGTCTCGGTGTCTAGCGAGAGAAGAAGGGGAAGAAACAATAAATATTTAAGCAAACAGATGCATAGCGATGCATGACATGACAAGTATCGGTGCTAGGGGTGCCCTAACGCAGTATGAGGTGATACCGGTGAAGGGGGGAAACAACCGGGAAAGTATCCCCGGTGTTTCGCGTTTTCAGGCAGAGGAGCCGGAGGGGGAAAGTTGCAAGTTTGATATGTTAGGGGTGTGTGGCGGACGAACGGGCTGTGTATCCGGATTCGTCTCGTCGTTCTGAGCAACTTTCATGTACAAAGTTTTTCCATCCGAGTTACGGATTATTTAATATTAATTTTCAAAGTTTTAATTCATTTTTAGAATTAACAGAATTAATTTAATTAGGAAATGCCATTATGACGTCCGCATGACATCAGGGGGATGTCAGCAGTCAACAGCCAGTTGACTTGGTCAAACTGACGCGTGGGTCCCGGCTGTCATTGTCTAAGACTAACTAATCAGCTTTAGTTAGTCTAACTAAAATGATTATGTTTATTAGCTACAATTAATTAGGTTAACTAATTTAATTATTTAATTTAAACAGAATTAATTAAGTTAACTATTTAGTTAATTAATTGATTATTTAGTATTTAATTATAATTTTATTATTATCTTTTTTAAATCGTTCAGGCGCTGGGCCCCTTGTCATTGCCTAAGGGGCCAACCAAGGCGGTGCGGCTTAATGGGCAATGGCGCGCAAGCGTAGCAAGCACGGCGCCTGTAGCCTGCCCAGGCGGGCGTGGCCATGGCCACGGCGGGGTTGCCGCAATGGGCACGAGGGCCACAAGATGGGCGGAGGCGACAGGGCAGCGACAGTGGCGCGACACAGTGACGAACGACGGCGAGGGAAAGGAGGTCGCGTCGAGGCAAAGGCACAGGCACGCGCAAGACGCACAGCAGTGGTGAGGGCGCGAGCGCCTCGAGGTTGGCCGGGTGCGGCTGTCCGCGGGCTACGTCAGGTGGCGGAGCCGAGCGCGGGGAGAGGGCGCGACCACGGCAGAGAGAGGAGGAAGGGGGAGCTCACAGAGGAGGAGTAGGGCACTGGCAGTGGGCTCGGGGAGGCTCGGGGTGGTCGACGGGGACGATGCCGCGGAGCGGGAGGCAGGCCGACGGGGTAGAACGACGAGGTGGAGGCGGCGGCGTCCCGGCGAGGTGCGACGGCGGCGGGGCCGGGCGAAGTGCGGCGTCGGGCACCGAGGGCGACGGGATCGGGCAGCGTCGGTGTTCGGGCGGCGAGCGCCTCCGGGGGGGGAGGTGACGAGCGATCCGCGATTACAAGGTGGAGGTGGGACGATCGGCGATGAGGAGCGCCGGCAAGATCGGCAGGGCGGGCGCCAAGTGATGGGATCGGGGCGCCGCTTTCCCCGATCCAGATTGGGGGGGGGGGGGCGAGGGAGACGCGGGTGGGGGAGGGGGGAAGTGAGGTGGGTCATGTGTTAGGGTTTCCTCCCTGGTGGGGATATGGAGGGGGTGGGTCGGCCGGATGGGCCAGTCGGTTGGGTTTTGCCAGGTTAGGCGGGCTACCGGGCCACAGATAACCAGTGGGGGGTGCCTCTTTTTATTTTTAGTTAGATTTGTCTTTTCCTTTTATTTATTTCACTTTTCTGTTTTATTTCATTTTAATATATTTAGACATTTTCAAAAAGGGTGTTTGTTGCACTATAATCACCTAGGCATTTAACTGCACACTCCGAACATTTTAGTTTAATATTTTGAAAACTTTGTCGCTTGACATTAATTTGAATTTGAATTTGAAAAGGTTTCGAATCATTGCGAGGTTAGCAACAGTAAGAGTGGTGACGTGGCATCATTAATAGAGGTGACTGTAGCTTGATTATCCGGGCGTCACAATTCTCCTCCACTACAAAAAATCTTGTCCCGAGATTTAAGAGGGGAGTAAGGGGGAAAGTTCTGGTTACGATATTCTAACGGATCTTCTCAAAGAAGTTAATCCCTTTCGTTGATGTCTTCAATTCTTTATTCCAATGCATCATGATAAACTTGTCATCATTTCTTCGGGAACTCCATCGTACTTACGAAAGGTTAAGGGACAGCTCAGCTACGTCAGAATGCTTTTGAGGGAAACAATCTGGGCTTAACCCATGAATGAGTATAAGATTATCTTTCGAGTTTGAACATATGAAATACATCGAGAGTAAGGTACGAAGGTACAGTAAGAGGTTCCAAGCGGGTAGATAGTTGCTCGAAGTCTGAACCAGAGTGAGAAAGGGGTTCAGAGTAGTGAGAGTAAGTATTGCGTATGATACCATAATAGAGCACTAGAAAGGTGGCCCAAGAATTAACTACGAAGCCAAACATGGAGAATAACCATTAGAAATAGGGTTGTGCAAGAGAGTCAGGTTTCGATCCTGTGGAACGGTGGGTTATGGGCCCACCATGTGGTTGAAGTAGGAGGGGCGGAGGCGTCTTGCGTGATCATGCAAGCAAGGCATGTCAGGGGGTAGCCCGTCGATTATGTCGGCAACAACGTCGATACCAAGGGCGAGGGACGAAGAGAACTATTTTCCTGCTCATTGAACGAGGCGGACCAATAGGCAAAGTTCCCGTCCATCGGTGGCTACCGGAATGTCATCAACAGTAAAAACAGGGTCTTACTGACAGAGTTGTACACCGAGGTGTTTACATAAGCAGGAGAATAATACTGCTTAGATTATATAGACCTCAAGAAAGGTTAAACCAACCAATGGAAAGGAAAATAAGATTATCAGATTAAACATAACAATGGAAAGGAAAATGTGTTTACACACATATTTCAAGGGTATATCCTTCCCAAGGACAAGCAGAGCATGATATCCATGACAGGATATAATGTAGAAAACTCTTTAGGTAGGGGAGAGAAATTTCATGACATTACCCATACAACGGTGTTTGGATAATTTAGCAGGAAACATTTAGCATTGGCTTCAAATGTCCTTGTTGAAAATCGGAGTACCACAAACATGCTTCGAGATAGCATTGCATGGTCTTCAAGCAAAGTTCAGACTTTGGATACTCAGAGGATTCATCAGGAATAACTTATAGAATAAGTCTTACAATTCCCTCATGGAAGAATGGTTAACCTTGCCAAAAAGGAACAACTATAACAATAGGTCCTCCGGCCAGGTGTGCTAGGCATGACATCACCATACCGGGTCTTATGAAGACTAGCGTCATAAATCTTGTAAATATGTTCCAACCATCATATCTGACGAAGATTCAGATATGATTGGTGTCAGGATGCCTCAGGCTCGGGGAACGAACTATGGGAGTGAGTTCCGAAACGAGAGTTAATCATTGAACTAAGGAGAGGATGAGGAGGTGGCTGATGGACTCAGCGACAACTCATCGAGATTCCCAAAAAGATGTATTTCCACAATTATGTGAACATGGAGATATCATTTGTCAGATCAGATGATATAATGATTTATGCTCGAGAAAAACATACAGATTTAAAAATTGGTTGAAAGGTGCACCCGAAATATGGGCTGGGTTGCACAACCAACGTCGGAATGGTGATTCAATAATCAATAGTCTAAGAATGAATGGCCGACCATTAACTTCAAAGCAATAGGGTTGCTAGAAGGGCAGAATCCAAACATCACCGCTCACTTGTTGGTACCCCGGTTGGAACCAACACGAGGACCCAAGAAAGAATGGTGATGGTGAGAAGTATCACCATACCAAGAATTCTTAAGCGATGGTGAAATTCTCACAACATTGATGACATAAGAGATGTTAATGTTCCAAGGTAAGTGAGAACAATTGCTAGATAGCAAGGAACTCAAGGTATAACATCAAACACGAACAAGCTTGTGTTGGTGGGAAGGCAATAAAGTGGTCGATGGTAAAGCAGATCATCGAGGGCAAGGATAGTATTTCTCATCATGAACTCAATTGATATCCTGGAAGAGCTCATAAGGTTGATGATGATCACGACACACTTTGTCGAGAGATTTCAAGATGTAATCGATCGGCGATGACATCAAGTCAAATGAATGGTGAAGCGAAAGGTTATTGGAACCAAGGGTACGACACAAACTTGGAATCAAGTTTGCTTTTCAAGGAGAATTGATAGGACGAGGAAGATCGACGTAAGCTTAGCTCATCATCGAAAGTTGTGCTCCAAGATTAAGGAAAGCGAAAGGTTATTGGAACCAAGGGTACGACACAAACTTGGAATCAAGTTTGCTTTTCAAGGAGAATTGATAGGACGAGGAAGATCGACGTAAGCTTAGCTCATCATCGAAAGTTGTGCTCCAAGATTAAGGACCAGGTAGCACAGTTAAGGTTTATCAAGATAATGATATAGCCGATCAGGCTAGGAGTTACGTGATGGAGTATTAAACTTCTCAACAACAAAGTACTGAGAGTAATGAATCTCAGTATTGATTCGATTCACCAATTGGTGTTCTCGGTTGACGACAACCCAGAACCCGTGGAGTGACTATGATGGGAAAAGGTACTACTTCGTCAGAATTTCATAGATGAAGTGCAATGGGTGGATATTGTCGAGATACCAGGGGGGTATACTCAAGGGTAGAGCGGGATAGAGGTTGGACAAGTGAAATCATTTGCAGAAGGCAAGCACTTAAACTTGTCCAAGAAATGGGATCAAAGAAGAACAATATGGTCGAAACCATGATTGCAAAGGATCAATTCACCGATACCAAAGGATATTATATCAAGGAAATAGTTAGTACTACAAGTAGCTTCCATGATAAGTTCCACATCGGGTCCATGGGCATGAACACAAGGTTCAAGGTCGACTCCCACTTCTCCAAAGCATAACCTTACATTCTCTTCTCGTTTCGATAATGGCATTAGTGTTGAAAGTTTTACCTGGTGAAATACCAGATGAGTATGACCCGTGAAAACTTCCGAGTTCACACATATTAAGGAAGGCATAGGTTCAACCCATCAGGGCATCTTACGAACATATACCACAAACTTTGGGGTAAATAATACAAGCTCAAAAGTAGAGCATTGTTCAAAAGCAGATGATACAATTTACCAAAGGCATTATATACCCATGGAAAGGCTCTCAAGGTTATTCAATATGAAGGACACTGTCAGGTAAAAACCAACAAAGGAACCGATGGTCCACAAGGGATCTGCTGTGAGCATCGGTACTCAACCAGAGAAAGAAGAATGCACGGGCATCATATTATAGAACATCTGAATAATTCGATGCTTAGATAACAAAGGAATTACAATTTCCAAAACAAAGGATCAGAAGCAGTCGCTCTGATCAAGGATGGATAAGTTGAATAGATTCAGGGGCACAATTAGTTAATGTTTGATTGGCAGAAAACTAGCTCATATCTGGAATGACGTCTGAGCCAGAAAGATAATTCCTAAGGATCAGCTGATGATTGTGAGCAATCACACACATATTTAATCAAGGGACTCAAGATGATAATGACAAAGGAAATCAAGGAATATTGCTA
>CM038681.1:457899845-458037697 GCA_021605205.1 Aegilops longissima
CCACAATGCAGCAGGCAAGAAGAATCTCAAAAGCACTAAACTGTAGAGGATTCTTGGAAGATTGAATGGCATTTCAGAGCATTTTGTGAAACGCATGAACAACTGGGGAGGGAGGAATCCTCGATAACTGTGAGGAATTATTCATAGGGGTATTCATGTGGCAAAGAACTGCAAGGCAGTAGCTCAAAGGATTCTCGGAACAATAAAGAGGATTTGAGGGTATCTTGTAATAACAAGATCAACTGGGAATAAAAGTAAGAACGGCAAGTGTATGTAATTATCCATATGGATATTTCGGTGGTAGGGAATTGCAAAAGCAATGGGCACAAAGTCTCAAAAGAGTATTGGAGAGTAACTTCAATATCTTCTGGTGCAGCCGACGATAATCTGGACTGAAAGTGGCTCTCCGGGAGAAAGAGTTTTCGAGAACCTAAAGTTAGATTTTTAGAAAATCATTTAACCCGAATCGAAGAGAGCTCAGAGTCCCAGAGTAAAGATCGAGGAGTAAAAGATCCTAATACCACCCAATGGCGACGTGGGCCCATGGGCCGCACAGCCATGTTAGTAAAAGTTTTGTAAAGTCTAGACTCGACTTCGGCCAAGGAGTGCGGAAGGGGGATTCCTACAGGCAGTCGGCTCTGATACCAACTTGTGACGCCCCCGATTCAATCATACACTAATCATGCATGCAAACGTGTACGATCAAGATCAAGGACTCATGGGAAGATATCACAACACAACTGTAAAACATAAATAACTCATACATGCATCATAATACAAGCCAGGGGCCTCGAGGGCTCGAATACAAGTGCTCGATCATAGACGAGTCAGAGGAAGCAATAATATCTGAGTACAGACATAAGTTAAACAAGTTTGCCTTAAGAAGGCTAGCACAAACCGGGATACTGATCGAAGAGGCGCAGCCTCCCGCAGGGATCCTCCTAACTACTTTAGTCGTCGCCGCCGGGCTGCACGTAGTAGTAGGCACCTCCGATTAGCAGGGTCGCCGCCGACGGTGGCGTCGCTTCGGGCTCGGCATCTGTTGCGGCAACCGTAGAAGGGAAAGGGGAAAAGAGGGAGAAAAGCAACCGTGAGTACTCATCCAAAGTACTGCAAGCAAGGAGCTACACTACATATGCATGGATATATGTGTGAATGGCCATATCATTGACCGAACTGCAGAATGCCGTAATAAGAGGGGATAGCTAATCCTGTCAAGTTCACGCTCGCAGCCTCCGCCTTGCAAAGATGTAGAAGAGAGTAGATCAAGTCCTCCAAGTAGCATCGCATAGCATAAACCTACCGGCGATCCCTCCTCGTTGCCCTGTTAGAGAGCGATCACCGGGTTGTATCCGCACTTGGAAGGGTGTGTTTTATTAAGTATCCAGTTCTAGTTGTCATAAGGTCAAGGTACAACTCCAAGTCGTCCCTGCTATCAAGATCACGGCTATTCAATAGATTAACTTCCCTGCAGGGTGCACCACATTACCCGACACACTCGATCCCATTTGGCCGGACACACTTTTCGGGTCATGCCCGACCATGAAGATCAACACGCCGCAGCCCCACCTAGGCACAACAGAGAGGTCAGCACGCCGGTCTAAACCTAAGCGCCAGGGTCAGGGCCCATCGCCTTAGCACACCTGCGACGCTATGAGGGCGTCCGAAGCGCACCTAGCCTAGCAGCGCTCCAATCCAATCCGGCGCTACCGCTCGGTGGTGACATCACGAAATGCTTGGTGATACCACGACGCCAGATTGCCCATATCTTGTCCCACGTGGCGGTTAGTGCGATAAGGTCAACGATCCAACTCAGATCAAATACCAAGATCTCGTTAAGCGTGTTAAGTATCCGCGAACGCCGAACAGGGCCAGGCCCACCTCTCTCCTAGGCGGTCTCAAACCTGTCCTGTCGCTCCGCCACAAAGATCCACACAAAGGGCCGTCGGGACAAAGGTCCTTTCAGCCCCCAATCCGTGAATCACTCGCGGGTGCTCCTCGAGCCGACCCGACTTTAGTCACCACATGTATCATGTATAAAGTATATAGAATATACCCGTGATCACCTCCCGAGTGATCACGGCCCGATAGTATAGCACAATGAGATGACAAGAATGTAGGGCCACCGATGGAAAACTAGCATCCTATACTAGGCATGTAGGATTGCGTAAAGGTAACAACAAGAGTAGCAAGGACAAAGGCTATGCATCGGGATAGGAATAACGAAAGCAATACATGCTACACTACTCTAATGCAAGCAGATAGAGAAGAATAGGCGATATTTGGTGATCAAGGGGGGGCTTGCCTGGTTGCTCGCAAGAGAGAGGGGTCGCCAACTCCGTAGTCGCACTGGTAGCAGCAAGGCCGGTCTCGGTGTCTAGCGAGAGAAGAGGGGAAGAAACAATAAATATTTAAGCAAACAGATGTATAGCGATGCATGACATGACAAGTATCGGTGCTAGGGGTGCCCTAACGCGGTATGAGGTGATACCGGTGAAGGGGGGAAACAACCGGGAATGTATCCCCGGTGTTTCGCGTTTTCAGGCAGAGGAGCCGGAGGGGGAAAGTTGTGAATTTGATATGTTAGGGGTGTGTGGCGGACGAACGGGCTGCGTATCCGGATTCGTCTCGTCGTTCTGAGCAACTTTCATGTACAAAGTTTTTCCATCCGAGTTACGTATTATTTAATATTAATTTTCAAAGTTTTAATTCATTTTTAGAATTAACAGAATTAATTTAATTAGGAAATGCCATTATGACGCCAAGATGACATCGGGGATGTCAAGAATCAACAGCCAGTTGACTTGGTCAAACTGACGCGTGGGTCCCGGTTGTCATTGTCTAAGACTAACTAATCAGGTTTAGTTAGTCTAACTAAAATGATTATGTTTATTAACTACAATTAATTAATTTAAACAGAATTAATTAAGTTAACTATTTAGTTAATTAATTGATTATTTAGTATTTAATTATATCTATAATTATCTTTTTTTAAATCGTTCTGGGGCGCTGGGGCCTCCTTGTCATTTGCCCTAGGGGCCAACCGGGGCGGGTGCGGCTTAACGGCAATGGCGCGAGCGTATCGGGCGACGGCGCCTGTAGCCTGCCAGGCGGGCGTGGCCGTGGCCACGGCGGGGTTGCCGCAGCAGGCACGAGGGCCACGGTGGGCGGAGGCGGACAGGGCAGCGGCAGCGGCGCGACACGGTGACGAACGACAACGAGGGGAAGGAGGCCGCGGCGAGCGAGGGCGCGTCTGGCGGCGCAGGCACGCGCTGCATGCGTGAGGGCGCGAAGCCCATGGGTTGGCTGGTGCGGCTGTCCGCGGGCGACGCCAGTGGCGGAGCGAGCGAGGTGAGGGCGCGACCACGACAAAGAGAGGAGGAAGGGGAGCTCACAGAGGATGAGTAGGGCACGGCAGTGGGCTCGGGAGGCTCGGGGTGGTCGACGGGGACGACGCCATGAGCGGGAGGCAGGCCGGAGGGTAGAACGACGAGGTGGAGGCGGCGTCGTCCCCGCGAGTGCGACGGGCGGCGGGCAGGGCGAAATCTTGGCGTCGGGCACCGAGGGCGACGGGATCGGGCAGCGTCGGTGTTCGGGCGGCGAGCGGTAGCCTCCGGGGGCGGGGAGGTGATGAGGCGATCCGGTGATGGCAAGGTGGAGGTGGGACGATGCGGCGACGAGGAGCGCCGGCGGCATCGGCAGGGGTGGGGCGCCGAAGTGATGGGGTCGGGGCGCCGCTTTCCCCGATCTAGATCGGGGGCGAGGGAGACGCGGGTGGGGGGGGGAAGTGAGGTGGGTCGTGGGTTAGGGTTTCCTCCCTGGTGGGGATATGGAGGGGGTGGGTCGTCCGGATGGGCCAGTCGGCTGGGGTTTTGCCCAGTTGGGCTGGCCAGCTGGGCCACAGATGGCCCAGTGGGGGGGGTGCCTCTTTTTATTTTTAGTTAGATTTGTCTTTTCCTTTTATTTATTTCACTTTTCTGTTTTATTTCATTTTAATATATTTAGACATTTTCAAAAAGGGTGTTTGTTGCACTATAATCACCTAGGCATTTAACTGCACACTCCGAACATTTTAGTTTAATATTTTGAAAACTTTGTCGCTTGACATTAATTTGAATTTGAATTTGAAAAGGTTTCGAATCATTGCGAGGTTAGCAACAGTAAGAGTGGTGACGTGGCATCATTAACAGAGGTTACTGTAGCTTGATTATCTGGGCGTCACAAACTAACCCTAAGGTGTGATCCACACGCGCGCTCATATGATGGGCACCAATGGAGAACAACATAACCACAAGCAAATTAAATAAATCATAGCAATTCATCAACCACCGATAGGACAACGAAAATCTACTCAGACATCATAGGATGGCAACACATCATTGGATAATAATATGAAGCATAAAGCACCATGTTCAAGTAGAGGGTACAGCGGGTTGCGGGAGAGTGGACCGCTGAATATAGAAGGGGAAAGGTGATGGAGATGTTGGTGAAGATGGCGGAGGTGTTGGTGAAGATCGCGGTGATGACGATGGCCCCCGGCGGTGTTCCGGCTCCACCGGAAGCGAGGGGGAGAGAGCCCCCCTCCTTCTTCTCCTTTCTTGACCTTCTCCCTAGATGGGAGAAGGGTTTCCCCTCTGTTCCTTGGCTCCCATGGCTTGGGAGGGGCGAGAGCCCCTCCGATATTGGATCTATCTCTCTGTTTCTGCGTTCTGTTCTGGCTCTATTTCACCGTTTCGCGTATATATGGAGATCCGTAACTCCGATTGGCCTGAAACCTTCGCCCAGATTTTTTTCCGAATATTATCTTTCTTGCGGCAAAAGAAGAGCATCAACCGCCTTACGGTGGGCTCACGAGGGTAGGCGGCGCGCCTGGGAGGCGCGCCTGCCTCGTGACCACCTCGGCACCGCCTCGCGTGGATTTTTCTTCCGAATTTTCCATATTCTCCAAAAATAAGCTCCGTCTGCTTTTATCCCATTTGGATTCCGCTTGATATGGATATTCTGCAAACATAAAACATGCAATGAGATGTGAACTGCACTGGGCAATCGGATCAATATGTTAGTCCCAAAATAATATAAAAGTTGACAAAAAGTATATGAAAGTGAATAATATTGGCATGGAACGATCAAAATTATAGATACGATGGAGACGATCAGCATCCCCAAGCTTAATTCCTGCTCGTCCTCGAGTAGGTAAATGATAAAAAGAATAATTTTGATGTGGAATGCTACCTAGCATAATCTTGATCATATGTCTAATCATGGCATGAATATTAAGACACGAGTGATTCAAAGCAATAATCTATCCTTTGACATAAAAACAATAATACTTGAGCGCACTAATAAAGCAATCATGTCTTTTCAAAACAACAAGGCCAAAGCAAGCTTATCCCTACAAAATCATACAGTTTGGCCATGCTTCATTTTCGTCACACAAAATGCCCCCATCATGCACAACCCCGATGACAAGCTGAGCAATTGGTTCATACTTTTTAACGCGCTTCAGCTTTTTCAACCCTCACGCAATACATGAGCGCAAGCCATGGATATAACACTATAGGTGGAATAGAATATAATGATGGAGGTTATGTGGAGAAGACAAAAAAGGAGAAAGTCTCACATCGACGCGGCTAATAAATGGGCTATGGAGATGCCCATCAATTGATGTCAATGCGAGGAGTAGGGATTGCCATGCAACGGATGCACTAAGAGCTATAAGTGTATGAAAGATCAACAAAAGAAACTAAGTGGGTATGCGTCCAACTTGCTTGCTCATGAAGACCTAGGGCATTTGAGGAAGCATAGGATACTCTCTCTATGAATAACATGGTGCTACTTTGAAGCACAAGTGTGGTAAAAGGATAGTAACATTGCCCCTTCTCTTTTTTTCTCTCATTTTTTTTGTTTTCCTTTTTTGGGGGGCCTTCTCTTTTTTTTGGCCTTTCTCTTTTTTTTATTTTTTTCATCCGGAGTCTCATCCCGACTTGTGGGGGAATCATAGTCTCCATCATCCTTTCCTCACTGGGGCAATGCTCTAATAATGATGATCATCACAATTTTATTTACTTACAACTCGATATTACAACTCGATATCTAGAACAAAGATATGACTCTATATGAATGCCTCCGGCGGTGTACCGGGATGTGCAATGATCTAGTGTAGCAATGACATAAAAAAAACGGACAAGCCATGAAAACATCATGCTAGCTATCTTACGATCATGCAAAGCAATATGACAATGAATGCTCAAGTCATGTATATGATGATGATGGAAGTTGCATGGCAATATATCTCGGAATGGCTATGGAAATGCCATGATAGGTAGGTATGGTGGCTGTTTTGAGGAAGATATAATGAGGCTTATTTGTGACAGAGCGTATCATATCATGGGGTTTGGATGCACCGGCGAAGTTTGCACCAACTCTCGAGGTGAGAAAGGGCAATGCACGGTACCGAAGAGGCTAGCAATGATAGAAGGGTGAGAGTGCGTATAATCCATGGACTCACATTAGTCATAAAGAACTCATATACTTATTGCAAAAGTTTATTAGACCTCGAAGCAAAGTACTACTACGCATGCCCCTAGGGGGATAGATTGGTAGGAAAAGACCATCGCTCATCCCCGACCGCCACTCATAAGGAAGACAATCAAAGAAACACCCCATGCTTCAAATTTGTCACACAACGGTTACCATACGTGCATGCTACGGGACTTGCAAGCCTCAACACAAGTGTCTCTACAATCCACAACCACCCACTAGCATAAATCTAATATCACCATCTTTATATCGCAAAACTATTGCAAGGAATCAAGCATATCATATTCAGCGATCTACAAGTTTATGTAGGATTTTATGACTAACCATGTGAATGACGAGTTCCTGTCATCTCCCTAAATAGATATAAGTGAAGCAAGAGAGTTTAATTATTTATACAAAATATGTGCCCATGCTCTAACAAGTATAAGTGAAGCAAAAGAGCATTCTACAAATGGCGGTTGTCTATGTAAAGAGAAACAGGCAATCCAAACTTCAAATGATATAAGTGAAGCACATGAAGCATTCTATAAAGCCATACTCAAAAGATATAAGTGAAGTGCAATGAGCATTCTATAAATCAACCAAGGACTATCTCATACCAGCATGGTGCATAAAAGAAAAATAAAAACCTAATTGCAAAAGACGCTCCAAGACTTGCACATATCACATGAATGAAACGAATCCGAAAACATACCGATACTTGTTGAAGAAAGAGGGGATGCCTCCCCAGCATCCCCAAGCTTAGATGCTTGAGTCTCCTTGAATATTTACTTGGGGTGCCTCGGGCATCCCCAAGCTTGAGCTCTTGCCTCTCTTCCTTCTTCTCACATCAAAACCTTCTCAATCAAACACTTCCTCCACACAAAACTTCAACAGAAAACTCGGTAAGATCCATTAGTATAATAAAGCAAATCACTACTCTAAGTACTGTTGCAAACCAATTCATATTTTGTTTTTTGCATTGTGCCTTCTGCAATATAACTTTTTCATGGCTTAATCCACTGATATAAATTGATAGTTTCATCAAAACAAGCAAACTATGCATCAAAAACAGAATCTGTCTAAAACAGAACAGTCTGTAGCAATCTGAACATTCACCATACTTATGATACTTGAAAACTTCTGCCAAAATTAGGAAAAATAAACAATTTGTACAGAAAGACAGTGCAAAAAGAATCAGAACCATTTGACGTTCCAGTAAAAAATTAAAATTCACGCACTACTGCCAAAGTTTCTGTCCTGCACCGCACAAACCAACAAGCATTGTAAACATCCTAAAGGCAAACCTTGGCACATTATTTTTAAAATACAATGGAATTGTACAAGTGGATAATTATTTTTACTGAAAAGTTTCTGTAATCAAGATTCACAAAGTTGCCGTGAGCATGAACAAAGTTCAAGGAGCTCTCCCACTTCAACAATGCTTGTCTTTCTCACTTTCACTTTCCTTTTTGAAAAAGATTTGGGTTCCCCTCTTTATTTTTGTTGTTTTTAAACTATATGAAAGCACTCAACAGAAATAAATGACTCTCTAAAACTTCCGGGTTGTCTCCCTGGCAGCGCTTTCTTTAAAGCCATTAAGCTAGGCATTTAGTGCTCAAGTAGTGAATCCACTCGGATCCCAAGGTATATCAAAGCCAATTTTAATTAGCAATGATTTGTAATTTAGTAGTGAGCACAAAGTAACATATATCATGTAATGTCGAAGTCTAACTCTCTTCCTATGCATCGGCATGTCATAAAAGAACAATTCATGCACACAAAGTAAAGGCCAATGCATAGTATAAACAGTTTCTTGCAATTTTATTGTATTGGAAACATAGAGAGGTGGAGATATAGTTCCTCTCTCATAATAATTGCAAGTGGGAGCAGCAAGCACATGCATATTATATCTATCAAAATCATCATGTGTAGTGGTAAAAGGCAACCCATCAATATAATCCTTAATAAGTGCAAACTTCTCCGATATAGTATAATCGGGAGAATTTAAAAAGATAATAGGACTATCATGCATGGGTGCAATAGCAAAAATTTCATGTTTAACATACGGAACTATAGCAAGTTCATCTCCATAAGCATAATTCATATTGGCATCTTGGCCACAAGCATAGCAAGCATCATCAAAAAGGGATATTTCAAAAGAATCATAGGGATCATAACAATCATCATAGCAATCATTATAGCAATCATCATAGCAATCATCCTTCGGTAAGCACGAAGGGGAATTAAACAATGTATGAGTTGGAGGGTTACTCTCATTAGAAGGTGGGCACGGGTAGCTAATCCGCTCTTCCTCCTTTTGTTTTTCGCTCTCCTCATCATCTTTTTCATCCAATGAGCTCATAGTTTCATCAATTTCTTCTTCCATAGCTTCCTGCAAAATATTAGTCTCTTCTTGGACAGCGGAGTAGTTCTCAATATAAGGTTTAACATAAGGATTAGGAGCATAATTATCATAGCAATAATTAAGTATGGCAAAATTTTCAGATTCGTAAAGAGTAGCACCATACTTTTCAATCAAAGAAGCAATTTCGTAAGCACCCTTAAAAGCAACAAATTCTTCAATTTGTTGAACATCATAGTAATTATAAACACCCTTAGCATAAGAGGATAAGATTCCATTATCAATAAACTCACATTGGTAGGGAAGGTGTTTCTTTGGGTTTTCAGAACAACAAGTAAAATCATAATAGTAGCATAAATTCCAAGCATAGCATTGCAAACGTTGAATTTGACACCATAATAGTTTCCCTTTTTCAGATATACGGCGTCGCACATAACAAGCATGCTCATCTAAAGATTTGCCCTCAACTAAGCAAGTTGGGGTTTCAGCACGAGCACAAAGGGATCGAAGATGATCCAAGTAAAAAGCTTCAGTAGTGCGATAGATTTTGAGTGGTTCTTCAACCATTGGAGCAGTAGGTACAACTAATTTTTTTGGTATTTTGCGTTTCCTACCCATAGCTAAAGATATAAAACAACTAAGAACAGCAAATAAAAATTACTTAGTGATAAAGCAAACAAGCACACACGAGAATATTCACCCCACGCTATTGCTCCCCGGCAACGGCGCCAGAAAAAGGTCTTGATGACCCGCAAGTATACGAGATAGTTGTAGCCTCTTTCGATAAGTAAGAGTGTCGAACCCAACGAGGAGCTAAAGGTAGAACAAATACTCTCTCAAGTCCTATCGACCACTAATACGACTCTACGCACGCTTGACGTTCGCTTTACCTAGAACAAGTATGAAACTAAAAGTACTTTGTAGGTGTTTTCGGATAAGCTTGCAAGAAAGTAAAGAGCACAAAAATAAAACTAGGGGATGTTAAGGTAACGAAGCAACTAAAGTAAATAAAGCGTGTGCGGAAAAGTGATGGTAGGTGTGGCGAAATTGTCCCTTAAGCAATTGACTACTTATTAGACCGATAGCAAGTTTTATGTGGGAGAGGCCATTGCTAGCATGTCATCCGTTACTTGGAATTCTATGCACTTATGATTGGAACTATTAGCAAGCGTCCGCAACTACTAATGTTCATTAAGGTAAAACCCAACTATAGCATTAAGATATATTGGTCCCCCTTCAATCCCGTATGCATCAATTTCTATGCTAGGTTGAAGCTTCTGTCACTCTTGCCCTCCAATACATAGTCCTATCAACATACAACTAACCCTAAGGTGTGATCCACGCGCGCGCTCATATGATGAGCACCAAAGGACGGCAACATAACCACAAGAAAATTAAATCAATCATAGCAATTCATCAACCACCGATAGGGCAACGAAAATCTACTCAGACATCATAGGATGGCAACACATCATTGGATAATAATATGAAGCATAAAGCACCATGTTCAAGTAGAGGGTACAATGGGTTGCGGGAGAGTGGACCGCTGAATATAGAAGGGGGAAGGTGATGGAGATGTTGGTGAAGATGGTGGAGGTGTTGGTGAAGATCGCGGTGATGACGATGGCCCCCAACGGCGTTCCGGCGCCACCGGAAGCGAGGGGGAGAGAGCCCCCCTCCTCCTTCTTCTTCCTTGACCTTCTCCCTAGATGGGAGAAGGGTTTCCCTCTGTTCCTTGGCTCCCATGGCTTGGGAGGGCGAGAGCCCTCCGAGATTGGATCTATCTCTCTGCTTCTGCGCCTGCTCGCCTGCTTTCACCGTTTGCCGATATATGGAGATTCAGAATCCGATTGGCCTGAAACCTTCGCCCAGATTTTTTTTCAATATTATCTTTCTTATGCGAAAAAGAAGAGCACCAACCGCCTTACGGTGGGCTCACGAGGGTAGGCGGCGCGCCTGGGAGGCGCGCACCTGCCTCGTGACCACCTCGGGCACCGCCTCGTGGATTTTTCTTCCGAATTTTCCATATTTTCCAAAAATAAGCTCCGTCCGCTTTTATCCCGCTTGGATTCCGCTTGATATGGATATTCTGCGAAACATAAAACATGCAATGATGTGAACTGCATTTGAGCAATCGGATCAATATGTTAGTCCCAAAATAATATAAAAAGTTGCCAAAAAGTATATGAAAGTGAATAATATTGGCATGGAACAATAAAAAAATTATAGATACGACGGAGACTTATCAGAAGCACAATCGTAGTGGTTCTCCTTTTGCACACCTAGTCGAACAAAGCGGAACGTAGGCGGCAAGCACATGAGCCGGGCAACCCAACTATCGACCGAAGACACAATTCGAAACCAATGCATAAATAGCAATATCCGAGAATGTTTTTGCCGAATCTCTAAAGGTGTCCGACGTTGCACTGCAAGACTTATGCTGGAAACACACAAATTGTTTAAAAGTTCCATAGGCTTGGAAAGCCAAAAAACCTCAGGAAAAACTTGTCGTCCGAACTAGATAAAGTGTTCGGTGCCAATCCAAAAAATCGGTCTTAGAGAAAAAAAAGTGCTTCTGTCATGCTTTAACATGACGCGTCCTATCTCAAGACTTCAAGCGGGTCAGCCTTCGACTTCAACCTCCCTATCCCGAAGGCGGGGTGTTTCTTGTTAGGCGAGTTTAGCAAACTAAAACTCGAGCGGCTTGAGAGAGAAATCAGGCTACCCAGCTATTGACCGCACACTCGTATCGAAAAAGGAGTGATAGAAAAAGACTTTACAATGACCAAGAAGAAAAATATATTGTAAAACGGTTCATGCAAATTTAAGAGCCCCCAAGTGACTTTGGTAAAAGAATTTATGTATAATGATCGTATGTACCGAAGTACTTGTATCATATCTGTGTTCACCCGAACTTTAAACGCGTCTTAACCGACTGTCGGCTTCTCCCTCTTCGGTCAAGGACCGAAAAGTGTTATGTACTCCACCTGTCGAGAATATCAATGGTGTTTCCGATAACCAGGCAATCAGGCCATAAGGCTGTAACAGACAAAGCACGCTCATGGAACTTATGCTATATTACTGACAAAGTGTAAGAAGCATCTTCGAAGAAAATAGTACCCCCACTGATACCTTTCTTCGGTGCTCATTGTTACTATGAGACTTGTGCAATAGATTTTTTGTACTCATGTGTTCCGTTGTGTGCCGACCATAATTGAAAACAATAAGAGCGCTAGCTTTCGGCTTCACCCACCGAGGTCCGGCTCGGATGACCCGACAGACAATCGCAGAGGTGCTCCTTTACTCCCTAGCCGAACAATCAGAACGTGGGGGTAAACACAGAGCGAGGCAACCCAGCTTGCAAATCGCTTAAGTCAACATGGTGCACATTGTGGCGTAATACACAAACAAGGAACGGCCGCATAAGTGTAATCATTTGCAAGAGGAAAGGCTTCATAAAGGAAGCCCCCAAGTAAACGGGGTATTTGAATTTGTGTGTCACAAACAAAGTTTTGACAAGGAAGTTTTTCACATACAACTTTTTACCAAAAAGGTATAATGCTTGGTCGAACCGAACAAAATTTAAAACTAAAAGTTTTTGAGCATGAAAGCGACTTAGCTGGTTAATGTGCTCAGTGTTGATTCGCGACCTGAGCTTACGGCGGGACAAGGTCCCAGCCCCCAAGCCGGTCCCGAGGTGGCGGAGCGAAGAGCTCGGTATTCCGAAGTGGTGACATAGCACGACCGAGCGAGAAGTTCGGCATTCCGAAGTTGTCAGGTCGATAATGTAACGACGGAGTCCCCACGTCAGCAAAGTGACGGCACAATTTGGTCGAAGAAAGTGGGGCGACGGCGTCGGCACGCCGAGGTGACAGCGCGGCCCGGTCTAAGACAATTGCCTGCATAGATGAAATAGTGCAAGCCAGAGATAATAATAATAATAATAATAATAATAATAATAATAATAATAATAATAATAATAATAATAATAATTTAAAAAATCCTCCACTTAAAATTTATTTAAGCGAAGTGAATAATTAGAGAAATATAGCCTGAGAGCCGAGGTTTGTTTGCAGATGCAATGTTCGTAAGACTGCGGACGAAGACGCACAGACAAAACACCGGTTAATGCAAAGCTAGTTTGCACTGCTCATCAATTACACTTAACAAGTCATGCTGCAAAAACTAGTACTTGACTGAGTTAGTTATGCGGCAAAGAAAAATACTTCTTTGCCAGGTACTAGTGCACGATAGCGACATATATATGCCAAAATAAAATAGAGAGAAAAAAAGGAAAATTATAGAACTCCCTGATGGCCACGACCCGTGCGGGAGTGTCTTCGGCATGTAAGTACATGGTATAGGCCGTGCTAGGCGCGTACCAGCGCAAAAGAAATTCGTGATTTGGGTATCTTTTACCAGCCAACATGCCCTTGGGTCCGTGCACACGTGTGCTTCCGTGTGGTCTTGCTCGGTGCTGCCCTTGGGTATTTGTCCGAACACATCGGCAATCGCTGCGTATAGAAAATAACATCTTGGGAGGTGTGCTCCCATTCCTACAAAAGCAGTACTCCATGTTGATTTTGACAACCATCATGTGGGGTTGTGTTCGGCGGTCCTTGTCTCCGCCTTATTACTAATACTTGCATGCCGGAAGTACACAAATCACAGATGATTAGCAAAGAGCATAGACTATCTTATAATTAAATAATAGCAAAAAGTGAAAGGGGATGGGATGAGCCTGTGCGTTGCTAGCAATTGTTTAGCCCATGTGCACTGCTTGGGCAGTATTACAGCTGCCCCAGCTCCTCGGTCGAACCACCACAGGTAGGTTTTTTTGTTTTGTAAAGTAGGTCCATCTGTTGCTGCCCCTCCAGCGTACGGGCCTGGCATGATCGAGTAGCCAGGGGCAGTACATCCCTAGCACTCCCAGACTTCCCCTGCGGTGGCACGGGGTTCGGCCGCCACGCCTCCTGCCGCGGCTGCTCTAGACGCGCATCACCGTCTGGCGTCCGTATACCTCCGCATGCTTTCGTCCAAGATATCTTGTACACGCGGAGGCCAATCCGATCTGCAGAAAATATAGCACAAAAACGGCAGCAATATCTTTGCAAAAGAATTGATCTGTGCAGAACAGAATAAATAGAAACTACAACACCTGATTTTGGCGTCTGTTGAAGATCCATCACAACGCGGAGACACCTAGCAGGCTCTCAATGAAAGCACCAATGTCGGTTCAATATCCGGCGTATCTCGTAGTAGGGGTCCTAAGCTAGGCGTCTTGGAGCGATGGTAACATGGACACGGGGTTTTACCCAGCTTCGGGCTCTCTTGATGAGATAATACCCTACATGCTGCTTTTGATCGTATTCATATGGGGTGTAGTACAGAGTACATGTATCTACCACGAGATTGTAGTAATGAATATGAGATTGTCTATTGACTAGCCTGGCCTTGGTTTATATAAGACACCGGAGGCCTAGGGTTTAGGAGAGTCCTTGTCTTGGGCGCCATGTCTTGTGGAGTCTTCCTTGTATGCGGCAGGGGTTGTCCGAACTGGCCCATGAGTATGCGGCCATGGGGTCCTTGGCCCAATCTAACTGACTGGGAGACGACATGGTGAGTACCCCCTAGTCCAGGACACCGTCATGAACCCACTACAAAGTACCACTCTCTCTGAAGAAAAACCTATCGAACTTGCTAAAGAAGATAAATAGATCGAAGAGCATGCAAAGAAAATTAATTATACAACAATAAAACCTCAAAAGATCTAATTGATTTCAATGAACAATCTAATCATAAAGGGAAAATTCAGCATATCCCAACAAACACACCATAGACTACATCAAATTGATCTCAATCATGTGAGGAAGCTCAAGGGAACATGGTATTAAAGATCCAAAAGAGAGGGAGAAAGCCATTTGGCTACTGCAAGTCCTAATGAAACTACTCACACATCATCATTGAGGCATCAAGGTTGATGAATAAGACTCCGGCAATGGATTCCCCCTCCGACAGAGCTCCGGAATAAGCCTCCAGATTGGATCTTCATGAAACAAGAACTTGCAATGATCCAAATGATACACGAAAGGATCCACTAGGGTTCTTGATGTTGCAGATGATAAGGATGTGGATGATGATGATGATGATGGAGTGGATGATGATAGTGGTGATGAAGTTGTCCCCCTTAGTGGGAAGGATCACCTTCTTCTCCTTGTCAATCCCTCCTTTGGAGGCTAGAGTCCTGCCTTCTGGATGAGTTTTTAGTGTCTGTGGGCGTCCGATCCATGACCCGATTCGACGGGGTGGAAATAGTCGATCTGGTGGTGGCGGCTGCACACCATACGACCGCTCATACGGGCGCACGCGGTCGTATGGAACACCGTCTTTTGCCCTGGAAGCGCGGCGATGGTTGTTTCTTTGGCTTTCTTGCCTGGTTCTCTTATGGTAGGAGATTATCACCTTATATACGTGATTCCACTACCATTTCCAATAATTTCTTCCATCAAATGATGATTGGTCCAAAAGACGTTACCGGAGGGATTATCAACAGAAAGAGGTGCGCGAACACGGTAAAATTCCACACAAGCCTACCAAGTAGGCACATAAATTGGACTCGTCAACTCCCCAAAGCTTAAGTCTTGATCATCCCCGATCAAGTACCGTAGCTTGTAAAGAACAAGGTCAACCTTGTTTTTATGAGATACAGATATGAAAAAGACATGATTCCATCACTGTTTTAAAGGAACATTTAAGGATAAAAGGTTTATGACAAATGATAGATCATCCTTACTATGAAAATGGTCATGCAGGCATCCACATTTTGTCACTCAATTTTTTTGTGGACAGGTAACAACTTCATACCCTAGTTCATCGCTGTTTCAACCAGGCAAGCAGTTATACTTTTCCTCTTTTTCTTTTGGAGATTCCATATTCTTTAAGTCACTGAGACATGTTGAAGGCTCATTTCACTCTTTGTATGACATGCAAGCCAAACATGAATCTCAGAAAGACTTATTTTATATCTTTAAGAGGATTAATTTCACTGCTTGCCCTTTTGTAAGTTGAACCTTCAATGAGCTAGCATATATAGTTATTTCATCTCTTTTCAAAAACTTAACAATTGCAATGTGGAGTACTTATAATTATCATGCAAGTAATTATGTGCTACTATTTAAATCACAACACTCATCACGTACATTCTCAAGTAAGCCGTAATGAGCTCACACATCATGATATCCATATACTCATCGGACAGGATCATCCCTTATTCAAAAGGAAAATTTGTATTTCAACCTTATTGAAAATGAAAATTTCTAGCCTAATCTTGCGGAAAAATAATGCAGAAAAGATAAAGATACAAGATGCATGTGAATCTCCCCCAAGCTTACAATCAAGCCCGGGAGATCCCGACACTATGCGTTATATGCTCACTCCTGGGTATCCTGGCAGGCAACAAAGATGCTCCTGAAATGCTTCCTCATCTCCTTGATCACGGCTTGCTGATCAGCTACAACCTGGGCCAAAAACTCAAGTTGTGCAGTGTTTTGATTAAGAGCGTCAATCATAAGCCCGATCTTGTGAAGAAGACCATCGACCCTTGCTTCCAAATCTTTACTCATCAACCAGGAAGAGTCAATCCCATCTGAAATCATTCAACAAGCCTTCAAAACCTTCTCCAATTCCCTTATCTTTTGCTTCATCTCCTCTGGGGGTAGGTGGTTCCTTTCCCCACTCAACTTGAGGGGGGCCTAAAGGAAATAACAGAATAGATCCACGGATATTGAATTGGTAGGGATTAGGAGGATACTCATCTGGAGTGGTGTCGTCATCCCCTTCTTTTGCTTATTTCTCCTGCTTGATCTCCACTACCTCGACTTTTGCATCAAGGTCTTTCTTCTTCGGACGTGGTTCTTCCTTGAGGCTTAGCTTCCTCAACTCTTCCCATCCCGAGGGCACAACATCATCCAAGTTGGGGAAGGGGATGACATGAGCACAGGTGGATGAGTTCTTGTTGTTCATGGCGGCGACCGTAATTGTTTTATGCGGCTACAAAGCTTTTTGGTGGAGATGGCAAGTAAAGGAGATGTGAGATTAGATGGTTTAGGGCTTAGACATGCCCCTTCCCTTCTTATAAAGGTTAGGTTTTGAAAGGATCGAGAAGAGGGTTCTAGAGGGGGTGATTAGACCCTTAACAAGTGAAAGTGACAATTTTTAATTTCTTCAAGTTAAGGTTGAGTTTACCACAAGTTAAAGCACTCTCAATACATTTCAAGCAAGCATGAGAAGAGTATATGCAGCGGAAAGAGTAAGCATGCAAGTTGCAAGAAAGTAACGGGATGGGATTGGAGTTTGCAAACGCAATGGAGACACATAGATTTTTGGCGTGGTTCCGATAGGTGGTGCTATCGTACGTCCACGTTGATGGAGACTTCAACCCACGAAGGGTAACAGCTGCGCGAGTCCATGGAGGGCTCCACCCATGAAGGGCCCATGAAGAAGCAACCTTATCTATCCCACCATGGCCATTTCCCACGAAGGACTTGCCTCACTCGGGTAGATCTTCACGAAGTAGGCGATCTCCTTGCCCTTACAAACTTCTTGGTTCAACTCCACATCTTGACGGAGGCTCCCAAGCGACACCTAACCAATCTAGGAGACACCACTCTCCAAAAGCTAATAGACGGTGTGTTGATGATGAACTCCTTGCTCTTGTGCTTCAAATGAAAGTCTCCCCAACACTCAACTCTCTCTATCTCTCAGATTTGGCTATGGTGGAAAGGTGATTTGAGTTGAAAGCAACTTGGGGAAGGCTAGAAATCAAGATTATTGTGGTAGGATTGGAATATCTTGATCTCAACACATGAGTAGGTGGTTCTCTCTCAGAAAATGCATGGTGGAAGTGTAGGCACATTTTGATGTCTCTCTCACAAATGGAGAAGGGGGTGGATGGGTATATATAGCCTCCACACAAAATCCAACCGTTACACGCATTTGACTCATCTCAGTGGGACCGAATAGCTAAACTCGATGGCACCAATCTGTTCAAAAATGTGAACGTTAGGAATCTCGGTGGGACCGACTGGAACAACTCGGTGGGACCGATGTGCTAGGGCTTAGGGCAAACATCATCTCGGTGGCACCGATTGCATCACTCGGTGAGACCGAAGTGAAGCAATAAGACAACAGAGAATCTGTCAGGCCAACTCGGTGAGACCGATTGCATAACTCGGTGAGATCGAAATAAATGCAACAAGACATAGAGTGTTGGCAAGGCCATCTCGGTGAGACCGAGATCCGTATCTGTGAGACCGGACTATTAGGGTTTCTGGCTATGGCTATTGAAGGAAATATGCCCTAGAGGCAATAATAAAGTTATTATTTATTTCCTCATATCATGATAAATGTTTATTATTCATGCTAGAATTGTATTAACCGGAAACATAATACATGTGTGAATACGTAGACAAACATATAGTCACTAGTATGCCTCTACTTGACTAGCTCATTAATCAAAGATGGTTATGTTTCCTAACCATAGACATGTGTTGTTATTTGATTAATGGGATCACATCATTAGGAGAATGATGTGATTGACATGACCCATTCCGTTAGCCTAGCACTTGATCGTTTAGTATATTGCTATTGCTTTCTTCATGACTTATACATGTTCTTGTAACTATGAGATTATGCAACTCCGTTTACGGAGGAACACTTTGGTGCTACCAAACGTCACAACGAATCGGGTGATTATAAAGGAGTACTACAGGTGTCTCCAAAGGTACATGTTGGGTTGGCGTATTTGAGATTAGGTTTTGTCACTTGATTGTCGGAGAGGTATTTCTAGGCCTTCTCGGTAATACACATCACATAAGCCTTGCAAGCATTGCAACTAATAAGTTAGTTACAAGATGGTGTATTACAGAACGAGTAAAGAGACTTGCCGGTAACGAGATTGAGCTAGGTATTGGATACCGATGATCGAATCTCGGGCAAGTAACATACCGATGACAAAGGAACAACGATGTCGTTATGCGGTTTGACCGATAAAGATCTTCAGTAGAATATGTAGGAACCAATATGGGCATCCAGGTTCCGCTATTGGTTATTGACCAAGAATAGTTCTAGGTCATGTCTACATAGTTCTCGAACCCGTAGGGTCCGCACGCTTAACGTTACGATGACAGGTTTTATTATGAGTTTACAAGTTTTGATGTACGAAGTTTGTTCGAGTCCCGAATGTGATCACGGACATGACGAGGAGTCTCGAAATGGTCGAGACATAAAGATTGATATATTGGAAGCCTATATTTGGATATCGGAATGGTTCGGGTGAAATCGGGATTTACTTGGAACACCGGGTTACGGAACCTCCCGGGGATGTTGGGCCTTAGTGGGCCATGAGGGAGAAGAGGAGGGCCGGCCAGGGCAGGCCGTGCGCCCCCTCCCCTAGTCCGAATAGGACAAGGAGAGGGGGCGCCCCTTCCTCTTTCCCTCCCCTTTCCTTCTCCAACAAGGCAAGAGGGGCACCGGGTAGGACTCCTCCAGCGCACCCTATGAGGGCCGGCCGCACCTCCCCTCCTCCTTTATATCTGGGGCAGGGGCACCCCATGATACACAAGTTGATCTACGGATCGTTCCTTAGCCGTGTCGGTGCCCCCTCCACCATATTCCACTTGGTCATATCGTCATGAGCTTAAGGCGAAGCCCTGCGCCGTGGAGCATCATCATCGTCCTGCCACGCCGTCGTCTTGTGGAACTCATCCCCGACGCTTTGCTAGATCGGGCCGGGGATCGTCATCGAGCTGAGCGTGTGCTGAATTCGGAGGTGCCGTGCGTTCGGTACTTGGATCGGTCGGATCGTGAAGGCGTCGACTACATCAACAGCGTTGTCATAACGCTTCCGCTTACGGTCTCACGAGGGCGTGGACAATACTCTCCCCTCTCGTTGCTATGTCATCACCATGATCTTGCGTGTGCGTAGGAATTTTTTTGAAATTACTACGTTCCCCAACAGCTATGTCATACAAACTTGGTGGCACCGGATAGAAAGAATCGGTGGGGCCGAGTTGGAGTTTAGGATTTTGACATATTTCGATGGAGAAAGCGGCTGAGGGTTTTGGAGCAATATCACTAAGCATTTGAACAAGCAAGCCATTAAACAACACCTCATCCCCTTTTAATAGTATTGGCTTTCCTATGGACTCAATGTGATCTTGGATCACTAAAATAAAGATGAAGAGTCTTGAATTTGCCAATATTTCTCCTTAGCATTTTGAAGGGGTTCCACATCCTCTTGTCCATGCCACGCCATTGTTGAACTTGTCTGAAGTACACTAGATAGAGAAATTAGTCCAACAATAAATATGTCGACATTAATTACCAAAATCACCCAGGGAGCACTTGTACTTTCAGTCTCCCCCTTTTTGGTAATTGACGAAAACATACATCAAAGCTTTAAGTAAATGATATGAAGAGTAGTAAGCAAAGCTTTGGAGGAAACATGTAACATGCATAAGCTCCCCCTACATGTATGCAACCATGTGAAGATAAGATAGAAGAACATGTGAATGCATATTATGACAGAGTAAGCAATGAGTTACTTGTATCTTGGCTATATGCATAATAACAATGTGGTTGAGAAATGCACCTTCATGTTTATGAATCTCTCTTGCAAACAATATGTGCGATAGCAAGAGATCATCATGCACATGAATGTGATGCATATACTTACCTTGTGGTTCATGAGTTGACTTGTGAAGAAGTAGACTTGAGAAAACAAGGTTAGATAACACAAGACACTCCAAACAAGAAGAATTCAAGACCCACAAGAATACCAAGACTGGGATGACATGTAATAGGTGAGTACCATAGAGTGAGTACTTCATTCAGATATTGACATGTCCCCAAACATTTAAGGATTTGCAATAAGTTCCAAATATTTTTATCCCCTTAGGCATAGATCTTTCTCCCCCTGAATCTGATATTGGATAATGAGAGAAGGTAGGGTGAGATAAGATCAGATAAGAAATAAATCAATTCAAATAGAGCAAAAAGAATCAATTATACTAACATGTCTTTCCCCTCTTAAAGACATGTGACTTCTCTCTTCTTGTTAACATGCATCTCTAGAAGAGCTTAGATGTGCTCTCTCTTTCTTTTGATAAGTTTGATAAGCTTTGATGTGCTCTCTCTCTCTCTCTCTCTCTCTCTCTCTCTCTCTCTCTCTCTCTCTCTCTCTCTCTCTCTCTCCACCTTTGACATCAATTTCCAAGAAGGGCAACTTCAGGAATATGAGCCAGGTAGATATGGTCCTTGAGAGTCACTACAAAGCAGCATGTAGATTAAGATGCGTATAGAGGGAAGGAATCATTAAGTGGAGCTGAAGAAATAGGAAAATTAAAATGGCAAAATGTTTTCTCAATAGTGAAATCGGTGACGCTGATCTGTTTCTGTCGGTGACTCCAAGATAGTGGATCCACTGAAGATGCTCATCGGTGAGACCGAGTTAGTCCGTGTCGGTTGTACCAATGAACTATATGCAAGGAAACCTTGCATTTCGGTCTAGCCGATGGGCTTGGATCGGTGAGACCGAGTTCAATGCAGAGGAAAATTTTGTCAACTCGGCTCACTTGGCAAATGAAATTTCAGAAGGATTTACAAGGAATTAACATAAGGATTGCAATGAATTAACTATAGAAACTCAGACAAATGACAGAAATAAAAGAGATCTAGATGAAGTTTTTTTTAAGAAAAGGAGAGAAACACTGTAGTAAGAAGACATGCAATGGAAATACAAAGTACAAAAGGAACACTAGAGAACTTGATCTAGATATGGTCGGCGACAATGTCACCTATGTTAGAGTATATTGGCTTAGGAGTCAAGTGAGATCACTTGATCATAGGTCATACTCATCGTTTAAGCTCAAAATGGGGTTACCATTTTCATTTAATCATTTTGATGTATTCACACCTTGTTGAGTTGCTTTAACTCATGACTTGGAGTAAATATTATCTAAGATGGAATGACATACCTTGGGTTGTGGTGTTGATCTTAATCATGTAGTTGAACTTATATTGGATGCTCAAGGTTGATGTTGCTGGGAGCACCCTTTGGATTTGAAGTTCATCTTCCTACATGGGTTAGTTTTGCAACGAAGAGCACTTGTCTATCCAAATTGTAATCATGAAACTTGATACCAATTAAATTTGATATATTAAAATAGTTAAAGGATATGTTCAGTGAGTTCATGCTTCCTTGAATTCAACAACCAAACCATAGGAACTTGGTGATGCAGAAATTGCTCAAAATGTGAGTGACTTGCAATCTCATAGATTTAGGCTCATCCAAGTACCTACATGGGTTAGATAACATGCAAGGGTGCAAATATACATCCAAGACAAATGATCATCATCATAAGAGAAATATCAAGGATTAGTCACAAAGGCTCATGCCTTGCATGTATCTAAATGGAATCTCTATTCCAAGTTTGAGGCATCAACGATATTCAATTCACCTCTCGAACGGCAAAATATCTTTTCATCAAGCGATTTGGTGAATATATCCGCCAATTGCTTATTGGTACGAACATGCTTAAGATTGATGTCTCCTTTTGCAACATGATCGCGAATGAAATGATGACGAACTTCAATATGCTTAGTTCGAGAATGTTGCACAGGATTATGAGCAATCTTAATAGCACTCTCATTGTCACAAAGCAATGGTACATGTTTCACATGTATCCCATAATATTTAAGAGTTTGGGTCATCCAAAGTAACTGAGCACAACATGATCTGGCGGCAATGTATTCCGCTTCGGCGGTAGATAAGGATACCGAGTTTGTTTCTTGGAGGACAAGACACAAGGGATCTAACAAGAAATTGACAAGTACCCGAAGTGGACTTCCTATCAACCTTGTCACCGGCGTAGTCCGAATCGGAGTAGCCAACAACATCAAAGGATGACCTCTTAGGATACCAAATGCCAAAGTTTGGGGTATGAATTAAGTATCTCACTATCCTTTTCATGGCTTAAGATGACATTATTTAGGAGCCGCTTGATATCGTGCACACATGCACAAACTTAGCATAATATCGGGACAGGAGGCACATAGATATAACAATGAACCAATCATAGAACGATAAACCTTTTGGTCAACCGGATTGCCATCCTTAGTCAAGTCAAGATGTCCACTAGTAGGCATGGGTGTTTTCATACCTTTGCTTTCTTGAATGTTGAACTTCTTGAAAAGATCCTTGGTATACTTTGTTTGTGAGACAAAGGTACCTTCCTTAGTTTGCTTCATTTGCAATCCCAAGGAAAAATTTGCATCATAGACATCTCAAACTTCTCGGACATTAGCCTTCCAAACTTTTCACTAAAGTGAGGGTTAGTAGAACCGAATATGATATCATCCACATAAATTTGGCACACAAATAATTCACCATTAACTCTTTTAGTAAAAAGTGTAAAATCAATTTTCCCAATTTAAAAGCCTTTTTTGATAAGAAACTTAGTCAAGCATTTATACCAAGCTCTAGGAGCTTGTTTAAGACCATAAAGAGCTTTATGAAGCTTCACTACTGCAGGATGGTCCAAACGCGACACTACAATCAGATACCCTTCGCCAAAACTTTGTGCGATGCCATAATCACAAACGGTGGTGTAAAAAACCGTCAAAAAGGTGCAAAACATTTGCGATGACGGATGCATCAAACACGGTTCAGATTTTAGTTGCGTGTGCGATGCAGGGCATACAGTTCAGTTCAATTAACTATTTGTGATGAGGATGAACAAAAGAAACAGGCAGCCAGATGAAGGCGTGTGCGATATACATCATACGGTTCACTAGGATGAACTGTGTGTGATTAGGCAACACAATGGAAATGGTTCAACTGAACAAGATGTGTGTGATATGCGGCAAACAGGTCCGTAATCAGAAATGTGTGCGAAGACCAATAATAACAGAGACAATTGCTGCTAATAAGCCGTGTGATTTGCTCTGTCTATAGTAGAATAACATGTATATATATATAAATTGAAATAAACATCCAATTACATAAGTGACTATACAGATCATTCACACACACCTCAATAAACAATAGCATGCATTCTAAAGTAGGAGAAACGATTGTCTAGTCATCTACTTCTTGTGACGCTCCCGCCACTGCTCTGTGGCTCGATCCCTCATCTGGGGCAGGAAGAAGACACTTCTTCATGTCAATGATCCGCTTGTACATCTCGTAGCTTGTGTACGTGTCCATGGCCGCGTACTTGACATGTTGTTCATCCAGTCTCTCATGCCACAAACTGTGCCAGGCGTTCTTGTCCTTATTGCTCTCATTCTTCATCTTCATGTAGTAGGGGTCGATGATGGTCGAGGCGAGGTCAACCAGGGAGTTTATTTTGTTTTGGTCGCTGCCCCAGACCTTGTAGTGGTACTGGATGTTGACAAGATTCGGGCATTTCAAGTCCGAAACCTTGAGCGCTTTTAGATCGTTGGTGGTGTCCAACGTAGCGAAACTGTAGTCGGAGCTGTTGTTAAACCTGGAGAAATGCTCGCAAGGCCTTGTGGCAAGGTGGTAGTGGTAGATGAGGACGTCATGTCGCACGCAGCAACTGGGCAGCGACAACCTTCTGATCGAGCCCGGCACGACCGATGGTGTAGTCGAGGTCAAAGCTGACCACTCGGTACTTGTCCTCGGCAAGGAACTGCTCCATAGTTTGGATGGAGCTCTCCACCGAGACCAGATCATTCATGTACACCACTGAGAGGGCCTTCCCCCTGACGTGGGTGTCCACTACGTGATGCGTGGTGAACTGCCCGCCGTTGTCGTCGTCGGCCGCTGGGAGCGCCATTGAAGCCACAGGGAATGCCATTGGAACCGCTGGATGTCCTCTCTGTATGTGTCGTCGTGGGTGTGCTTATTGTGTCATGTGACGTGAGAGATATAAGGTAAATGGCCACAGGAATAAATGGGGGCCGGGTGGTCTGGATTCTCTGTGCGTCCGCATGACAGTTTTTGCAGCGGGTAACTGCATCGTCGCGCCGCGCCCGGCGCAACCGCATGCACATGAACGTGCGTGATTGTGCGCCGGCCCCAAACACTGGCAGCGCGTGTGGAGGGACGAGGGAAGAGCACCTGGAGGGACGCGAGAGCAGAGCGCACACGGCGGGACGCGAGCAGAGCGCGCCGCGGCCGCCTGAACCGCAAGCAACCACATGCATAGAGCAGTTGAACACGCAGGAAATAGTCGCCTACAAGCCGGCCAACAGTTGCGTCGCTGCGTAGAGAGCGGCCGTGTGCTACCACCTCCGTCTAGTCAATAGTCCCCTTTATATTCTGTGCCATACTTTGCCCTCAAATTTAACCAACAAAATGTTAGTGCATGTTATAAAATTTTTATAATTGGAAACTATGTTCAAATACGAATCCAACTTATCTTTGGCGACATGCATTCGTATTTTATTAGTTAAATCATACTTATAAACTAGGACGGGAGTATATTAGGTAATTAAATTGCAAACATTTTTTATTAACCGTATGTGTACGTGGACTTTCGTCCTCCTCTCGCACGTCTTGTCACCCCGCTGCCGCAGACGGCTTACAGCGCAAGCTTGCGCAGCGCGCGGGGACGTTCTTTTGGCTAAACGGTGGCGCCAATGAATCGTCTGTGAGCCCGTTCCCGCGCAACCTCGCAGGTTCCCGTGCAAGCTTCCCGCCCGACTCGGTGAAATCCCCCAAAATCCCAATGCTTACCGGCTTGCTATAAAAACCCTCACGGCCAGCAAGTCCTGCGTCACATTTCCCCCTCCCTCCATGTAGCTTATCTCGTCTGCTTCTCCCACAATCGCCAATGGCATCGGCCCGTCATCGTCACTCAGCCACTCCGTCGTCATCAGAGGACAACTCCAGCTGGGAGGCTACACCACGGCGGCGGGGCAGTCCCCGGCGTAGTGTAGTGCGTGTGGTGTCCCTGTTGGGTGTGCACGGAACACCCACCACATGCTCCGCCACCGGTGCCCGTCGGCAGCTGTTGCCGGCCGCTGTTGCCGCCACACCACCGTCGAAAGCCAGGGCCATCGCCCGCTCCGCCGCCGCGACCCGAAGGCGGGAGGTGTCCGTCGTGGCCGCCACCCAACTGCCCGCCACCATGGCCATCACCCGCTCCGCCACCGCGGCCCGAAGGCAGGAGGTGGTGGTCATGGCCGCCACCCCATCGTCGGTTGCCGTGGCCGCCAGCCCACCGTCGATCGTCGGGGGCATCACCCGCTCCGCCACGCCCGCCCGAAGGCGGGAGGCGGAGGTGGATGCCCGCACGTGCGTCAGCGACCTTGCGCGCTACACCGAGTTCCTGCGGGAGGAGGAGGAGTGCCTCGTTGAGCATGCAAAGAGCCTTACTGCTGCCGTAGCCACGGCACACGCTGCCTCAGAGGCGAGGAATCAGGAGATCTACGAGGAGAACCACCGCTTCGAGAGGGGTCGTCTGGAGCGGCAGAGGGCGTTCGAGGTGAGCGTAGCTGAAGCTGCAACAGTGGCAGGCACCGTATTGCAGTTGCCCTACTGCCGGTAGGCTCCTCCTCCTCCGCCTCTTCTTGGCCTTCGGCAGAGGAGAGGCAGCCGGAAGTAGTACAAAGCCCCTCCGCAGTAGTAGTAGTAGTATTTAGGCGCTATTTTGTTCAGTTCATCCGACTATAGATGTGGTGGAACTGTACAACGTACTTAAAATTAGCTACTATATATAGTTGAATTATCTATTTTAGTACGTGGTTGGAAACAATTGGGGAAAAGTTTGGTCGGTTCAGCTGTTGAGTTGAACTGTTTGTATAAATTAAGAACGACTGCTTAATCTATGAATGAAATCTATGCTTAATTACTGAATTTTAGTTTCAAAAATTAGATACTTCTAGTGATTTTTAGCTTCATATTTGGACAAACCGCAGTGTTACAAGGTTGACAAATGGCAATGTTACTAGATCAACAAATGTCAATCTTTCCAGTTTGACAAATGGCAACATACACAATATGATAGATGCAAATCTTACCAAATTGTTTGTAAGTGATTGCACATGGGTCATCCAAAAGAACCGTTTGCGTTGAAGAGATGCACAAATCATGCTCTCACTTTGCATCATGTCGTCCCAGGATCGACAGACGGGGCGCGGGAGGACGGCAACTGGCAGCGCTGAGAGGTAGCGTTCAGCGACGGCGTCCCATGCCGCTGAGGGGGCGCGGGCATGGAGAGGAAGGCGGGCGACCATGGAAGTCAAAGGGCTCGCTTCCCAATGAGCCTGCGCAGCGTACAGCTCGCATGCTTCCCGGTGAGCCTGCGCATTCGAGGACACCTTGCACGCCTCTCGGTCAGCTTGCGCACCCGACTGCGCTCGCACGCCTCCCGTTCAGTCAAGGTCAAGCAGCTATCCGCACGGCACCTCCTATAGTAACAACCATTAAAACCAAGACACATGGTGTCACGTGAATGGTTAGCAGAACGCACATGGTTTGAATTATACAAACGTTTGAGATATTAAAGTGGCAGCTACTTTTTCAAAATGCCTTGTTGGCTGTCATTATTCGAGTGCGCCTTCTCTCAAAATGGACACGAAAAATACCACAGCATGTCGGGTGCTATTCCATGATAGCATGCCAAGTTTCATGAATTTCAGACGAGTTTTGGATTTACTATAATTTAAAAACCAGGTATCTCAATGTTTTACCGGCAATCAACGGTGCCGTGGTGTTTGAAATTCATTCCCATTTCTTGCATGTGACCTAAGCATGCACCCAAGGACACAGACTTGATTTTTCAACCAATTTATGTGCACTGGAGCATGTGGATGTTGTTCAAATTTGAATTATGCACATAAATGCATTGAAAACAGTTATGCATAAAAATGTCCAAACGAACCCCAAAAAATCACAAAAATTGACACAACACTCCTGTTGTTCTATGTTGACACGAGAAATTTTTTGAAAGCAATAAGAGGCAATGGATATTGTTTCGTCCCCACAGGTGGGGCGTTCCCTACCGAAACCATCATGCTTGTTGTGAGAAGCATATACCCAAACCTGCCCCAAATGGGACAAAAAATTTACCATGACATGTTGATGCCGCTCCATGATAGCATGCCAAGTTTCATGAATTTCAGACGAGTTTTTGATTTACTAGAATTTAAAAACCAGGCATCTCAATGTTTTGCCGGCAATCAATGGTGCCCTGGTGTTTGAAATCCATTCCCATTTCTTGCATGGGACCTAAGCATGCACCCATGGACACAGATTTGATTTTTCAACCAATTTATATGCACTGGAGCATGTGCATGCAGTTCAAATTTGAATTATGCACATAAATGCAATGAAAACTCAGTTAATGCATAAAAATGTCCAAACGAACCCCGAAAAATCACAAAAATTGACCAAACACTCCTGTTGTTCTATGTTGACACAAGAAAATTTTTGAAGGCAATAAGAGGCAATGGATATCGTTTCGTCCCCAAAGGTGGGACGTTCCCTACCAAAACCATCATGCTTGTTGTGAGAAGCTCTGGTTTGTGAGAAGCACATACCCAAACCTGCCCCAAATGGGACGAATTTTTTACCATGGCATGTTGATGCCGCTTCATGATAGCATGCCAAGTTTAATGAATTTCAGACGAGTTTTGGATTTACTAGAATTTAAAAACCAGGTATCTCAATGTTTTACGCCCGAGTGATGGTGGCAGGGTGTTTGACATTCATTCCCATTTCTTGCATGGGACCTACGCATGCAACCAAGAACACATATTTGAATTTTCAACCAATTTATATGTATTAGAGCATGTGCATGTAGTTCAAATTTGAATTATGCACATGAATGCATTGAAAACTCAGTTAATGCATAAAAATGTCCAAATGAACCCTGAAAAAACACAAAAATTGACACAACACTCGTGTTGTTCTATGTTGACACGAGAATTTTTTTGAAAGCAATAAGAGACAATGGATATCGTTTCGTCCCCCATATGTGGGACGTTCCCTATCGAAACCATCATGCTTGTTGTGAGAAGCTTTGGTTTGTGAGAAGCATATACCCAAACCTGCCCCAAATTGGACAAAAAAATTACCACTACATGTTGATGCCGCTCCTAGATAGCATGCCAAGTTTCATGAATTTCAGACGAGTTTTGGATTTAATAGAATTTAAAAACCAGGTATCTCAATGTTTGCGGCCGAGTGACGGTGGCAGGGTATTTGACATTCATTCCCTTTTCTTGCATGGGACCTAAGCATGCAACCAAGGACACAGATTTGAATTTTCAACAAATTTATATGCATTAGAGCATGTGCATGTAGTTCAAATTTGAATTATGCACATAAATGCATTGAAAACTCAATTAACGCATAAAAATGTCCAAACGAACCCCGAAAAATCCCAAAAATTGACACAACACTCCTGTTGTTCTATGTTGACACTAGGAAAAAAAATTGAAATCGAGAAGAGGCAATGGATATCGCTTCGTCCAGAAAGGTGAAACGTTTCCTACCGAAACCATCAGGCTTGTTGTGAGAAGCTCTGGTTTGTGAGAAGCATGTCTCCAAACCTGCCCCAAATGGGACAAAAAAAGTTACCACGGCATGTTGATGCCGCTCCATGATAGCATGCCAAGTTTCATGAATTTCAGACGAGCTTTGGATTTACTAGAATTTAAAAACCATGTATCTCAATGTTTGCGACCGAGTGAAGGTGGTAGGGTGTTTGCCATTCATTCCCATTTCTTGCATGGGACCTAAGCAGGCAACCAAGGACACAGATGTAAATTTTCAACTAATTTATATGCATTAGAGCATGTGCATGTAGTTCAAATTTGAATTATGCACCTGAATGCATAGAAAACTCAGTTAATGTATAAAAATGTCCAAGCGAACCCCGAAAAATCCCAAAAATTGACACAACACTCTTGTTGTTCTATGTTGACACTAGGAAAAAGTTTGAAATCGAGAAGAGGCAACGGATATCATTTCGTCCAGAAAGGTGAAATGTTCCCTACCGAAACCATCACACTTCTTGTGAGAAGCTCTGGTTTATGAGAAGCTTATACCCCCCAAATGGGAATTTTTTTTACCACGGCATGTTGATGCCGCTCCATGATAGCATGCCAAGTTTCATGAATTTCAGACGAATTTTGGATTTACTAGAATTACAAAAGCAAGTACGTCGACGTTTACCGGAGAGCCACGGTGTCGTGGTGTTCGAATTTCATCCCCATTTCTTGCATGGGACATAAGTATAAACCCATGGACACATATATGATTTTACAACTCATGTTGGTGCACCGGAGCATGTGCATGTAGTTTAATTTTGGATTGTGCACCTAAAATGGCTAGAAAACCAAATTAATGTACAAAATGTTCAAACGAACCCTGAATAATCCCAATTCTTTTACGACACACATACAGTTGCATGTTCACTGCAGATAAAAGGTCTAGCAATTCAAACACCATCCATTGCCGCTGTGATCCCATTATGTAATTCAAATCAAGATGAAAAATCAAGTAGATCGCACACAGTTTATTATCACCAACCGTGTGAGATGCAACACAAAATATCCTGGAGCACCGTCGGTGTATAGTATGCCTGTGGCTTACGCGAGAAGGTGCCTCGGCTACAGTCCACAGCCGGCATCTCAAGCACACTAGCTCGCTCCCCATTTCACTGTTCAATCGTCGCCGGTGAAAAGATGGGCACGTGGACCCGCGTCGTGAGGGCAACTTCGGTGGCCCACTTCGGCGAGAGCGCGGCTGCAACCGCCATGCGCGTGCTAGCAAGGTGCATGAGCGCAGCCGCAATCTGCGACCGGGCGGCCAAGGCAGCCCAAACGGCCGCTGTTGCTTCTCAGGTGGCTGCAGCAACATCTGCGTCGGGGATAGCAACTGGCGAGAGCGGCACAACAGCTGTCCGTTCCGTAGCGATGGCCTTAGCCCTGATGGAGGCCACCCACGACCATGTCAAGGCCACCCATGCCCAGCTCATGGCGGTCACCGCACAAATCGAACGAAGCTTCTCCGACAACGGTTGGCAACCCACGGCCGAAGAGTTGGCAATCGCCGAGAGTGTTCGAGCAGCCGTCCGTTCCTCCGCCGCATACCTTGCAAAGACGGAGCCTGTCCAAGCCCAGATAGCGGCCGCCCACGCCCAGCTCATGGCGGCCTTTTCCAAAGAGATGGCGGACTCGGATGGCGAGATGCTTGCCGAGTATGGTGCGATGGATGCCATGGAGCCCCTTCCCCAGGAGACCATCGGGGGCGAGCTGGACATGGAGGCAGCGGCGGAGATCGACGAGCACCAGCCGTAGTACTAGTACTCTTTGTTTTGTTTAATTAAGAGCGCTGATCTTTAATTTGTTAGAGTAGTGTTTAGGTCAGCTAGCTCTGTTTAATTGCTGAGCTTGCTCGATTAAGAAGTGTGGGTGTGCTGTAGTCTCCTTTGTGTACCCAAATTATGCAATGACGTGGCTGACCACTGTAACCATGGAAATTCAAACCAAATTTTTTGACGTTCAAACTCATCACACACGGGTTAAGCTATCTGAATCATTTGTGATGTTCACATATCGTACACGGTTCTGAATAAGGGACTGTGTCTGATGACACTTTGCGCGTCAGTTTTTTCGCTGAAGCGATTCTAAATTTTTGGCTTTCGCGGAAATATCTACCTCCCGCCCCTCCCCCTTATCAAAAGCCACATTTCCCCTGTTTCCGCCTTCCTTTCCAAGTTGAAACCTTCACTCCTTGCTTGCAGCGCCGCCTCCTCGCCGGCGACCCTCCTTCATGCTGCTCGGCCTCGTCTATCCAGGCAGGTAATCAACACCCGACCCCCATCCTCCTCCTCCTTCCACATCCCACATGCCCCGACCACCGGTGCGAGCGCGACACCTTCCATCCAAATCACCGACCCTCCACCAAATAAGCGCCGCCCTAAGCCATGGTGCACGCAGTATAGGCAGGATCTCAAGGAGCATTTGGCAGCAGAGAAGCAAATCGCGGCCGCATGTGCGGATGAGGTCGTGATGGCTGCCATTCGCGTCGACCCCTAGATCTTGGAGGAGCACCTTGCCATTTTCTAGCTACGCCGGTTAAGCATACTCGGTTTACCTGTTGCGTGTGCTGCTCCTGCCTTTCCTTCACAAATTCTAGTGAATTGTAATTTTACCATGCAATCTGTTGCTCTAGTGTATATGTTCTATATGTCATGCAGTGTGGTGCTCACTTATTAACTTTTTTGTTAATTAGTTGTCGTCTTCAGTTAACTGTTTGGTTCAATTCTGCAAATGTGATGTTCAACTCTTCAGGCTGCAATTTTGTACTGTCTTCCATGTGAGAAATAAATCAAATTTATCTTTACAAAATACATGAGAAACGAATACAATTACTATAATTCCAAGTTGTCAAGCATGCTTGGTTTGGTTATACATTGTGCAATCTGGTGCTCAGTTAACGTTTGGTTCATTTGTGTTGTGGTGTTTAGTTAACTGTTTGGTTCAATTCTGCAATGCGATTTTCAATAGTTGTGGGTGCATTCTGTTATTGTATACCATGTGAGGATAAATTGAATTTGGCTGTAGTAAATACATGAGAAACAAATATAATTGCTATATTTTCAATAACTGTCTGACCTTCTATTAGGAGTATGTTATATTGTGCAATGTGGTGCCCAGTTAATGTTTGGTTCGTTTGTTGTGGTGTTTAGTTAACTGCTTGGTTCAATTCTGCAATGCGATGTCCAATTGTCGTTGGGTAGAATTTTGGATTGTTGTGCATGTGAGGAATAAATTGAATTTGGCTACACCTAATACATTAGAAACATATACAAGTGCTATATTTCCTAGTTTTTAATCATGCTTGGTTTGGATAAATGGGTTTTCCATGTGGCTTGAATTAATCTGATGAATCTGCAATGTGCTTATTTTTCATCAACATATTTTACTGATAGCATGTGAACCCTTAGTTAACCTGATGTCTAACTACCTTATATGTGTTGCAGAGAAACAATGGGAAGCACTAAGTGTCGGATTTCGGGTTCCGGCAGACCCTTAAGGTTCGAACTCTGGGGTGCACGCGGAGATCCAACCCTCCACCGTCTCGTACCTCGCCGAATCGCAGGGACCTAAACTACTAAACAGAACAGCACAAGAGACACGAGATTTATACTAGTTCGGGCCACCATTGTGGTGTAATACCCTACTCTAGTTTGTGGTGTGCTGGATTGCCTCTTGGGCTGATGAGGAACAGTACAGGGAAGAACAGCCTCGCGAGGGCCTGTTCTTGGCGGGTGTGATGAACTGCTAGGTGGTGTTCCGTCGCTCTAGCTTGAGGACCGGGTCTCTATCTCTCTCTGGATTCCAAATGCCCGATCCCCTCCGATTGTCTCTTCGATCGTCTCTTCCTCTCGTCTCTCCCTGCTTTGAGTGTGGCTACTCCTATTTATAGGCGAAGGCCCTGGGCCTCTTCCCAAATATTGAGCGGGAAGGGCGCTAACAATTGGCCATTTTGAAGGGGAACAACGGGTACACTTATCCCGACTAAAGTTGGTCCTCGCTTTGCCAAAGGCTCTGGTGGTGGCCTTTGCTTGGGCTCCACGATGACTCCCTTCCAGCCGTTGGGGCTGGTCTTGGTCTTGTTGCACCAAACGGATGCCTTTGCTTGATGCTCTCGCTGCGCTTGCTCCTTTGCACCAAAGAGGAAAGGAGGACGCTGCTGGGCTGGCGCCAGATCGCGCCCTTGGTGGGTGTAAGCTTGTGTCATGGGCACCTCGCGAGGTACCCTACCTTGAACTCTCCGCCTCCTCATGAGCCAGCTGACGAGGCCGTGCTCGAGAAGCTCCTGGTCGTCCGCCCATGAGGCTTGCCCCTCGCGAGGGTCTTGAGCTTATGTTGATGAAGATGGGCCGTCCTGGCCTCCTTTGAGCCACGCCGCAGCCGCAGCGAGCAAGTCAGGGAGCCCGTTCCCGAACGCCGACAATAGCCCCGGGCCTGGCGTGCCGAACTTGGCGGCAGAGAGGCGAAGGGCAAGTCTGAGCGTCGTGGTCCCTAACAGCCTGCGGCCTTGGGCGCCAGCGTGGCGGTTGATTGACGCGTCGCTTTGCTTCCCCACGATGCCTCGGTAACCGCCCGGATTCGACAAGTCCTGCATGCGAGTTGGGTATGATGACTGGTGATCGTGGAGGCTGATGGTTGGCCTTCGCCGGCTATAAGTACGGAACGGCGTGCGCCCTTCCAGTCTATCCTTCTGCTTCTCCTCTTCCTCGTCTTGTCTGGTTGCCATGGCTCCGATCCGCCGGTTCTCGAGTGGAAGAGAAGGAAAGGCTCCTCAAGAGGATCTGACCCGCTCCCATAAAGCGGCTTGCTCTCTGTGTCGTGGCGGGGCGCTCGCCAGAGGCGCCCATGCCTGTTGCGCGCGGCCGCCACCAGGGTTTCCTCTTCCTTGTACGCGCAAATTGGTGGTCTGAAGGAGGCGACGCCGGCGCCACGAGCGCCGCCCGGCGACGCCGGCCGGTCACGAAGTGTCGTCTTCCCCACAGAGTCCACGCCGAGGGCTCTGTCGAGAGTTCGTGCCCGCGCCGCCACGCCTCCTAAGTCTTGGATTCGTCTTCCTTCTTTCTTCGCCTCCGTCGTCCGGAGGGGAGCCCACAGGACTTTGGCTGCAGCCGCGCGCGGCTGCGCACCCTCGCGACAGGGCAGAGGTCGCGATAGTTGCCCAGGCGAGGTCTTCATGACTCGAGGCTGGGGCAGGTCGCCCGGTCTGCAGGCGAGGCGCCCTCACGGTACACCTGGAGTGCACGGTGGTGCTTGGTGGTGTCCTTCAAGGTCTTCGATCACGGAGGGTCGCCGGCTGGAGTGCTGCCCCGGGAGAGGTGGTCGGGGTCCTGCTGCGGTGCGACAGAGGCCGACCGCCCGCTCCCTTTATAGCTCCTCAGGCGGCGAAGGCGCGGAGGATCCAGCGACTCCGTCGAGCTCTTCGCAACGCCGAGACGCGGCGATGACAGCTCTGAGCCCCGAGCCTGCGCCGCTCCGGGCGAGGCGGGCTCGTCAGTCGTCGCCGCCCGATCTGGATGGGGTTGGCTCCGGACGGGTGGCCCACCTGTTGATGATGGCGTCTGCGCGATGGTCCCTCGTAGATAGGACTCCTTAGGATTCGCGTCTTTTGTTCTGCGAGGAGACAAGAATGTACCCGGGGCTTGTAAGATGTTTGTAACCGTTTGTCTATATGATCCTTATTGTGAGGCGGTCGAGATGCTCATTCCGTTTTAGCTCAGTTTCTTCCTTCCGGACCTCGTGAGGGCTTGATGCTCTCGCCGACGGGTCCAGTCCCAAAGGCGGCTTCAGCCGTCGCTGGTATGCCAGTCGCGATGCCGTGGTCAAGGCCAGGGAGGTGGCGGCCGAGGTCGGTAAGAGCCTCGAGTCGCGATGCTCGGGGTCCCCTTGGTGCTCAAGCAGCCATCATTCGGTGAGAAAGGAGAGCGGCGTTGCTAACACGGAGTTGCATTGAGTGTGGGGATGGTGTTGCGATAGTTAGTGTGTCGGAGGTGACTTATCTCGAGGGTCGGGACAATGCTTCCAGTGCGGCACCAGGTCCGTGCCTTGGCCGGCGAGATTGCGTGGCGAGTCGTTTGTGCTCCTCGAAGGGACCTGCAGGTTCACCACAAAGGAACAAGAGCTCGCCGTGGCGTCGTTAATCCTGCCGTTAGTTGCTTTGGAGAGGCGCGAGGCCTCGCGAGGTGTGTTGGGGCACCGTGAGCCAAAGACGGGACTCACGAGGCCCTACCTCAAGGAGGTTGCGCTGGCTCTGGGCCTTATCTTGAGTGTGTTCCTGCAAATTTGGCGGATGCGGTGCTCACGTCTTGGTCCCGGCTCTCGGGCTGGTCTCGGCCGTCGCCGGCAAGCCAGTCACGATGCCATGGACAAGACCAGAGGGTGAGGGCGGAGAGCCGGTAGGAGCCACTGAGTCGCGATGCTCGAGCACCCCCTTTAACGTGCAAGCTGGGTTAGATGGCGAAACTCGTCCTCGGGTCCCAGCTCTCGGGCTAGTCTCGGCCGTCGGCGGCAAGCCGGTCGCGATGCCATGGACAAGACCAGAGGGTGAGGGCGGAAGGCGGTAGGAGCCCTGAGTCGCGATGCTCGTGCACCCCCTTTAACGCGCAAGATTCCGCCACCCAGAAAAGGCACCAAATAACAAGCATGGTGGAGCGAGAGCATAATCCTAAGGAAAAAAATAGGAAGGATACATGCCGCTGGGGCTGGCCCGAGCGGCTTGGAGATGATGCAGCTCGAGGCGCGCCCAGCAGGATAAGCTAATGACATGAAACAAAGGGATACATGCATGCAGGACGGACCCACGCTGCCACAGGAATAATCTGACCTCAAGGCGCTCCCAGCCGGAAATAAAACTTAAAGATGTCACCTCGTGATGTTGGGGATGAAGGGGTGTTGGTGTAGCAGACTCGGTGGGTTGCGGGAGCCGATCCTCACGAGCCCCCAGGCCCAGGGGCCTCGGGAGGCTCTGGAGGCATTGGCGGCTCCTCAGGGGCCATCTCCATCTCCGCCAAGGCTGCGGCGTGCCTGACCTCTTGAGCCTCCAGGATGGCCCTCATGAGACACTGGTGCTCAGCAGCCGCGTTTGGCAGCCCGTAAGGCATGCGTGCGTGGGCGTGGGGCGGACCCTGCATAGCGTCCCACTCGCGAGGGCAGGCGCTTTGAGATCGGCTCGGTTGAGCCTGGTATGTCGATCAGACGCACAGCCCACCATCCTCGCTGGATGGGGGCCACAGCTGGTGGCGGCGGCTGCCCTCATGACCCTTGACTCTGTAGCTCTTGAATGGCCTTGCGACAAACTCCTGAGGGTTCGGCCCTCCTTGCCTTGCTCCTGCTTGTGGGAAACGTGCTTCGAAACACGCCTCCACGTGGTGCCCAAGTGCCTCCCTCAAGACCTTGGCGAGGTCGGCGGCCCTCCAGGGGAGAGCCCCCGAGCCCTGCCTGAGGAGGGCGCCGGGCGGGCTTTCCTATGCGATGGAAGGAGGCTCCTCTTGGCCCGGCGCGGGCCCTGAGGGGCCTGCCTCTTGAGGAGCCGGGCCGGTCGATGTCTTCTTCTTCTTGGGTGCGGCCTCGGGAGGCCTCCTGCTGCTGTGGTCTGGTCTTCCAAATGATGCGGCTGAAAAGCTCGCTCCAGGGAGCACACTGCGTCTCTCTCTTCGCAGGGCACAGTGATGACCCCGCCGCTTCCTGGCATCTTGAGGATGTTGTAGCTGTGGTGGGTTAAGGCCATGAATTTGGCCAATGCTGGGTATCCGAGGATGGCGTTGTACGGCAGGCGAATGTGGGCGACGTCGAAGTCGATGAGCTCGGTGTGGTAGTTGTCGCGAGCCCCGAAGGTGACAGGAAGGCGGACCTGCCCGATCGGGACCGTGGAGCCGTCGGTGACTCCGGAGAAAGGCTTGGTTGGCTGAAGCTGACTGTAGGGCACTTGAAGATTGTTGAATGTTTCCACGGACAGGACGTTGAGCCCTGCTCCGCCGTCGATGAGGGTCTTGGTGACCAGCACGTTGCTGATGATTGGGGAGCAAAGCATCGGGAGAACTCCGGCTGTGGCTGCGCACTTGAGCTGATCCGCCGAGCTGAACGTGATGGCGCACGCCGACCACTTGAGAGGGCGTGTGGCCTCGAGCTTGGGGAGGACTGCATTCACTTCGCGGGCGAACTGCTTGAAGATGCGCAGAGAGGCCGGGGCTTGAGCTCCACCGGGATGCGAGGCAATCGCCGCGCTTCACAGAAGCCCCACCCCTCGTCGATGGCGGTCTTGATTCTCCTTGGCGGCGGCGGCAGCGGAGGGAGGCCTGCGTTCCCTTGCGGGCGATCCTCACGAGGCTGATCCCTCCAGCCTCCCTCGCGAGGTGGGTCTTGCCAGCGGTCCTCGCGGGGTTGGTCGCGCCACCCTTGGCGCAGGCCGCGGTCTTCCCAGCGTCCTGCATTCCTTCCTCCTCCTCGGCCGTAGCCCCGGTCGCTGCGCTCGGGGTGTCTGCCGACCCTTCCTTCGCGTACGGCCCGGAGCTCTTGACATTCATTGGTGTTGTGGGTGTGGAGGTCGTGGTACACGCAGTACCGGCTGCCCTTGGAGGATTCGGGCTGATCTCTGCCTCGCTTGGTGTCTGGTTCGGCCGTGAGTACGGCAGCCCCCTTGCGCTTCATGTCCTTGGCCTTGGACTTCTTCTCTTCGGGATCCGCGGCAGGCAGCTCGAGGAGGGAGAGGCGCCCCTCCTCAGCCCTGGCGCACTTGGTCGCCAAGTTGAACAGCTCTAGGGAGGTGCACAGATCTTCATGCATCACCAGCTCCTCCTTCATCTTGATGTCGCGCACGCCGTCGGAGAAGGCGGAGATGATGGCCTCCTCCGTCACCCTGGGGATCTTGAGGCGCGTTGTTGAAGCGCTGGATGTACTTTTGCGGGGTTTCCCGGCTGCTGCTGATTCGACGCGCATGTCGCCACGGCGGTGGCGGTCGCGAGTACCTTGGAAGTTGGCGATGAAGCGGGTGCGCATCTCGGCCAGAAGAGATCGTGCAGGGCGGATTCGAGAGCAGTGTGGGCCCGTCCTTGGCGCCATGGGAAACTAGTTCGCCATGACCTTCTCATCCCGTTGGCAGCCTCGATGCCCAGCTCGTGAGCTGGAGGAACTCCGTAAGGGTCGGTTGTGTCATCGTGGCGAGGAGGCAGGTCTGGCTTGAACTTGGTGGGTCACGCGACGCTGCGCCTTCGGAGGTGAAAGCGCGGCAGCCCGCCGTGGCATGCTGGGGCCTCGGACGGCAGAGAGCTTGGTCTTGTGGGCCTCCTGCGCCCTTGGCTGGGGCAGCGCAGGTCTTGACGTCTTTGGGCGAGGCGCTCGGGCAGCTTCTTGTGGGCGAGAACTTCTTGACAGCTCTGCTCTTGCAGCGCGCGCTGGCGGAACAGATTCCGCCAGGGGCGCGCCTTGGGGCTGGGCGCCGTCTTGAGAGGAGGCGGCTGGGCGCCCGGAGCTTCATCGCCGCGCGGGGCGGGGTGCGGTGCAGCGAGACGGACGGCGCGGGGTCGCCTCCTGCAGCGCGGACGAGCTCGGCGACTCTGTCGAGCCATTCTTCGTAGACGTCGCCGACGGGGCGGTAGCGCAGGAGCTCGTTGGCCGCGATGAGTGCAGCTCGGGCCTCCATGGCCGCGCGGGGCGCGCGTGATGAAGAACCAGCAGGGGTAAGCGAAGGCGTGGCGGTGCGGCCGTCCCGCCTCATGGACGGGTGTTGGGACGACGCTTGCTGCTCGTTCCCCGTCGGGTCGGTGGCGGCGTTGACGGCAGGTGATGGGGAACGACGAGGCGCCCGCCGACGGAGCTGTCTGGCGACATGGGAGGCGAGGCGGCTCGTCGCTTCAGCAGGGCCCGACGAAGCGTCGACATGGTTGCGGTAGTCGGGGAAAACGCGCGACGGAAGGCAGATTCAGCGCACCCCTACCGCGCGCGCCAAATGTCGATTTCGGGTTCAGCAGACCCTTAAGGTTCGAACTGCAGGGTGCGCGCGGAGATCAACCCTCCACCGTCTCGTACCTCGCCGAATCGCAGGGACCTAAACTACTAAACAGAACAGCACAAGAGACACGAGATTTATACTAGTTCGGGCCACCGTTGTGGTGTAATACCCTACTCTAGTTTGTGGTGTGGTGGATTGCCTCTTGGGCTGATGAGGAACAGTACAGGGAAGAACAACCTCGCGAGGGCCTGTTCTTGGAGGGTGTGATGAACTGCTAGGTGGTGTTCCATCGCTCTAGCTTGAGGATCGGGTCTCTATCTCTCTCTGGATTCCAAATGCCCGATCCCCTCCGATCGTCTCTTCGATCGTCTCTTCCTCTCGTCTCTCCCTGCTCTGAGTGTGGCTACTCCTATTTATAGGCGAAGGCCCTGGGCCTCTTCCCAAATATTGAGCGGGAAGGGCGCCAACAATTGGCCATTTGAAGGGGAACAACGGGTACACTTATCCTGACTAAAGTTGGTCCTCGCCGCCAAAGGCTCTGGTGGTGGCCTTTGCTTGGGCTCCACGATGACTCCTTCCAGCCGTTGGGGCTGGTCTTGGTCTTGTTGCACCGAAATGGATGCCTTTGCTCGATGCTCTCGCCTGCGCTTGCTCCCTTTGCACCAAAGAGGAAAGGAGGACGCTGCGCGGGCTGGCGCCCGACTGGCGCCCTTTGTCGTCATGGCTTGCCGTCATGGGCACCTCGCGAGGTACCCTGCCTTGAACTCTCCGCCTCCTCATGAGCCAGCCTGACGAGGCCGTGCCTGAGGAAGCTCCTGGTCGTCCGCCCCGCGAGGCTTGGCCCCTCGCGAGGGTCTTGAGCTTGCGTTGATGAAGATGGGCCGTCCTGGGCCTCCTTTGAGCCACGCCGCAGGCCGCAGGCAGGCAAGTCTGGGGACCCCCGTTCCCAGAACGCCGACACTAAGGTTTACAATCGAGGTTAGCACATGCATGGTCCGTTGTCTAATAGCACATTATTGTGCAATTGCAGGAACCATTCTAATATTTAGGTTTTTAACAATTTGGTCATGCACATGTAGGTCCTGCTGTTAGAGGTTTTGACCCACTGTTCGACCCTTTTTTCATATGGGGAAATGAGTTGTCCATGAATATCAATCAAATCAAGAAACTCAGAAAGATTGTTAGGATAAAGAAATTAGCGACAAAGAACAAGAAGATCTTTGTCCGCACAATGAAGAAGACATCAGTTCACTACAAGATGGTACTAACTATTATACCTTGCCTTTTTTTATTCCTATGCCCCATTTCCAATATAGAGAAGATATTTATGCACATCCTTGTTTTCAGGCCTTTCCAAAGCAGTTCACTGATGATTACCTCTCAAACCACCTCTATGGTCAGGAGGTGAGGAAGGTTTTCATACAACACCCATGGTTAAATATTGAAGTGTTCCTGAAGAGGACGAAGGATGGACGGTCAATCATCCACAGGTACAGGCCTAAAGTTGCAAAGACCTTCAACATGAATGAAGGCTCAATATTCGCCTTCGCTCCAGGAGTTTTCCAGATGAGATGCATCCTTCTATGTACCGTCTATGATGCTAATTTCGAAAGGTTCTACATGTTGCATGTGAAACTTGGTGCTGGTGCAGTTGTGTAATGGGGTAGCTGAGTGCTGAAGCTATATCATGTTGTACTCTGATGTATTTCAGTTATGAAATTCTGCTTCCTTAATATGGAAATGAAATATATTATGTGCTTAATATGAATGTCAATTAGATTAATAAATGGATTAATAATAATAGGGAAATTAGCCTGCTAATTCGGTTTTGCTATTGCAAATGGTTATTGATAAAATACCGTGGGCGATGACCTCACGCAACGCACATAGTTTCTAGGAATAAACTATGTTGGATCAATGATGACCCACAAGTATAGGGGATCTACCGTAGTCCTTTCAATAAGTAAGAGTGTCGAACCCAATGAGGAGCAGAAGGAAATGATAAGCGGTTTTCAGCAAGGTATTCTCTGCAAGTACTGAAATAAGTGGTAACAGATAGTTTTGTGATAAGATAATTTGTAACGAGCAACAAGTAACAAAAGTAAATAAAGTGCAGCAAGGTGGCACAATCCTTTTTGTAGAAAAGGACAAGCTTGGAAAAACTCTTATATAAGGAAAAGCGCTCCCGAGGACACATGGGAATATCATCAAGCTAGTTTTCATCACGTTCATAAGATTCGCGTTCGGTACTTTGATAATTTGATATGTGGGTGGAACGGTGCTTGGGTGATGTTCTTACTTGAACAAGCATCCCACTTATGATTAATCTCTATTGCAAGCATCCACAACTACAACAAAAGTATTAAGGTAAACCTAACCATAGCATGAAACATATGGATCCAAATCAGCCCCTTACGAAGCAACGCATAAACTAGGGTTTAAGCTTCTGTCACTCTAGAAACCCATCATCTACTTATTACTTACCAATGCCTTCCTCTAGGCCCAAATAATGGTGAAGTGTTATGTAGTCGACGTTCACATAACACCACTAGAGGCTAGACAACATACATCTCATCAAAATATCGAACGAATACCAAATTCACATGACTACTAATAGCAAGACTTCTCCCATGTCCTCAGGAACAAACGTAACTACTCACAAAGCATATTCATGTTCATAATCAGAGGGGTAATAATATGCATAAAGGATCTGAACATATGATCTTCCACCAAATAAACCAACTAGCATCAACTACAAGGAGTAATCAACACTACTAGCAACCTACTAGGATCAATCCCGGACTTGGAGACAAGAATTGGATACAAGAGATGAACTAGGGTTTTTATGGTGCTGGTGAAGATGTTGATGGAGATTGCCCTTTCCCGATGAGAGGAGCGTTGGTGATGACGATGGCGATGATTTCCCCCTCCCGGAGGGAAGTGTCCCCGGCAGAACAGCTCCGTCGGAGCCCTAGATTGGTTCCGCCTCGTGGCGGCAGAGTTTCGTCCTGAAAGGTTGCTTATGTTTTTTTCCTTGACGAAAGACCTCATATAGTAGAAGATGGCCATCGGAGAGCCAACAGGGGGGCCCATGAGGTAGGGGGGCACGCCCTGGGGGGTAGGGCGCGCCCCCACCCTCGTGGACAGGTGAGCCCCCTCTGGTGAACTTCTTCCGCTGGATATTTTTTATTATTTCCAAAAATGAGTTTCGTGGAGTTTCAGGACTTTTGGAGTTGTGCAGAATAGGTCTCTAATATTTGCTCCTTTCCAGCCCAGAATTTCAGCTGCCAGCATTCTCCCTCCTTATGTAAACCTTGTAAAATAAGAGAGAATAGGCATAAGTATTGTGACATAACGTGTAATAACAGCCCATAATGCAATAAATATCGATATAAAAGCATGATGCAAAATGGATTTATCAACTCCCCCAAGCTTAGACCCCGCTTGTCCTCAAGCGGAAGCCGATAACGATAAATATGTACCCATGTTTAGAGGTAGAGGTGTCGATAAAAATAAAATACGGACATGAAGGCATCATGATTTCTTCATAACATCAACATATATATATATTGTCATATGATTTCTTATGCCCAAGTAATAATCTATTCACAACGCAGAGTACGAATCATAAAATTTATTGAGAACCAACAAACTATAATCTCAGTCATTGAAGCAATTGCAATTTATCATAACATCAGAAAGAGTCTATGTCAGAGCTTAATAGCAAGTCCACATACTCAACTATCATCTAGTCTTTCATAATTGCTAACACTCACGCAATACTTGTGGTTACAGAGTTCTAATCGGACACAGAGAAAGATAGGGGCTTATAGTTTCTCCTCCCAACCTTTTACCTCAAGGGTAATGTCAACAATAATAACTCATGCTCCCTACATCCAATTATATAAATAAATATATATATATATATATATATATATATATATATATATATATATATATATATATATATATCAAGATCCTTCCAACATATTGTGCTTGCCAAAGGATAAAGTGTAAAAAGGAAAGGTGAAGATCACCATGACTCTTGCATAAGGTAAAAGATAATAATAAAAGATAGGCCCTTCGCAGAGGGAAGCAGAGGTTGCCATGCACTTTTATGGTTGGATGTACAAAATCTTAATGCGAAAGAACGTCACTTTATATTGCCCCTTGTGATGTGAACCTTTATTATGCAGTCCGTCGCTTTTATTTCTTCCACATCACAAGATCGTATAAAGCATATTTAGCCCACACCAATCAATCATACATATTTAGAGCAATTTTTATTGCTTTGCACCGATGACAACTTACTTGAAGGATCTTACTCAATCCATAGGTAGATATGGTGGACTCTCATGGCAAAACTGGTTTTAGGGTTTTGGAAGCACAAGTAGTATCTCTACTTGGTGCTGAGAATTTGGCTAGCATGAGGGGGAAAGGCAAACTCAACATGTTGGATAAACCATGACAAGATACTTTATCTCAGATATAAGAAAACATAACCCATTACGTTGTCTTCCTTGTCCAACATCAACTCTTTAGCATGTCATATTTTAATGAGTGCTCCCAAACATAAAAGATGTCAACGATAGTATATTTATATGTAAAACCTCTCTTTCCTTATTACTTCCTATTAATTACAACAATGACCAAAGCTATGTTTTCCAACTCCCAACAACCTTTAGTCATCATACTCTTTCTATGTGAAGTCATCACTCTTAATAGGATCAATATAAACTCTTTGTTTCTTTTTATTCTTTTCTCTTTTCTTTTATTTACTCAGGATCATGGCAAAAACAATCAAGCTCTCGACTCAACATTAATCTTTATTATATAGCTCACGGACTTGATTACATAGAGAGATCATAAAGCAAAACTCAAAACTAGATCATGCTATAAACTTTATTCTACTAGATCAAGATACTACTAATAGGATCGAACTAAGAAAAAGGTAAAAATAGGAGTGTGATTGTGATACGATACCGGGGCACCTCCCCCAAGCTTGGCAGTTGCCAAGGGGAGTGCCCATACCCATGTGATTATGTCTCCTTCTTTGTTGGTGAAGAAGATGAAGGTGATGATGGATAGTCGCACATCGAACGTAAGAGATCCTCCTGCTTGCGGATAATGCCCTTGAGTGCAACGATATGCTCCTTCAACAAAATATTTTCACGTGTGAGATACTTGTATTGTATACGGGCTAACTCAATCATCTTGAAAGCTTCAATCTCAGTTGGGGTAAGAAGATTATGATCAAGTTGAAGGATGTCTTCTACTGCCGGAGCTTGATCCTCCGTGGCCTTCTTGAGCCCTTCATCCTTATTGATCTCCATGGGTTCTTCCCTCTTCAGCTCTATCTTCATTAGCCAAGCATCATTGTCACCATTGTTGGAGGAGGGGGACGACATGATGCCTGGCCTTGACAACCCTGACAGAGAACAGCTCGAAACAAGAACAGAGGATATTTGCGTGATATAGGAGTCAAAACCTTCGGGTGGTTATATAATGAATTTTTACCGACCAAAATACGTAACGTGCAAGAAAACGGAGTCCGAAAGGCACACGAGGTGCCCACGAGGTAGGGGGGCACGCCCAGGGGGTAGGGCGGGCCCTCCACCCTCGTGGGGCCCTCGTGTCCTTCCCGGACTGCTACTTATTTTTCTATTTTTCTAAATATTCCAAAACGGAGAAATATTGCCTTAAAAACTGTTTTGGAGTCGGTTTACTTACCGTACCACATACCTATTCCTTTTCGGAGTCTGAAATGTTCCGGAAAGTGTCCCTTATGTATTCCTCCGAGGTTACGGTTTCAATAACATTGGTTTCAACATTTATAGGACCGTTTACCACCTTCGTATTTGTGCCTTCGAAATTGTTGATTTTTATGGCACCGGAGCGATAGACCTCCTCGATGACGTAGGGGCCTTCCCATTTAGAGAGAAGTTTTCCTGCAAAAAATCTTAAACGAGAGTTGTATAACAATACATAATCACCTACATTAAACTCACGCTTTTGTATCCTTTTGTCATGCCATCTTTTAACTTTTTCTTTAAACAACTTGGCATTTTCATAAGCTTGGGTTCTCCATTCATCAAGTGAGCTAATATCAAATAACCTCTTCTCACCGGCAAGTTTGAAATCATAGTTGAGCTCTTTAATAGCCCAATATGCCTTATGTTCTAATTCGAGAGGTAAGTGACATGCTTTTCCATAAACCATTTTATACGGAGACATACCCATAGGATTTTTATATGCAGTTCTATAGGCCCATAATGCATCATCAAGTTTCTTGGACCAATTATTTCTAGACCTATTAATAGTCTTTTGCAAAATTAATTTGAGCTCTCTATTACTCAATTCTACTTGACCACTAGACTGTGGGTGATAAGGGGATGCAATTCTATGATTAACATCATATTTAGCAAGAATTTTACGGAAAGCACCATGAATAAAATGTGAACCACCATCAGTCATTAGATATCTAGGGACTCCAAACCTCGGAAAAATAACTTCTTTAAGCATCTTAATAGAAGTGTTATGATCAGCACTACTAGTTGGAATAGCTTCTATCCACTTGGTAACGTAATCAACAACAACTAAACTATGTGTATATCCATTAGAGGCAGGAAAAGGTCCCATATAATCAAAGCCCCAAACATCAAATGGTTCAATAACAAGTGAATAATTCATAGGCATTTCTTGACGTCTACTAATATTACCAATTCTTTGACATTCATCACAAGGTAAGACAAACTTACGGGCATCCTTGAAGAGAGTAGGCCAATAAAAACCGGATTGCAATACCTTATGTGCAGTTCTATCTCCCGCGTGGTGTCCTCCATAAGCTTCGGAGTGGCACTTGCGTAGGATCTGTTCCTGTTCATGCTCAGGTACACAACGTCTAATAACACCATCTACTCCTTCTTTATAAAGATGTGGGTCATCCCAAAAGTAATGTCTCAAATCATAGAAAAACTTTTTCTTTTGCTGGTATGTGAAACTAGGTGGTATAAATTTAGCAACAATATAATTAGCATAATCAGCAAACCATGGAGTACTACGAGAAGTACTTATAACATTTAATTGTTCATCAGGAAAGATATCATCAATAGGTAGTGGGTCATCAAGAACATTTTCTAACCTAGACAAGTTGTCTGCAACGGGATTCTCAGCTCCTTTTCTATCAACAATATGAAAATCAAATTCTTGTAGCAGAAGAACCAATCTAATGAGTCTAGGTTTAGCATCTTTCTTTTCCATAAGATATTTAATAGCAGCATGATCAGTGTGAATAGTTACTTTAGAATCAAGAATATAAGGTCTGAACTTATCACAAGCAAATACAACTGCTAAGAATTCTTTTTCAGTAGTAGCATAATTTCTTTGAGCATTGTCTAGAGTTTTACTAGCATAATGGATAACATTTAATTTCTTATCAACTCTTTGCCCTAGAACAACACCTACTGCATAATCACTAGCATCACACATAATTTCAAAGGGTAAATTCCAATCAGGTGGCTGAACAATAGGTGGAGAGATCAATGCTTTCTTAAGTATTTCAAATGCTTCTACACAATCATCATCAAAGACAAATGGCATATCTTTTTGTAATAACTTAGTCAGAGGCCGAGAAATTTTTGAGAAGTCCTTAATGAACCTCCTATAAAATCCGGCGTGACCAAGGAAACTTCTTATACCTTTGATGTCCTTGGGACATGGCATCTTTTCAATAGCGTCAACCTTGGCTTTATCAACTTCAATACCTCTTTCAGAAACTTTATGCCCCAAGACAATACCTTCATTAACCATAAAGTGGCACTTTCCCAATTCAAAACAAGATTAGTTTTTTCACATCTCTGCAAAACTCGATCAAGATTGCTCAAGCAATCACCAAAAGAAGATCCATAGACGGAAAAATCGTCCATGAAAACCTCACAAATCTTTTCACAGAAGTCAGAGAATATAGCCATCATGCATCTTTGAAAGGTAGCAGGTGCATTACATAAACCAAAAGGCATACGTCTATAAGCAAAAGTACCAAAAGGGCATGTAAAACTAGTCTTTGATTGATCTTTAGCTGACACAGGTATTTGAGAGAAACTGGAATAACCATCCAGAAAGCAATAATGTGTATGTTTGCATAGTCTTTCTAGCATTTGATCGATAAAAGGTAAGGGGTAATGATCTTTCTTAGTAGCCTTATTTAATTTACGGAAATAAATTACCATCCTATAACCTGTAATAATTCTTTGCGGAATCAATTCATATTTATCATTAGGAACAACAGTAATACCTCCCTTCTTAGGGACACAATGGACAGGACTTACCCACTGACTGTCAGCAACATGATAAATTATACCTGCCTCCAGAAGCTTTAGTATTTCTTTTCTTACCACTTCTTTCATTTTAGGATTCAGACGTCGTTGATGATCACGAACTGGTTTAGCATCTTCTTCCAAATTTATTTTATGTTGACATAGAGTGGGACTAATGCCCTTAAGATCATCAAGAGTATATCCAATAGCAGCACGGTGCTTCTTCAGAATTTTCAATAATCTCTCTTCTTCATGCTCTGAAAGGTTAGCACTAATAATAACACGATATATCTTCTTTTCATCAAGATAAGCATATTTAAGATTATCAGGCAACAGTTTAAGCTCAGACACAGGATCAACCTTGGGTGGAGGGGGATGCCCTAGGATTTCAATAGGCAAATTGTGTTTCAGAATAGGTTCCTGTTTGAAGAATACTTCATCTATTTCCCTTCTTTCATTCATAAACATATGATTTTCATGGTCTAGCAAATATTGTTCTAAAGGATCACTAGGAGGTACGGCAATAGAAGCAAGACCAATAATTTCATCCTTACTAGGCAATTCTTCTTCACGGTGTTGTCTACTAAATTTAGAGAAATTAAACTCATGAGACATATCATCCAAGCCAATAGTAACAACATTCTTTTCGCAGTCTATCTTAGCATTAACGGTGTTCAAGAAGGGTCTACCAAATATAATGGGACAAAAGCTATCTTGTGGGGAACCGAGAACAAGAAAATCAGCAGGATATTTAGTTTTCCCACACAATACTTCAACATCTCTAACAATTCCCATTGCGGATATAGTATCTCTATTGGCAAGTTTAATTGTGACATCAATATCTTCTAACTCAGCAGGTGCAATTTCATGCTTAATTTCTTCATATAAGGTAATAGGTATAACACTAGCACTAGCACCCATATCACATAAGCCATGATAACAATGATCTCCTATTTTAACAGAAATAACAGGCATGCCTACCACAGGTCTATGTTTATCTTTAGCACAAGGTTTGGCTATTCTAGCGGTCTCACCGCAGAACTGAATAACATGCCCATCAATATTATCAGCTAAGAGATCTTTAACAATAGCAATATTAGGTTCAACTTTAACTTGCTCAAGAGGTGTATAAGTTTTAATATTACTTTTACAAACTATAGTTGAAGCTTTAGCATGATCCTTTATTCTAACAGGAAAACGTGGTTTCTCAACACAGGAAGTAGGAACAACAGGATCATTATAAGTGACAATCTTTTCTTCAACTTTAGTAGGTGCAGCTACTTTTACTTCTATGGGAGGATGATAGTTAAACCACTTCTCCTTGGGGAGATCAACATAAGTAGCAAAAGATTCATAGAAAGAAGCTACTATCTCAGAGTCAAGTCCATATTTAGTGCTAAATTTATGAAAAACATCGGTATCTATAAAAGATTTAACACAATCAAACTTAGGTGTCATACCTGACTCCTTACATTCGTTGAGATCCCAATCTTCAGAGTTGTGTTTAATTCTATCCAATAAATTCCATCTAAATTCAATAGTCTTCATCATAAAAGAGCCAGCACAAGAAGTATCGAGCATGGTGCGATTATTTTCAGAAAGCCGAGCATAAAAACTTTGAAGAATTATTTCTCTCAAGAGCTCATGATTGGGGCATGAATATAACATTGATTTAAGCCTCCCCCAAGCTTGAGCGATGCTTTCTCCCTCGCGAGGCCAAAAATTATATATATAATTACGATCACGATGAACAAGATGCATAGGATAAAATTTCTGATGAAATTCCAATTTCAATCGTCTGTAGTTCCATGATCTCGTATCATCACATAGCCTATACCATGTCAATGCATCTCCCTTCAAAGATAAAGGGAAGAACTTCTTCTTGACAACATCATCGAATATACCTGCAAGCTTAAATAATCCACAAACTTCATCCACATATATTAGGTGCTCATCAGGATGCTTGGTTCCATCTCCTGCAAAAGGATTAGCTAGCAGTTTTACTATCATACCCGAAGGAAATTCAAAAGGAATATTTTCATTTTCAGTAGGTTCAGTAGGTTGAGGAGCAACTCTTTTCTCTACTGGTCGGGGTGAAGATACCCCGAACAAGCCCCTCAGAGGATTACTTTCCATAGTAACAAGTGACAGTAAATTTCAGCACACTATATAAAATTTTCCTTACCAAATTCCACCTACCAAAGGCGCTTCACTCCCCGGCAACGGTGCCAGAAAAGACTCTTGATGACCCACAAGTATAGGGGATCTATTGTAGTCCTTTCAATAAGTAAGAGTTTCGAACCCAACGAGGAGCAGAAGGAAATGATAAGCGGTTTTCAGCAAGGTATTCTCTGCAAGTACTGAAATAAGTGGTAACAGATAGTTTTGTGATAAGATAATTTGTAACGAGCAACAAGTAACAAAAGTAAATAAAGTGCAGCAAGGTGGCCCAATCCTTTTTTTAGCAAAGGACAAGACTGGACAAACTCTTATATAAGGAAAAGCGCTCCCGAGGACACATGGGAATATCTTCAAGCTAGTTTTCATCACGTTCATATGATTCGCGTTCGGTATTTTGATAATTTGATATGTGGGTGGACCGGTGCTTGGGTGCTGTTCTTACTTGAACAAGCATCCCACTTATGATTAACCTCTATTGCAAGCATCCGCAACTACAACAAAAGTATTTTGGTAAACCTAACCATAGCATGAAATATATGGATCCAAATCAGCCCCTTACGAAGCAACGCATAAACTAGGGTTTAAGCTTCTGTCACTCTAGCAACCCATCATCTACTTATTACTTCCCAATGCCTTCCTCTAGGCCCAAATAATGGTGAAGTGTTATGTAGTCGACGTTCACATAACACCACTAGAGGCTAGACAACATACATCTCATCAAAATATCGAACGAATACCAAATTCACATGACTACTAATAGCAAGACTTCTCCCATGTCCTCAGGAACAAACGTAACTACTCACAAAGCATATTCATGTTCATAATCAGAGGAGTAATAATATGCATAAAGGATCTGAACATATGATCTTCCACCAAATAAACCAACTAGCATCAACTACAAGGAGTAATCAACACTACTAGCAACCTACTAGTATCAATCCCGGACTTGGAGACAAGAATTGGATATAAGAGATGAACTAGGGTTTTGAGATGAGATGGTGCTGGTGAAGATGCTGATGGAGATTGCCCTCTCCTGATGAGGGGAGTGTTGGTGATGACGATGGCGATGATTTCCCCCTCCCGGAGGGAAGTGTCCCCGGCAGAACAGCTCCGCCGGAGCCCTAGATTGGTTCCGCCTCGTGGCGGCGGAGTTTCGTCCCGAAAGGTTGCTTATGATTTTTTCCTTGACGAAAGACCTCATATAGCAGAAGATGGCCATCGGAGAGCCAACAGGGGGCCCATGAGGTAGGGGGGCGCGCCCCCACCCTCGTGGACAGGTGGGCCCCTTTTTGGTGAACTTCTTCCACTAGATATTTTTTTTCCAAAAATGAGTTTCGTGGAGTTTCAGGACTTTTGGAGTTGTGCAGAATAGGTCTCTATTATTTGCTCCTTTTCCAGCCCAGAATTCCAGCTGCCGGCATTCTCCCTCCTTATGTAAACCTTGTAAAATAAGAGAGAATAGGCATAAGTATTGTGACGTAACGTGTAATAACAGCCCATAATGCAATAAATATTGATATAAAAGAATGATGCAAAATGGACGTATCAATCAATGAACAATCACACACGACTTTCTCTTGAAAACTATTTGCGTTAGGCCACCTTGCGCAAACGTTTACCGCATAAAAACTATGTGTGATGGACAACCTTTGCCACACAGTTTCTTCTACGGACCGTGTGTGATGCATTCAATAACGCAAATGATAAAATTGTTAATATCGTGTGCAATGGCAACGCTATCATAAACGATTTAACAGGAAAAATTGTGTGTGATGTACCTGTGAATGGAAACGTTTTCCTTGGAGCGAGTGTGTGGAATGTACATACGGACGGAAATGTTTAGCGGGGACTGACTGTGTGGGATGTACTTGCGACCGGAAACAATTTCGCCTATATAATTGTATTTTTTAGCTCTACTGTATGTATTTTCGTATTTAAGCGCTCGCTGGTCGCACACGACCTCATTTTGCCGAGTGTGTGTGTGCCAGGAGGGCATATCCCCGACGGTTTATGGGTCGTGTGGGAAGGACCCCCCTATCACCCACACTCACTAGGCGACGGTTCCAAATGCCGTCGCGGAAAGGGGTTAAAAACCGTTTGTATATCACTGATGCGTACTAGTGCTTGTAGACATGATTAGGTTTCTAGGGATTAACGAAGCCGGGAGGTTGTTTAACATAAACTTCCTCCTCAATTTCTCCATTTAGAAAAGTATTTTTAATGTCCATATGATATAAAGTGATATCATGGTGATTGGCATAAGCAAGTAAAATGCGAATGGACTCAAGTCTAGCAACAGGGGCATACGTCTCACCATAGTCCATACCTTCGATTTGAGTGTAGCCTTGAGCGACGAGACATGCCTTGTTGCGTACAACTTGTCCATATTCATCTTGCTTATTCTGAAACACCCATTTGGTTCCAATGACATTATGATCATTGTTGGGCTTTTCAACCAATGTCCACATTTGATTCCTCTCGAAGTTGTGTAGCTCTTCATGCATAGCTTTTACCAATCCGGATCCTTGAGGGCTTCTTCAACCTTCATAGGTTCAATGCTAGAAATTAATGAGTAATGTTCACAAAAGTTAGCCAAACGAGTTTTAGAGCGAGTGATTCTCCCGGTTTGAATGTCATCGAAGATTCGTTCGACGGGATGATCTCTTGAGATTCTTGCTCTAACTGGTGGAAGCTTTTGCTTGGGTTGAGGTGGAACATCCTCATCATCATCTTCTTCTTCATTGTTGTTAGCATTTTAGTTCACTTGTGGAGGTGGAGAAGGAGGTCGAGGTGGATCATAATGATGTACTTCCTCATTTCCTTCGTCTTGATGCGTTCCACTTGTGGATGCCTCCAAGTCAACTTGTTGTTCACCTTGATGTGAGGTTGAGGCTTCCACTTGTATGGACGAAGTACTCTCCTTCACCTTCGTTGGGTGAATCTTGTCAATAGACAAGTCTTGAATTGCTTCTGATGGATCTTTGTCCGCTACAACAATTGGCAATTGCTATACTTGCGAGCCGTTTGATTCATCAAACTTCACATCTACCGTCTCTTCAACCTTTTGGGTGAAATTTTTGTAGACACGGTAAGTGTGAGAGTTTGAGCCGTAATCAAGTAGGAAACCTTCATGAGATTTAGGAGTAAATTTTGAATGGTGATGCTTATCAAGAATGTAGCATTTTGAGCCAAATACTCAAAAGTATCCAACTTGGGGTTTGTTACCGGTGAGTAGTTCGTATGCCGTCTTGCCGAGAAGCTTGTGAAGATATAGTCAATTCGTAGCATGATAAGATGTCTCAACCGCTTCCGCCCAAAAGTATCTTGGTGTCTTGTATTCATCAAGCATCGTTCTCGCCATCTCGATAAGTGTCCGGTTCTTCCTCTCAACAACTTCACTTTGTTGAGGCGTGTACGTAGCCAAGAACTCATGTGAAATCCCCTCTTCGTAAATAAAGGTATCCACATTTGTGTTCTTGAACTCCGTTCCATTATCACTTCAAACCTTCTTGATCTTCACTTCAAATTGGTTTTGGGCCTTCTTGGCGAAGTTCTTGAAGATCTTTTGGACCTGCGATTGGTCATCAAGAAAGAACACCCACGTAAATCTTGAAAAGTCGTCAACAATGAAAAAACCAAAGGATTTACCACCAAGACTCTTGTAGGCGTTGGGACTAAAAAGATCCGGTCTTCTCGTGGTCATGATGTTCTTCATGGGATGACTTCCTCCAACCTGTTTTCCTACTTGACAAGCACTGCAAAGTCTATCCTTGTCAAATATGACATCTTCAACACCAAGGATATGATCACCCTTAATAAGCTTATCAAGATTTCGCATGCCCACATGACCTAACCTTATATGCCATAACCATCCTTTAGAATATTTAGCAATTATGCAAGTACGAGGTTGGGCTCTCTTAGTGAAATCAACAATGTATAGATCACCTCTACGAATACCAGTAAAGACCATGTTATGATTATCTCTACAAAACACTTGGCAATCTACTTCGGTGAATAGAACATTGAAACCAAAGTCGGCTAGTCTAGATACAGAAAGGAGACTGTAACCAAGAGATCGACGAGCATAACATTTTGGATAGAGCTATCATTGGATATGGCCACCTTACCAAGGCCAAGTACCTTACACTTGGATTTTTCTCCAAAAGTGACATACTTTCGTGGACCATCATTCTTAGCAAGCTCGCGGAACATGTCTTTATCTCTGGTCATGTGATCGGTACATCCACTATCAAGAATCCACTCTTTTCCTCTGGCCATATAGTCACAAAGATTAGCCATGAGACCAAAATGCCTCATAGACTCCTCAAGGTCGGCATCACTATCTTTGACTTCATCATAATAACCATGCTAAACATCATCATCCATGTGATCATCACCTAGGTCAAGTGATTTGTTAGATTTATGACCATGACAATGTTCAAGTTTATGAATTCTAATTGTCTTTGAAATGATGCTACTAATGACTCCAACATTTCCTTTGGCACACATAAGATCAAGGAGCTCAAATAGACATTCATCAAACTTACATCACTAGGTTCCATATTTTGAAAAGCAATAGACTTTTGAAGAATCTCATCTAGATTTTTCAAGGAGTAATTCGGAAAGCATTCTTCAAGGTAATTCCATATAGTATATGCACATTCAAAAGTAGGCAAGCACATAAGCAAATTTCTAGACAATCCTCTAATGATAAGATCAATAGTCCTAAGATTGCGAGCCATGTCAAGATACTCAACGGGGGTAGGATGCAAAGGATAAATGGGAGGCACATAAGGTCTAGTAATATACTTGTTCAAATTATATTCATTGATAATCACAAGCATTTAATTTTTCCAAGAACCATAAGACTCCCCATCAAGAATAGGCACTCTATGTCCAATACTCCCGAACGTAGACTCATCCATCTTCCTCCAATGGTGATTAAACAAAAGCAATGGAGACCAATGCTCTGATACCAATGGAAAGGATCGAGAAGAGGGGTCTAGAGGGGGGGGGGGTGATTAGACCCTTAACAAGTGAAGTGACAGTTTTTAATTTCGCCAAGTTAAGGTTGAGTTTACCACAAGTTAAAGCACTCTCAATACATTTCAAGCAAGCATGACAAGAGTATGCAGCGGAAAGAGTAAAGCATGAAGGTTGCAAGAAAGTAAAGGGATGGGATTGGAGTTTGCAAATGCAATGGAGACACGGAGATTTTTGGCATGGTTCTGATAGGTGGTGCTATCGTACGTCCACGTTGATGGAGACTTCAACCCACAAAGGGTATCGGCTATGTGAGTCCACGGAGGGCTCCACCCACGGAGGGTCCACGAAGAAGCAACCTTGTCTATCCCACCACGGCCATCGCCCACAAAGGACTTTCCTCACTCAGGTAGATCTTCACGAAGTAGGCGATCTCCTTGCCCTTACAAACTTCTTGGTTCAACTCCACATCTTGACGGAGGCTCCCAAGAGACACCTAACCAATCTAGGAGACACCACTCTCCAAAAGCTAATAGACGGTGTGTTGATGATGAACTCCTTGCTCTTGTGCTTCAAATGATAGTCTCCCCAACAATCAACTCACTCTCTTAGATTTGGCTATGGTGGAAAGGTGATTTGAGTGGAAAGCAACTTGGGGAAGGCTAGAAATCAAGATTCTTGTGGTAGGATTGGAATATCTTGATCTCAACACATGAGTGGGTGGTTCTCTCTCTCAAAATGTATGGTGAAAGTGTAGGCACGTTCTTAGGGGGCTCTCATATATGGAGAAGGGGTGGAGGGGTATATATAGCCTCCACACAAAATCCAACCATTACACTCATTCGATTCATATCGGTGGGACCGAATAGCTAAACTCAGTGGCACCGATCTGTTCAAAAATGTGAACGTTAGGAATCTCAGTGGGACTGACTGGAACAACTTGGTGGGACCGATGTGCTAGGTCTTAGGGCAAACATCATTTCGGTGGCACCGATTGCATCAACTTGGTGAGACCAAAGTGAAGCAATAAGACAACAGAGAATCTGTCAAGCCAACTCGGTGAGACCGATTGCATAACTCGATGAGACCGAAATAAATGCAACACGGTGAGACCGAGATCTGTATCGGCGAGACCGAACTGTTAGGGTTTCTAGCTGTGGCTATGTCATATGACCTCGGTGGCGCCGGATAGAAAGAATCAGTGGGACCGAGTTGGAGTTTAGGATTTTGACATATTTGGATGGAGAAAGTGGCTGAGAGTTTTGGAGAAATATCACTAAGCATTTGAGCAAGCAAGCCATTAAACAACACCTTGCCCCCTTTTAATAGTATTGGCTTTCCTATGGACTCAATGTGATCTTGGATCACTAAAATAAAGATGAAGAGTCTTGAGATTTTGCCAATATTTGTCCTTAGCATTTTGAAGGGGTTCCACATCCTCTTGTCCATGCCACGCCATTGTTGAACTTGTCTGAAATACACTAGATAGAGCAATTAGTCCAACAAGAAATATGTTGACATTAATTACCAAAATCAACCAGGGAGCACTTGTGCTTTCAGGTTTCCAGGTAATCACGAGATGAAAGAAACTGAAACAAAATCGGGAAGAAATTGCAAAAACAGACTAAAGGACGACCTTCCATACGAGCAAAAGCACTCGTATGGCTGGTCGTTTGGCCTATCGCTCAGACCTTTTTGTCTTTTTTATTACCTGTTACGGTGACGATCATGCGACTGCCCAAACAGGCGCGCACGGTTGTTTGAATGGTCGTCTTTTGTTTTGTTGGCAAACGCTTCATGGGGGAGAACTTAAACGACCGTTCGAACGGGCATGGGTGCCTGTATGAAACCTCGTCCTTCTCCCTGTACCCTGTGTCATTTTTTCTGGTACTCATGCGACCGTTCAAATGAGCGCGCGTAGTCGTTTGATATGCCGTCTTTCTCCCTGTTGTCCACTTCATCAATTTCGTCCTTAGAAAATTTCATCTTCCTGATGAGTTAGTGACAAAGTATCCAGCTATAGAAAGGAAAATCCAATGATTCAAGCATAAGATCAATAAGTTTAACTTAACTTAAATAACTTCTACTTCTACATTAACATCTACATTACAATGGTACATTCCTCATACCTCCCAATTCCCCTCGAGGGTTTTGGCCTCCTCGATCTTGAGAAAACTTACCTCTTCTATTTCCCGATCTTCCTTTCGCTCATCTGCGAGGTATGGCTTCAAGCGTTGCTCATTCATGATCCAGGGTCCATCTTTTCCTCCTTTTAATCGAATAGCTCCATAGTTATAAACTTCTTCTATCTCATATGGCCCTTCCCAATGAGACCTGAGTTTCCCTGTAAACAACTTGAGACAAGAATTAAATAAGAGGGCCTTGTCTCCTGCAGTAAAGATTCATTTCAGTATCTTACGGTCATGCCACATCTTATTTTTTTCTTTAAAGAACCTGGTACTCTCGTCAGAACTATTACAAAGCTCTCCCAAACAATCTATATCTAGCAATCTTTTCTCCCTAGCTTCGTTAAGATTAAAATTAATATTCTTGATTGCCCAATAAGCCTTATGCTCTAGTTCCAAAGGTGAATGATATGCCTTACCGTATACCATATTGTATGGTGACATACCCATGGGGTTCTTATAAGCAGTACGATAGGCCCACAATGCTTTATTTAGCTTTCCTGCCCAGTCTTTTCTGGACTTCTGCACTGTCTTCTGCAATATTTTCTTTATCTCTTAGTTCGAGAGCTCCACTTGACCATTAGTCTGATGATGGTACGACAAAGCTATTGTAGGGAAAGGTTGCATGGAAAATAAATCTACGCACACGCAAGATCTATCCATGGAGATGCATAGCAACGAGGAGGAGAGTGTGTCTACATAATAACCCACAAGTGTAGGGAATCGCAACAGCTTTCGAGGGTAAAGTATTCAACCCAAATTTATTGATTCGACACAAGGGGAGCCAAAGAATATTCTCAAGTATTAGCAACTGATTTGTCAATTCAGCCACACCTGGATAACTTAGTATCTACAACAAAGTATTTAGTAGCAAATAGCAAAGTAGTATGATAGTAGTGGTAACGGTAACAAAATAGTAATGAAAGCAAAAGTAATAGTTTTGGTGTTTTGTAATGATTGTAACAATAGCAACGGGAAAGTAAATAAGCGTAAACCAGTATATGGAAAGCTCGTAGGCATTGGATCGGTGATGGATAATTATGTCGGATGCGGTTTATCATGTAACAATCATAACATAGGGTGACACAGAACTAGCTCCAATTCATCAATGTAATGTAGACATGTATTCCGAATATAGTCATACGTGCTTATGGAAAAGAACTTGCATGACATCTTTTGTCCTACCCTCCTGTGGCAGCGGGGTCCTAATGGAAACTAAGGGATATTAAGGCCTCCTTTTAATAGAGAACCGGAACAAAGCATTAGCACATAGTGAATACATGATGTAACGCCCCGAGACCGACGCTCCAGAAGACTTCCAGCTATTCCGGGTTTCGCCGTGTGTTTCATTTGTGCCTGCCCTTTTATTTTTGCATTGCATCATGTCATCATGCCATCATCTCATAAATCTTTTGCAACTCAACTAAATAAATGGCATGGATCTTTGATCCATTTAAATCGAGGGATACTCACATGGTGATTTCTCTTTAAAACATATTCAAAGTCTCCTACTATTATTAGGGAGCTATAATAAAATTATTTCATTTATTTGGAATTCACCATAACACACTTGCAAAATATCCCATGCCGTTGTTATCTCAATTCTTGGTCTCCAACCTTGTCCATAATTTCTTTCATCATTTTCCGGAGCTCCACCAAAAATCCGAACATTTTTGGACCTTCCCTACCCTCACTTCCTATTCAAATCATTTGAATTTTAAATCAAATGAGTTGAATTCAAATCTTTCAATCATGGCCTTTTCTATTTTCTCGGAACAAGCACATTTTTGTGAGTTCAGAAAACTATCTCATGTCCAACTTCTTCCCTAACCCCTCTTTCTTTTCTTTCTTAATATCTATTTTTTCTTTTCTTTTAGTAGAGAGAGAAGGAGCCCAGCAGCCTGGGCCTCCCAACCTCCCCTGCCGGCCCAAGGCCAAGGCCCACCTAACCCTCCTAACCCTAGCCGCCAGAGAGCCCGATCCCCTCTCCATCGATCTCCCCTCGTTCCCTCTGCCCGCCGCCACACACATACGCACGATCGAGCCAAGGAGAGGAGCTCCTCACGCTTTGATCCATGGCCTCTCTTTTCCTCCTGCAGCGCCCTTCGCCCGGCGACCGCCGCACCCGCCACCCATTCCTCTGCCGTCGTTGCGTCGTCGTTCGCCGGGCGAGCCCATCTCCTCCGTCCATTCCCATCGCCCGCTACTGCGCCGTCTTCTTCACCTCCTGCCCGCGTCCCTCTGCTGCCTTTTTCATTGTCGAGCTGCGCAGCCAGCGCCGACCTCGCCCGCACCTCACCTGCGACTTCTCCGCGCCGGCGACCTCCATCGTGCCTCCCTGCTTCATCCGGCCGCCGCGCCGCCATGCTCCAGCGCGGCCTCGAGCTCATCATCCTCGACCTCCATGCCGTCCCGGAGTCCCTCGTCCGCTGCTGCACGGTCCAGCCTACTGCTTCCCTTCCGCTGCCATGGACAGCCACCTCGCCTGCATCCTCTTGTCGGCCCTCTCTGCCTGCTGGCGTTCTGCCATCTCTGGCCTCTGCGTTGACCGACCGCGACGTCCCCGAGCAGCAGCGCTGCTGCTGCGTCTCTTTGCCGTTTCGTGAGCACAAGAATCTCTGTCGCCAAGTTCATCTACGGTGAACCTTACGGACCGCCAAGTTCGACTATGATCCATCAAGACCATTTGTGTTGCACGTCAACATGAGTACGACCCCGGACGGCTACCTCCAGAGGGATTTCGTCAAGTTCCGCCTCAACAAGTGTACCTCTACGTCTGGGATTCGCCAAGTACCGCACCGGATGCCAAGTACCTCTACGAACGACACTGGAAGTTTACGAACGAGTACAACTACTTCCTCTACGACCGTCCCGAGAACGACTACTTCCCACTACGACCCGTGTACTACTACTTCCTTCGTCGAACTCGATCCGCCCCGAAATGCACGCTTCGAAGGTATAACCCCGAGATGACACCCGCGATCGAATGCATGTTGTATGAGATACTCATGTTCAAACCGTGTCCGAGTTGTTCCTTGCGCGTTCCTCCTCGGTTGCCATGCCGTCGACCCATGGGAACCCGGTATCCGGGATCACCCCACCATCTTTTGCATGTTTTGCACATCCACACTTTCCTTTGCACCGGCATCTCAATCAAGTTATCGGGATCGGAATGTTGCCGTGGCACCATTTTCGTTTCGCCGCCGTGGCACCCTTTCGTTCCGCCATGGTGACCAAATGCTTCATAACATGCTCATGTCAACATTTTCATAAAATTGCTTAAAACTTGCATATGTCATCCGCATCATGATAACAACATTTAAATGTTTATATTTGTTGTTTCCATTAGTTTGCTAAATGCATATGGGGATTTACCGGATTTGTTGTTTTTTATATCCGGCCCCATTTAAATTGTTTAGATGGTATAGTTTTGTTATGCTTCACCACTTGCCATGTTAACCAATATTTAACATTGTTGGGTACATAACCGAGAGAGAACTAAATAATTGATGTGGTGTTTTGTCAATATGCAACTCGTTGCATATTGAGCTTCACTTAACTTGTAGTTTTGTTTGTGCACTTTGCCATGCCATGCCTCATTAAACCGGACATGCATCATACTTGTTTGTGCATCATGCCATGTTTATGCTTGTGTGTTTACCATGTTGTTTGCTTCTTTCTGGGTTGCTTCTCTCGTTAGCTTCGGTTTCGTTCCGGAGTTGTGAGGATTCGTTCGACTACATCCGTTTGTCTTCTTCATGGACCCGTTCTTCTTCCTTGCGGGATTTCAGGCAAGATGACCATACCCTCGAAATCACTTCTATCTTTGCTTGCTAGATGCTCGCTCTTTTGCTATGCCTATGCTGCGTTACCTACCACTTGCTATATCATGCCACCCATATTGCCATGTCAAACCTCTAACCATCTTTTCCTAGCAAACCGTTGATTGGCTATGTTACCGCTTTGCTCAGCCCCTCTTATATCGTTGCTAGTTGCAGGTGAAGATGAAGTTTGTTCCTTGTTGGAACATGGATATTTTGGGATATCACAATATCTCCTATTTATTTAATGCACCTATATACTTGGTAAAGGGTGGAAGACTCGGCCTTATGCCTGGTGTTTTGTTCCACTCTTGCCGCCTTAGTTTCCGTCATACTGGTGTTATGTTCCTTGATTTTTGCGTTCCTTACACGGTTGGGTGATTTATGGGACCCCCTTGACAGTTCGCTTTGAATAAGACTCCTCCAGCAAGGCCCAACTTTGGTTTTACCATTTGCCACCTAAGCCTTTTTCCCCCGGGTTTTCGCGAGCCCGAGGGTCATCTTTATTTAACCCCCCGGCCAATGCTCCTCTGAGTGTTGGTCCAAACTAGAGCCCTTTGCAGCGCCACCTTGGGGAAACTTGAGGCCTGGTTTTAGTTGTACGGACTGCTCATCCGGATGTGCCCTGAGAACGAGATATGTGCAGCTCCTATCGGGATTTGTCGGCACAATCGGGCGGCTTTGCTGGTCTTGTTTTACCATTGTCGAAATGTCTTGTAGTCCGGGATTCCGAGACTGATCGGGTCTTCCCGGTAGAAGGAATATCCTTCGTTGACCGTGAGAGCTTATATTGGGCTAAGTTGGGACACCCTGCAGGTATTATCTTTTGAAAGCCGTGCCGCGTTATGAGGCAGATGGGAATTTGTTAATTTCGGTTGTAGAAAACCCGGTTGACCTTAATTAAAATACATCAACGGCGTGTGTAACTGATGGTCTCTTCTCGTGGTCCCGGGAAGTGAACACGATGTTGGAGTTATGTTTGACGTAAGTAGTTTCAGGATCACATCTTGATCATAGTTGTTCGACCGTGCCTTGCTTCTCTTCTCGATCTCTTTTGCGAATGTAGCCACCAGATATGCTAGTCGCTGCTGCAGCTCCACCTCACAACTCTGTCCTACCTATAAGCTTAAATAGTCTTGATCTTGCGGGTGTGAGATTGCTTGAGTCCCGTGACTCACAGATACTTCCAAAACCAGTTTGCGGTGCCGATGAAACCGTGCGGTGGCGATCCGAGCTCAAGGAGGAGCTCGATGAAGATCCTGTTCATTGTGTTGTTTCGTTTAAGTTGATCAAGAGTGGAGCCCAGCTTGGGACGATCGGGGTCATGTAGCATTTGGGGTAGTCTTCATTTATTTTGGTTCCGTAGTCGGACCTTGATTGTATCTGTATGATGTAATGCTTTACTCATGTATTGTGTGAAGTGGCGATTGTAAGCCAACTATGTATCTCTTTCCCTTATGTATTACATGGGTTGTGTGAAGATTACCTCACTTGCAACATTACTTTCAATGCGGTTATGCCTCTAAGTCGTGCTTCGACACGTGGGAGATATAGCCGCATCGAGGGCGTTACACATGAACTCCTCAAACTATGGTCATCACCGAGAAGTATCCCGATTACTGTCACTTCGGGGTTGTCGGATCATAACACATAATAGGTGACTATAGACTTGCAAGTTAGGATCAAGAACTCACATATATTCATGAAAGCATAATAGGTTCAGATCTGAAATCATGGCACTCGGGCCCTAGTGACAAGCATTAAGCATAGCAAAGTCATAGCAACATCAATCTCAGAACATAGTGGATACTAGGGATCAAACCCTAACAAAACTAACTCGATTACATGATAAATCTCATCCAACCCATCACCGTCCAGCAAGCCTACGATGGAATTACTCACGCACGGCGGTGATCATCATGAAATTGGTGATGGAGGATGGTTGATGATGACGACAGCGACGAATCCCCCTCTCCGTAGCCCCGAACGGACTCCAGATCAGCCCTCCCGAGAGGTTTTAGGGCTTGGCGGCGGCTCCGTATCGTAAAACGCGATGATTTCTTCTCCCTGATTTTTTCTCTCCGAAAGAAAATATATAGAGTTGGAGTTGGCGTCGGAGGAGCTCCAGGGGGCCCATGAGGTAGGGGGCGCGCCCTAGGGGGGGCGCCCCCCACCCCCGTTTACATGGTGTGGGCCCCCTGGTCTTCATCTTTGGCGAGGATTTTATATTATTTTTTCTAAGATGTTCCGTGGAGTTTCAGGTCATTCCGAGAACTTTTGGTTTCTGCACATAAAACAACATCATGGCAATTTTGCTAAAAACAGCGTCAGTCCGGGTTAGCTCCATTCTAATCATACAAGTTAGAGTCCAAATAAGGGCAAAAGTGTTTGGAAAAGTAGATACGACGGAGACGTATCAACTCCCCCAAGCTAAAACCCTTGCTTGTCCTCAAGCAATTCAGTTGATAAACTGAAAGAGAAAAAGAAAAACTTTTACAAACTCTATCTGCTCCTGTTGTTGTAAATATGTCAAGCCCGCATTCAAGTTTTCAGCAAAGATCATAACTAACCACATTTGTAATAATTCTCAGGTCTCATGTTTACTCATATCAATGGCATAATCAACTAGCGAATCATAATAATAAATCTCGGATGACAACACTTCCTCAAAACAATCATAATATGATATAACAAGATGGTATCTCGCTAGCCCTTTCTGAGACCGCAAAACATAAATGCAGAGCACCTTTAAAGATCAAGGACTGACTAGACATTGTAATTCATGGTAAAAGAGATCCAATCATAGTCACACCCAATATAAATTAATAGTAATGCATGCAAATGACAGCTGCGCTCTCCAGTTAGTGCTTTTGATAAGAGGGTGATGACTCAACATAAAAGTAAATAGATAGGCCCTTCGCAGAGGGAAGAAGGGATTTGTAGAGGTGCCAGAGCTCGGTTTTGAAATAGAGATAATAATATTTTGAGCGGTATACTTTCATTGTCAACATAACAACTAAGAGATGGCGATATCTTCCATGCTACACACATTATAGGCGGTTTCCAAACAGAATGGTAAAGTTTATACTCCCCCTCCACCAACAAGCATCAATCCATGGCTTGGTCGAAACAACGAGTGCCTCCAACAAACATCAGGTCCCAGGGGGAGTTTTGTTTGCAATTATTTTGATTTAGTTTGCATAAAGCATAGGACTGGGCATCCCGGTGACCAGCCATTTTCTCGCGAGTGAGGAGCGGAGTCCACTCCTCTTGAGAATAACCTGCCTAACATGGAAGATAAGGGCAGCCCTAGTTGATACATGAGCTATTCGAGCATACAAAACAAAATGTTTATTTGAAGGTTTAGAGTTTGGCACATACAAATTTACTTGGAACGGCAGGTAGATACCGCATATAGGAAGATATAGTGGACTCATCTAGAATAACTTTGGGGTTTAAGGGATTGGATGCACAAGCAGTATACCCGCTTAGTACAAGTGAAGGCTAGCAAAAGACTGGCAAGCGACCAACTAGAGAGCGACAACAGTCATGAACATGCATTAAAATTAATAAACATTGGATGCAAGCATGAGTAGGATATAATCCACCATGAACATAAATATCGTGAAGGCTATGTTGATTTGTTTCAACTAAATGTGTGAACATGTGCCAAGTCAAGTCACTTAAATCATTCAAAGGAAGATACCACCCCATCATACCACATCACAACCATTTTAATAGCATGTTGGCACGCAAGGTAAACCATTATAACTCATAGCTAATCAAGCATGGCACGAGCAACTATGATCTCTAATTGTCATTGCAAACATGTTTATTCATAATAAGCTGAATCAAGAACGATGAACTCATCATATTTACAAAAACAAGAGAGGTCGAGTTCATACCAGCTTCGCTTATCCCAATCAATTCATCATATACCATCATAATTGCCTTTCACTTGCACGACCGAACGATGTGAATAATAATAAGAGTGTACGTGCATTGGACTAAGCTGGAATCTGCGAGCATTCAATAAGCAGGAGAAGACAGGGCAATATGGGCTCTTCGTTAAATCAACAATAATGCATATAAGAGCCACTTCAACAATTTAATGATGGTCTTCTCCTATCGACCCCCAAAGAAAAGAAAAGAAAAAAAACTATTTACACGGGAAAGCTCCCAACAAGCAAAAGAAGAACATGAAATATTTTTGGGTTTTCTTTTTAATTATTACTACTACAGCAGGAAAAGTAAACTAACTAGAAGCTACACTATTTTTTTTGTTTTTCTTAAGGTTTAACAAACACACAAGAAGAAAGCAGGAAAAAGAAAATAAACTAGCATGGATATTACAGTGAAAGAGTATGAGCACCGACATCTAGCAATGAGTGTGTGTGAACATAAATGTAATGTCGGTGGGAAATACGTACTCCCCCAAGCTTAGGCTTTTGGCCTGTTGGTTCATTGCCGAGGATGGCTGGCGGATACCCGTAGGTGTAGCTGAGGTCGATCTGTGATGCAGCGGCTATCGCCTCCTGAGCTGCAGCATGGCGTCGAGCTGCCTCCGCCCTCCTCTCGTACTCATCTGCCTCCTCTCTGATAATAACATATCTTCCTTTTGTCTGATAATCAAAGAAGGCGGGAGCAGGAAGAGTAATACGGACAACATGCCATTTGTTAAAGATTAGTCGATACTGGAGAGGTGATTCAGTCCTCTCGACGAACTGGTGGGAAACCATAGAATCAAAATCTAAATAAGTAGGGGGCAATTCCATATCACCCTCACGAATGTCTATCTCAAGAAAATTAGCTAAGCGGGTTGCATAAATTCCTCCAAAGAAATCTCCATTATATCTATTATGATGCAACCTACGAGCTACAATGGCTCCCATATGATAAGATTGGTCTCCTAACACAACACTCCTGAGAATGCTAAGGTCAGGGACACACATGTGACATGCTTCGTCCTTAGCATTTATGCACCTACCTATGAAGAGAGAAAAATAATGTATAGCAGGAAAGTGAATGCTCCCTATAGTGGCTTGCGTTATATCTCTAGATTCCCCCACAGTTATACTAGCAAGAAAGTCTCTAAATTCAGATTTACAGGGATCAACAGTACTACGCCATTGTGGGAGTTTGCAAGCAAAAGTAAAATCCTCTAAGTCCATGGTATAAGATTTATCATAAAGATCAAACATGACAGAAGGAGAATTACGCGAAGATGAAAACTCAAACCTCCTCACAAATGAACTAGTGAGATCATGATACTGTGGGCATTTGTCTGCCTCGAAGTCCAGAAGACAGGCGCTACACAAATATGCGTTAAATTCTTCTTTGATTCCCGTTCGATCCATAAAATTTCCCGAAGGCCATTCACAGGGCCTCACGGGAGCGTCCCTTGGGGGCTCCTCATCGGCATCGCGCATTGCAAGCCTAGGGCCTTGCTTCCTTGAAGAACCACCTTGGAACATCTTCCTAAACATATTGTTTTCTCAGAAAAATTTCTGAAATTATTAGTAACTTCAAACAAAAGTGAACCAACTTCAATAAAATTGATAGCAATTACTCCTACAAGTGCCTAGAGCCTATATCAAGCATTAGAACTACTTGGAACCATATAAATTTGACATGCAAGCTCAAGAACATGGTCACCTATGAAGCACAAATTTGCAATGAATAAAGCACTAGAACAAAAACTAATTGGACCAATGGAGGAGTCACATACCAAGGAACAATCTCCCCAAGCAGTTTGGTGAGAGGTGCTTTGAGCAAGGAGATCGAAAATCGCAGCAACGTGGGCTGGAACTCGTGTTTGAGCCGGATATTCGTGTTTGTGGGAGGAAGAAGAAGAAGATAGGTGCAGGAATAAGTGGAGGAGGGCCACCATGGGCCCACGAGGCAGGGGGGCGCGCCCAGGGGGGTAGGGCGCACCCTCCACCCTCGTGGCCAGGTGGCAGCTCCCCCTGCGGTGATTTTTGCACCATAAATCCTCAAATATTCCTGAAAAAATCATATTAAATTGGCATGGCATTTGGAGGACTTTTATTTTTGGGGTATTTTTATATTGCACAGATAAATCAGAAATGATGTAAAAATACTATTTTACATTATTTCAACTAAATAACAGAAAAGTATAAAGAGGGTATGTAAGGTTGTGCCTTCTAGTTTCATCCGTCTCATGATCATCAAAAGGAATGCACTAACAAGGTTGATCAAGTCTTGTTAACAAACTCATTCCGAATAACATGGAACCGGAGAAATTTCGAATAACACTATGTTACCTCAACGGGGATATGCACATCCCCTATAATAAGTATATCATATTTCTTCTTGACAGTAGGAAAAGGGAATTCAAAACCTCCAAATATAATCGATGGAATTTTTCCAATAGAGTTGATGCTATAAACTTGAGGTTGTTTTCTCGGAAAGTGTACCGTGTGCTCATTACCATTAATATGAAAAGTGACATTGCCTTTGTTGCAATCAATAACAACCCTTGCAGTATTCAGAAAGGGTCTTCCAAGAATAATAGACATACTATCGTCCTCGGGAATATCAAGAATAACAAAGTCCGTTAAAATAGTAACGTTTGCAACCACAACAGGCACATCCTCACAAATACCGACAGGTATAGCAGTTGATTTATCAGCCATTTGCAAAGATATTTCAGTAGGTGTCAACTTATTCAAATCAAGTCTACGATATAAAGAGATAGGCATAACACTAACACCGGCTCCAAGATCACATAAAGCAGTTTTAACATAATTTCTTTTAATGGAGCATGGTATAGTGGGTACTCCTGGATCTCCAAGTTTGTTTGGTATTCCACCCTTAAAAGTATAATTAGCAAGCATGGTGGAAATTTCAGCTTCCAGTATCTTTCTCTTATTAGTAATGATATCCTTCATATACTTAGCATAAGGATTTGTTTTGAGCACATCACCAATCGCATACATAAAAGATAGGTCTAATCATTTCAGCAAAGCACTCAAAATCCTCATCATCCTTTTTCTTGGATGGTTTCGGAGGAAAAGGCATGGGTTTCTTAACCCATGGTTCTCTTTCTTTACCATGTTTCCTAGCAACAAAGTCTCTCTTATCATAACGTTGATTCTTTGATTGTGGGTTATCAAGATCAACAGCAGGTTCAACTTCTACATCATTATCGTTACTAGGTTGAGCATCATCATGAACATCGTCATTAACATTTTCACTAGGTTCATGTTCGTTACCAGATTGTGTTTCAGCATCAGAAATAGATATATCATTTGGATTCTCAGGTGGTTCAGCAATAGGTTCACTAGAAGTTTGCAAAGTCCTATCATTCTTTTTCTTCCTTTTAGAAGAACTAGGCACATCAGTATTATTTCTCTGAGAATCTTGCTCAATTCTCTTAGGGTGGCCTTCAGGATAAAAAGGTTCCTGAGTCATTTTACCAGTTCTAGTAGCCACTCTAACAGCATAATCATTTTTCTTACTATTCATCTCATTGAGCAAATCATTTTGAGCCTTAAGTACTTGTTCTACTTGAGTGGTAAGCATAGAAGCATGTTTGCTAACAAGTTTAAGTTCACATCTAACATCAGCCATATAATCACCCAAGTATTTAATCATATCGGAATTGTATTTCAATTGTCTACCAAATAAGCATTGAAGTCTTCTTGCTTAAACATAAAGTTATCAAACTCATCCAAGCACTGGCTAGAAATTTTAGTAGGAGGGACTTCAGCTTTATCATATCTATAGAGAGAATTTACCTTTACTACCTGTGTCGGGTTATCGGGATCAGGAGGTTCTTCAATAGGTAATGGATCAAGATCATATGTTTCTTCAACAGGCGGTAGATTAAGACCATGTATTTCTTCAATAGGGGGTAAATTCTTAACATCTTCAGCTTTAATACCTTTTTATTTCATAGATTTCTTTGCCTCTTGCATATCTTCAGATGAGAAATAGAACACCTCTCTTCTTGGAGTTGGTTTAGGAATAGCCTCGATGCGGAGCAGGAGCTGGCTCAGGAGGTGCCCAATTATTTTCATTTGTCAACATATTATTCAATATAATTTCAGCTTCATCCGGTGTTCTTTCCCTGAAAAGAGAACCAACACAACTATCCAGGTAATCTCCGGAAGCATCGGTTAGTCCATTATAAAAGATATCAAGTATTTCATTTTTCTTAAGAGGATGATCAGGCAAAGGATTAAGTAACTTGAGAAGCCTCCCCCAAGCTTGTGGGAGACTCTCTTCTTCAACTTGCACAAAGTTGTATATTTCCTTTCAAGCAGCTTGTTTCTTATGAGCAGGGAAATATTTAGCAAAGAAGTAATAAATCATATCCTGGGGACTATGCACACATCCAGGATCTAGAGAATTAAACCATATCTTAGCATCACCCTTTAATGAGAAAGAAATATTTTAAGGATATAAAAGTAGCGAGATCTCTCATCATTAGTGAACAGGGTGGCTATATCATTTAATTTAGTAAGTCGTGCCACAACAGTTTCAGATTCATAACCATGAAAAGGATCAGATTCAACCAAAGTAATTATATCATGATCAACAGAGAATTCATAATCCTTATCGGGCACACAAATAGGTGAAGTAGCAAAAGCAGGGCCAGGTTTCATTCTTTCTCTAAGAGATTCTTTACTCCAATTAACTAATAGCCTCTTAAGTTCGTTTCTATCTTTGCAGGCAAAAATAGCTGCAGAAGATTCCATATCAAAAACATAACCCTCAGGAATAACAGGCATATCTTCATCATCAATTTAACCAACATTATCAGTTTCAATAATTTCTTTCTCTCTAGCCCTAGCAATTTGTTCATCAAGAAATTCACTAAGGGGCACAGTAGTGTCAAGCATAGAAGTAGTTTCATCATAAGTATCATGCATAGCAGAAGTGGCATCATCAATAACATCCAACATATCAGAATGAATAGCAGAAGCAGGTTTAGGTGTTGCAAGCTTACTCATAACAGAAGGTGAATCAAGTGCAGAGCTAGATTGCAGTTCCTTACCTCCCCTCGTAGTTGAGGGATAAATTTTTGTCTTAGCGTCTTTATAATTCTTCATAGTGTCCAGCAGATATAAATCCCAAGTGACTCAAAGAATAGAGCAATGCTCCCCGGCAACGGCGCCAGAAATTAGTCTTGATAACCCACAAGTGTAGGGGATCGCAACAGCTTTCGAGGGTAAAGTATTCAACCCAAATTTATTGATTCAACACAAGGGGACCCAAAGAATATTCTCAAGTATTAGCAACCGAGTTGTCAATTCAGCCACACCTAGATAACTTAGTATCTGCAGCAAAGTATTTAGTAGCAAAGTAGTATGATAGTAGTGGTAACGGTAACAAAAGAGTAATGAAAGCAAAAGTTATATTTTTGGTGTTTTGTAATGATTGTAACAATAGCAACGGGAAAGTAAATAAGCGTAAACCAGTATATGGACAGCTCGTAGGCATTGGATCGGTGATGTATAATTATGCCGGATGCGGTTTATCATGTAACAATCATAACATAGGGTGACACAGAACTAGCTCCAATTCATCAATGTAATGTAGACATGTATTTTGAATATAGTCATACGTGCTTATGGAAAAGAACTTGCATGACATCTTTTGTCCTACCCTCCCGTGGCAGCGGGGTCCTAATGGAAACTAAGGGATATTAAGGCCTCCTTTTAATAGAGAACCGGAACAAAGCATTAGCACATAGTGAATACATGAACTCCTCAAACTGTGGTCATCACCGAGAAGTATCCCGATTACTGTCACTTCGGGGTTGTCGGATCATAACACATAATAGGTGACTATAGACTTGCAAGTTAGGATCAAGAACTCACATATATTCATGAAAACATAATAGGTTCAGATCTGAAATCATGGCACTCAGGCCCTAGTGACAAGCATTAAGCATAGCAAAGTCATAGCAACATCAATCTCAGAACATAGTGGATACTAGGGATCAAACCCTAACAAAACTAACTCGATTACATGATAAATCTCATCCAACCCATCACCGTCCAACAAGCCTACGATGGAATTACTTATGCATGGCGGTGAGCAGCATGAAATTGGTGATGGATGATGGTTGATGATGACGACGGCGACGAATCCCCCTCTCCGGAGCCCTGAACGGACTCCAGATCAGCCCTCCCGAGAGGTTTTAGGGCTTGGCGGTGGCTCCATATCATAAAACGCGATGATTTCTTCTCCCTGATTTTTTTCTCTCCAAAAGAAAATATATAGAGTTGGAGTTGGCGTCGGAGGAGCTCCAGGGGGCCCACGAGGTTGGGGCGCGCCTGGGGGAGCCCCCACCTCGTGGACAGTGTGGGCCCCCTGGTCTTCATATTTGGCGAGGATTTTTTTTATTTTTTCTAAGATGTTCTGTGGAGTTTCAGGTCATTCCGAGACCTTTTGTTTTCTGCACATAAAACAACATCATGGCAATTCTGCTGAAAACAGCGTCAGTCCGGGTTAGTTCCATTCAAATCATACAAGTTAGAGTCCAAAACAAGGGCAAAAGTGTTTGGAAAAGTAGATACGACGGAGACGTATCACTACACACCCTCGTAGACCGCAAGCGGAAGCGTTTGACAACGCGGTTGATGTAGTTGAACTTCTTCGCGATCCAACCGATCATATACCGAACATACGACACCTTCGCGTTCAGCACACGTTCAGCTTAGTGACGTCCACGCCTTCTTGATCCAGCAAGATGACAAGGTAGTAGATGAGTTTCGGCAACACGACGGCGTGGTGACGGTGATGGTGAAGTTATATCCGTAGGGCTTCGCCTAAGCACTACGGAAATATGACCGGGGGTGTAATTGGTGGAGGGGGTGCCACACACGGCTAAGCAATTGTTCTGGTTGTGCTAGGCGGCCCCCTCCCACATATATATAGGTGGGGGTGGAGGGAGCAGCCAGGAGGCGCCCCCAAGTAGGCCGAATCCTACTTGGGGTCCTCCCCAAAGTGGCGCCCCTTCCTTAGTTGGAGTGCAGGAGGAAGGAAGGAGGAGGTGGCGCCCCCCTTTCCTTTCTCTCCTGAGGAGGGAAAGGTAGGAAGGGCCACCACTGGTCCCCGAGCTCGAGCTTGCCGGTGATCCCACGGTTCGCCCCCACCATTCCAGCCCCTCCCAAGCTCGATCCACTCTTCCAGAGCCTCCGTGGTGCATCACTGGTGCCGTCCGACCCTGTTGGAGCCCCTGGTGCAGCCTCTCATCGCCGTCGTCTCCAACTCCGGCGACCTCTGCTCTCTGCCGCCGCTGGAGAAGCTCGTCCCGACCTTGTCCGAACACCCCTAGCTATTCTACGGGTACGGACAGGTGCACCTCGACCTCCTCTCGAGTTCTATCCCTATGGATCTGGCGAAGGAGCCCTCCTCGCCGGCGTAGGCTCCGGCGAAGCCTCGCCGTGCTTTGTTTCTCTCTCTCTCCCCCTCTGACCTGACCACTGGGGCCCGTTGTCAGCCACTCAGGCCGTGCCCGAAGTGGTATGAGTGGTGGCGCCTTGCGGGTTTATGTCTTCGACATCACCCCCTCCCCTGGTTTTCTTTTATTTAAATTCAATTCAAATTATCCAGAGAACTTCAAACAACCACAACTTTTTAACCTTAAGTCCAAATGAAGTGATTCTTTTTGCATTGTGTTCTAAATGAAAGATCTAGCAACTCACCAAAAATGAGATTTTTCTCTGCTGCCTAGATTTTCTGGTGATTTTTCAGAGTGTTTCTTGATATTTTCTTTCTCTGTTTTTATTTATTTTCAGAAGGTGAAGCTTGTCTTGAGAATCACTAGGAGGAGTGTGAACCTCATTTGCACTAAGGCAAGACACATCAACATTTTCATGATGCCATCTAAATATTTGTGATTTTTCCAACTTGAATAATGATTTAGTTCATTCATTTAAATCACTCAAATAAATATTTAATTCTGTTGCATGCTTGATTTGCTTGGTATGCTTAGTTTACAGTAGATTGAGACTAACTAAGTTAGTTTAAGTCAGTAGAAGTAATATTTGCTTATGTAGAAATAAAATGACTATGAAAAAGGCTAGTTTGGTTAATATTTTATTAAGTGAGAAAATGGATTATTTTAAGTTAATATCATGGTTGAGTTTGTTGGATAATAGTAACCAGAGAAGTGGTATGAGTCTGCTGATGTTTATGGTTAGTGAAATACTTGATGAGGTTGACCCATTTTTTCCGATAGTATGTGATGCATATTGTAAGGTTGCATTTTCATGGCATATCATGACACCGGTTATTTTTACTTTGAGTTAAACCTGATAATAACTCAACTTGAACCTATCGTTGATCGGGTCATGGTGCCACTGAATCGAGTTTTTCCCAGTGCAACCACATTTGCCTTTATGGGAAGGCCTTTATTCGGAACGTTGTCATGCCTCTGGTCGGTGCCTCCAGTGAGGGAAGGTTATGGGCGTGCGTTACCCTGGCCCGGTAAGCAGACATAACCTTGTGTGCCCGTAGTTGTTGTGGTACCTTGTCCTCGGTTGGGACCGTTTATGTTTTGCCACGATGGTGGCCGTTTTGCCACGACGGTGGCCGTGATGCCTTTGGTAGGCATGGGGCCACCCAGGACTTAGCCCAGTGGGGAGTAAGTCAGAGTGGCTGGGAGAGTGTCATGGCAATGGGAGGGTTTCGTCAGAATGCTGTTGGTCCACCCGAATGGGAGTGCGAGGCCATGGATTCCATGGTGTGGGTAAAGTGGGCTACCTCTGCAGAGTGTATTTAATCTATCAATAGCCGCGTCCTCGGTTACGGACACAACTCGGAAGTAGGTCACACCATGGGTCAACGTTTAAATAATCTTTCACGCTAGTTTGCCACATGGCACTGTTGGAAAGATGATGGTTGAGAAACTATGTTGATGATGGGAACCAAAGTGTTGGTTCCGTTGGTTGATGATGGAGACCAAAGTGTTGGTCTGATTGTGATCCGAGAAAGATCACCGTTTGGTTACGAGGTGACCCGTTTGGAGGCCAAAGTGTGGGTCTGATTGTGATCCGAGAAAGATCACCGTTTGGTTACGAGGTAACCCGTTTGGTAAGCAAGTCCGAGGGACTTGAGGCACGATATCATGTTCACTGCATCCCTAGTATGATTTTGCATTGTTGAGATTAAATATCATGATATTGATTGTCATTATGTTTATGCTTGTTGTGAGCTTGCAAGTACATTCAATGTACTGACCTCGCGTGTCATGCCAGATTTCAGGAAATTTTCGTTGGATCGGAGTGCTGTTCGAGTCTAGATCATGTCCACATCGGTGTCCCTGTGCTATGCAGTCCCGCTTCATCGTCGTTCCGCTGCCGCGTAGTTGTCGTGATCGAGGACCCTTTATGTTCACTAAATAATGTACATATTGTTCAGCCGCACCGTGTGTGCCGCTTGGCCTTGCAACTTGATGTAATGTTGAACTATGTTCCGGTAGTATTAATAAAGCGGTTGTTTTCTGTACCAAGATGTTGTGTGTTGCCAGAAGACATGGTATCTGGGCTGGCAATGCAAGGTAAACCGGTTGCTCTGAGCCGGGGTGCCACAGCTCACCAAGATCCAATCTAGGAGATGATCGTCTACAAGAGGAGAGATTGGATCTACATACCCTTGTAGATTGCTAAGCAGAAGCGTTAAGAAACGCGGCTGATGTAGTCGAACGTCTTCGCGATCCAATCACGATCCATCCTGCAAACTCCCGATCCAAGTGCCGAACGGATGGCACGTCCACGTTCAACACACGTACAGCTTGATGACGCCTTCACCTCCTCGATCCAGCGAGCGATGGTGAAGTAGTAGCTTGAGTCCTCCGGCAGCACGATGGCGTGGTGGCGGTGGTGGAGAAATCTCAGCAGAGCTTCGCTAAGCACTGTAGAGAAGAAGAGGGATGCGAGGGAGAGGAGAGGCAGCGCCGTGGCATGGAGATGTGCTCAAGGAGGTGCGGCTGCCCTCTCTCTACCTCTCTATATATAGGGGGAAGGAAGGAGGAGGAGGAGGCGCCCTAGATCCAATCTAGGAGTGGCGGCCAAGGCAGATGGGGTCTCCCATAGGGTGACTTGCCCCCCAAGTCGGGAGGTGGGAAGCCCTAGGGGTGCCCCCAACCCTCTTGGTTACGTGAGAGGGGGTGAGGGGGCCGCTCAGCCCCTTAGTGGGCTGGTTTGCCCCCTCCCCTTGGCCCATGGGCCCCCCCAACACTTGTCGCCCCCCCCCCCAAACCCCTTTCGGTGACGCTGGTCATCACCCGGTACCCCTGGAACAATTTCGGACTCCAATACCCTTCTTCCAATATATCGATCTTCACCACCGGACTATTCCAGAGTTCCTCGTCACATCTAGGATGTCATCCGGGACTCCGAACAACCTTTGGTAACCACCATAATGATTCAACTATACCTACATCGTCCCCAAACGTTAAGTGTGTAGACCCTGCGGGTTCGAGAACTATGCAGACATGACCGAGACACCTCTACGGTCAATAACCAATAGCGGGACCTGGATGCCTATTGGTTCCTACATATTCTACAAAGATCTTACCGGTCGAACCTCGAGGTCAAGGATTCAGCTAATCCCGTATGTAGTTCCCTTTGTCTATCGATATGTTACTTGCCCGAGATTCGATCGTCGGTATCTCCATACTGAAGTAAATATGACCTAGAGGAAATAATAATGTTGTTATTTTATATTTCCTTATATCATGATAAATGTATATTATCCACGCTAGAATTTTATTAACCGGAAACTTGATACATGTGTGGATACATAGACAAAACACCGTGTCCCTAGTAAGCCTCTACTAGACTAGCTCGTTAATCAAAGATGGTTAAGTTTCCTAACCATAGACATGAGTTGTCATTTGATGAACGAGATCACATCATTAGGAGAATGATGTGATGGACATGACCCATCTGTTAGCTTAGCATGTTGATCGTTCAGTTTTATTGTTATTTCTTTCTTCATGTCAAATACATATTCCTTCGACCATGAGATTATGCAACTCCCGGATACCAGAGGAATACCTTATGTGCTATCAAACATCACAACGTAACTGGGTGATTATAAAGATGCTCTACAGGTATCTCCGAAGGTGTTTGTTGGGTGGGCATAGATCGAGATTAGGATTTGTCACTCTGAGTATCGGAGAGGTATCTCTGAGCCCTCTCGTAATGCACATCATAAGAAGCCTTGAAAGCAATGTGACTAATGAGTTAGTTGCGGGATGATGTATTACAGAACGAGTAAAGAGATTGTCGATAACGAGACTGAACTAGGTATCAAGATACCGATGATCGAATCTCGGGCAAGTAACATACCGATGACAAAGGGAACAATGTATGTTGTCATTACGGTTTGACCGATAAAGATCTTCGTCGAATATGTAGGAGCCAATATGAGCGTCCAAGTTCCGCTATTGGTTATTGACCTGAGAGGTGTCTCGGTCATGACTACATAATTCCCGAACTCGCAGGGTCGCATGCTTAACATTCGTTGACGCTAGAGTAGTATTGGGATATTTGATGAGTGGTAAACAAATGTTGTTCGGAGTCCCGGATAAGATCCCGGAAGTCACGAGGAGTCTCGAAATGTTCGATAGGTAAAGATTTATATATGGGAAGTCATATTTTGGGTCCCGGAAAAAGATGCAGTTTTTTCGGTATTGTACCAGGAAGCTTCTAGAAGGTTCCAGAGGATTCCAGAGGGGTCCGGAAGTCCACAAGTGGTTTCACCATGACCAAGGGCTAGCATGGGCTGCGGGGAGGCTCCCTGGCCTTATTGGGATAGGCACGCCAAGTCCTCAAAAGCCAATGTGGCTAGGGAAGGCAAAAAAGGAAGGAGTCCTAGTAGGAATAGGATTGGACTTGGAGTCCAAGTCCTCTCCCCCTTAGCTGCGCCCTAGGGCTTGGAGGGGCTGTTTACCACGCCCCTCCACCTATATATAGAGGGGAGGGGGCTCCCCAATAGGACACACCAAGCCCTTGGCGCCCCTCTCTCTCCCGTTACTCCGTAGTTCCACTACCTCGTCCCGGCGACGCTCAGCGAAGCGCTGTCGGTGTTCCACCACCACCATCACCACCATGTCGTCGTGTTGGTTGTGATCCCATCTACTTCTCCTCTCCCGCTTGCTGGATCAAGAAGGAGGAGACGTCATCGAGCCGCACGTGTGCTAAACTCAGAGGTGTCGTCCGTTCGGCACTAGATCGGTTGGATCGTGATCGGATCGCGAAGAGTATGATTACATCAACCACGTGATAAACGCTTCCACTTAATGGACTACAAGGGTACGTAGACACACTCTCCGCCTCCCATTGCTATGCTTCTCCTAGATCTTGCGTGAGCACAGGAAAATTTTAAATTGCATGCTACGTTTCCCAACAGTGGCATCCGAGCTAGGTCTATGCGTAAATGATATGCACGAGTAGAACACAAAGAGTTGTGGGCGGTGATCGTCATACTGCTTACCGCCAATGTCTTATTTTGATTCGACGGTATTGTTGGATGAAGCGGCCCAGACCAACCTCACATGACCATGTTCATGAGGCCGGTTCCACCGACAGACATGAAACTAGTTTTGCATAAAGGTGGCTGGCGGGTGTCTGTTTCTCCAACTTTAGTTGAATCGAATTTGACTGCAGCCGGTCCTTGTTGAAGGTTAAAACAACAAACTTGATAAATCACCATTGTGGTTTTGATGCGTAGGTAAGAACGGTTCTTGCTAGAAGCCCGTAGTAGCCGAATAAAACTTGCGACGACAAAGTAGAGTACGTCTAACTTGTTTTTACAGGGCATGTTGTGATGTGATATGGTCAAGACATGATGTGATATACGTTATTGTATGAGATGATCATGTTTTCTAAAAGTTATCGGCAACTGGCAGGAGCCTTATGGTTGTCACTTTATTGTATGAAATGCAAACGCCATGTAATTGCTTTAGTTTAACACTATGCATTAACGATAGTTGTACAAGCAATAGTTGGCGAGACAACCACGACGCTACGATGGAGATCAAGGTGTCAAGCCGGTGACGATGGAGATCATGACGGTGCTTTGCAGATGGAGATCAAAAGCACGAGATGATAATGGCCATATCATGTCATATATTTTGATTGCATGTGATGTTTATCTTTTATATGCATCTTATTTTGCTTAGTACAGCGGTAGCATTATAAGATGATCCCTTAACTAAATTTCAAGGTATAAGTGTTCTCCCTGAGAATGCACCGTTGCGACAGTTCTTCGTGTTGAGACACCACGTGATGATCGGGTGTGATAGGCTCTACGTTCACATACAACGGGTGCAAGACAGTTTTGCACATGTGGAATACTCGGGTTAAACTTGATGAGCCTAGCATGTACAGACATGGCCTCAGAACACTGGAGACCGAAAGGTTGAACGTGAATCATATAGTAGATATGATCAACATAGAGATGTTCACCATTGATGACTACTCCATCTCACGTGATGATCGGACATGGTTTAGTTGATTTGGATCACATATCATTTAGATGACTTGAGGGATGTCTATCTAAGTGGGAGTTCTTAAGTAATTTGAATAATTGAACTTAATTTATCATGAACTTAGTCCTGATAGTATTTGCATATCTATGTTGTAGATCAATAGCTCGCGTATAGCTCCCCGTTTATTTTTTGATATGTTCCTAGAGAAAAATAAGTTAAAAGATGATAGTAGCAATGATGCAGACTGGGTCCGTGATCTGAGGATTATCCTCATTGCTGCACAGAAGAATTATGTCCTTGATCCACCGCTAGGTGACGGACCTATTGCAGGAGCAGATGCAGACGTTATAAATGTTTGGCAAGCTCGGTATGATGACTACTTGATAGTTTAGTGCGCCATGCTTTACGGCTTAGAACCGGGACTTCAAAAACGTTTTGAACGCCACAGATCATATAAGACGTTCCAAGAGCTGAAATTGGTATTTCAGACTCATGCCTGAGTCGAGAGGTATGAGACCTCTGACAAGTACTTTGCCTACAAGATGGAGGAGAATAGCTCAATCAGTGAGCATGTGCTCAGAATGTCTGAGTACTACAATCGCTTGGAGTTAATCTTCCGGATAAGATAGTGATTGACAAGAGTTCTCTAGTCACCATCACCAAGCTACTAGAACTTCATGGTCAACTATAATGTGCAAGGGATGACGAAAACGATTCCCGAGCTCTTCGCGATGCTGAAATCGGCGAAGGTAGAAATCAAAAAAGAGCATCAAGTGTTGATGGTTAAACAAGACCACTAGTTTCAATAAAAAGGGCAAGGGAAAGAAAGGGAACTTCAAGAAGAATTGCAAGCAATTTGCCGCTCCCATGAAGAAGCCCAAAGCTGGACCTAAGCCTTAAACTGAGTGCTTCTACTGCAAAGGGAATGGTCACTGGAAGTGGAACTCCCCCGAATACTTGGCGGATAAGAAGGATGGCAAAGTGAACAAAAGTATATTTGATATATAGATTAGTGATGTGTACTTCACTAGTGTTCATAGAAACCCCTGGGTATTTGATACCGGTTAAGTTGTTAAGGTTAGTAACTCGAAACAGCAGTTGCAGAATGAACATAAACTAGTTAAGGACGAGGTGACGATGTGTGTTGGAAGTGATTCCAAGGGTTGATATGATCACCATCACACACTCCCTCTACCTTCGGGATTAGTTTTGAACCTAAATAAATGTTATTTGGTGTTTGCATTGAGCATGAATATGATTAGATCATGTTTAGTGCAATACGATTATTCATTTAAAGTCAGATAATAATTGTTGTTCTGTTTACATGAATAAAACCTTCTATGGTCATACACCCAATGTGAATGGTTTATTGAATCTAGATTGTAGTGATACACATATTCATAATATTGATGCAAAAAGATGCAATCTTGATGATGATAGTGCAACATATTTGTGGCACTGCCATTTAGGTCATATTGGTGTAAAGCGCATGAAGAAACTCCATATGGATGGATTTTTGGAATCACTCTATTATTAATAATTTGATACTTGCGAACCATGCCTCATGGGCAAGATGACTAAAACTCCGTTCTCTGGAATGATGGAGCAAGCTAATGACTTATTGGAAATAATACATACCGATGTATGCGGTCCGATTAGTATTGAGGCACGCGGCGGGTATCATTATTTTCTGACCTTCATAGATGACTTAAGTAGGTATGAGTATATCTACTTGATGAAACACAAGTCTGAAACACTTGAAAAGGTTCAAAGAATTTTAGAGTGAAGCAGAGAATCATCGTAACAAGAAAATAACGTTTCTACGATCTGATCGCGGAGGCGAATATTTGAGTTACGAGTTTGGCCTTTATTTAAAACAACGTGGAATAGTTTCACAACTCACGCCGCCTGGAACACCACAGAGTAATGGTGTATCCGAACGTCTAACCGTACTTTATTAGATATGTTGCGATCTATGATGTCTCTTACCAATTTACCACTATCGTTTTGGGGTTATGCATTAGAGACAGCTGCATTCACGTTAAATAGGGCACCATCTAAATCCGTTGAGACGACACCGTATGAACTGTGGTTTGGCAAGAAACCTAAGCTATCGTTTCTTAAAGTTTGAGGTTGCAATGCTTATGTGAAAAAGCTTCAGCCTGATAAGCTCGAACCCAAATCGGAGAAGTGTAACATCCCAAATTTTCAATTTGGAATGTTATACATTAGGTCATCATGCATATCATATTTCTCGCATTTTCCGATCCTAGAAAATTTCACGCAACTCAAGGACCCTCGGAGAGAGTTGGAGATTTCATTATTTTCATATTTGGGATTTCTCAAATTATGAAAATATAGGAACATTGGATTTATTTAATTATCTTCATAAGTTTTTCCGATAAAAAAATGAAGAGGGGGAATAATATGACTTTCCCAACATTTAGGAAAAATGAAGATACAATGAATAAATCAAATTTTGGTTTTTCGAAGTTTATTTGCTTTAGGCAAAAAAAATGAGTATTTTAAAAATATGCATATTTGCCCCGTTTTAAAGTTCATTTTGTTCGACTCATTTTTAGGAGTCGGGGAAAATTAATTTTATTTAATTTGGAGTCCGTTTGGTTTTATTTTTATTTCGTTTAGTTTTGGTTTAAAAAAAAAACACGCGCCGCCCGCCTGGGCCAAGGGCCCCACCGCCCAACCGCCATGCCCAGCTCCCCTCCCCTCAGCAGCTGCTGGAGGAGCCCACGCCCGCCGCGCGCCGAGTCCGGCTCGGACCACGCCGCCGCCGCCGCCGTTTCCCCCCCCAGGCACGGAGCCCCCTCCTTATAACCCCCGCCCCCTCTCCCTCATCCCGCCGCCGCCGCCGCCCTCCACCCGAGCCGCCGCCGCCTGCCGCCGCCGCCGCCGCCGCCTTGCCGTCGCCAGCGCCGCCCCTCGCCACCCGTCGACCCGCCGCCACCACCGCCGTCGCCCGACCCGCGGAGTCCGGAGCCGCCGGCGACTTCGCGAGGTAGCCGACCTCGCTGCCCCGATCCGGTTTTGCTTTAAAACCGATCCGGTTTTTCGTTCGTTGTTCGGTTTTTAAAAAAAACCCTAGATGGTTTATTTTTTTTCGGTTTTATTATTTAGTGAACGTTCACCGACCCGTTCGTTTCAATGAACGTGTTCGTCAGATTAGTTCTGTTAACGAACGTCCACCGTTTTAACTGTTCGACGTTTTTCTTTTAAATCGGATTTAATCCGTTATTTTCCGAATTCGATTTCCGATTCGATTTTCAAATCTGTTTATTTTCTCGCTCGTTTATCAGAATCAGGTGATTCAAGTGCCTGGAGTTTCGTTACGAAACCGCCGATCCGACTAACCTACTTAAACAAAGTTTTGCTACTGTAAAATTTTGACCTAGTTTCAGATTGCTAAAACCGAGTCGTTCTCTCTCGACTTTTGATTTTCGTTGCTTATTTTGATTTGATTCTTTTTGCAACCAAGGTTCTTAAGTTGAAATCTCTGGTTAGATCTTTTATTCGGGATTTCCCTGTGCATTAGATGAGTACTTATTGTATGCTTGTTGTTTGTCTGCGTTAGATCACCCGGAGTGCGCCGCTTGTTACTTCGAATCTCTAGGTCTCGCGGATCATCAGCAAGGCAAGTAACACTTGATCATACCTTTTCTACTACCCAGTTTTATTGCATTAGATCAAATCCTCAAACTCTTGCATGTTTAGGATCAGCTTAAATTGTGGTATGGGAAGTAGATTGAGGTAGTACCTATTACCTGTTTACTTATGAAACCTTGGGAGTTGCTTCTACGTTTGCTTATTATGCCATGCTATGCTAGTAGACGTGGATTGGGTGAGTGAATATCCATGACAGATGTGAGATTGTTAATTAATGGTTTATCTAAGGTGGCAACCTAAACACACATCTGGGTGGATTGAGGCACTGGTTTCTATCAGACTTGCTGTATTTCTTCGGACCGCCACCTGTGCTCTAAGGGATCATAAGATTATTCAAACTGAAACTTCCGTGTGCAGCCACAAGCCAATTATGGGCTCTGCATAGTTGAGTAAGTTGTGCGAAACTCTTACGGGTAGGCTAGCTGATGTAGGGGATGTAGGTTGGTACGGTCTACCCACATGTAAGGTGCTAGTGCTTCGAAAGACTGTGTCTCGGTCATCCGCTTCTCATACACCTCAGAAAGCGAGAACCAAGCGGAGGCGATCGAGTCTTGTGGGGAAAAGTCGCAAACCTCTGCAGAGTGTATAAACTAATCATGATTAGCCGTGTCCCGGTTATGGACGTTTTGAGTATCTAGTACTTGAATATCATGTGAATCTCAACATGTTACTTCTAATAAATGTTATTGGGTTTTGATGAGTATTTTTAATTGGGATTGAGGATGCTGTCAACCATTCTCAATGTTTAACAACCACCATGATAGTTAAATAAAATTATTCCTTTGTTGTAGGGAAAAACTAGCTTTATGCAAAAATGTAACCGTGGAGCTTTTCCACCAGCCATATATGCATGTAGTATAGGCTTATTCCTTCGTTGCTCTCTATGTGTTACATTGCCAGCATATTCCATGTGTTGACCGTTTGGGCTGCAACTTTTACGCTTGCACTTTTTCACTCTGAGTAAGGTGTTAGGTCGTGGTTCTATACTCAGTGATGCCGATGGAGTTGATGGACTCACTTATCTTCCAAGCCTTCCGCTATTACTATTAGATGGCCTTAAGCCATATTATTGTAATAAGTTCCCTTGTGGACAACGATGTAATAAGTGTGTGATTGCTACTCTGCTATAAATCCTTCAAGTCTTGTGTGGTGTTAGCATTATCGATCCAGGGATGACACCGAGCACGAGACTTGATCCATTCGGTCGGGTCGCTCTGAGAGATGGTATCGAGCACCGCCGATCAGAGGACACGACCACTAAGCTAAAGCCATAGATCACTGCACTCTTCCCATTTTTAACTCCTCATCTTTTCTACTCTTAGGATGACGGACGCGAAGATCAAGTACACCCAACCGATGAAGGCACACCTTTTGGATTTCACTTGAAGGAAGTCACCAAGTACCGAACATTGGACTACCCAGCTTCACCGAACTTTCAACGCCACTCTTGCTGAAGAGGAGCTGGAAGATTCAAGCTCACGTTCCAGAAGGACATTCGCCCCAATCACCAAGCCTATAGATAGTGTTTTCAGTGCACCAACTTGGAGTCTGGGAAAGAGCATGGCAGCTCACATCACCATGGGACGCATTGGAGAAGTTTATCAAGAAGACCTCAAGGACACTATCTACCAGATTTGCGGACGCCGAGATGAACAATGGGAGGTAGTCAGCACCAAGAAGGATAGATCCATTGCAGCTTTCATCCAGGAGGTAAATCAGCACATTCGACGCCAGGAGAACCAGATGTGCAATGATATGTTGGAGTTGCAAAATGCAAAGGGAAGGATCATCGAACTTGAAGAAGAACTAAAGACTACACGCAAGGACTACATGGACGAGATCGTAGCTCTAGCAAGACACAATAACGATCTTAAGTACGAGATCGAAGAACTCAAGAAGAAGTTGGCGCTCAGGAATGAAGACCAGTATGTCGGTTGTCCAAGCGACTACATCAACATCGACGACACCGATTCGGATCCAAGTGAACCCGACTTTGAAGACGAAGCTGGAGCAGACATCATGGAGTCTTCCACCGGTTCAAATTAGTAGAAGTCCCCCACATATTAGTAGTATTCCCTCCATGTAAACATTATAGTACACGCACTTTTTGCGATAGGTAGATCGTTGTAAGCCCTTTGTTTGATTGAATGAAGTGATTTTGTGTGCATTTGCTCATGTGCATTTGGGTAGTGATTCCCCTTAGACCTCAATCTATTCTTAACTTCTCGTCTCTTCTAAACCCATCAGATGCCTCCGAGACGCGACCCCGGGTTCGTTTTCCCGCCAGAGATCACCCAATTGATTCAACAGCAGAACACCTTGATTCAAACATTGGTGCAGAACCAGGGCAACAACAACAACAACAACAACAACAACCCACCACCACCACCTGCGGATCACGACTCGTTTCCTTAGACTGAATCCGCGGTGTATTCCAAAGACACCGAGCCGATTGTAGCAGATGATTGGCTCCGCAAGATAGGAAGGAGTTGACCACTGCAGGATGCATGAGATGGAGAAAGAGTGAAGTTTGCAGCACATCGGCTTGAAGGACCCGCAGACAGCATGGTGGGAGAATTTTACAGCCACTTACCCCATAGACACCATCACATGGGATCGGTTTGACAAGCTTTTCAGACCGCCCATGTTTCAGCAGGAGCTATGGCCATGAAGAAGCGTGAGTTTCGCAACTTACGCCAAGGAGGAAGGACTGTTGGCGAAGATGTGGATGATTTTAGTAAGTTAGCATGTTATGCCCCGGATAGCGTTACTCTGAGGCGACGCTAAGCAGGAGAAGTTTCTAGAAGGACTGAATGATGAGTTCAGCATGCCGTTGATGGTAGCAAGTTTCAACAACTACCAGGAGTTGGTAGACCGAGCCCTCATGATTGATGGGAAGCAGCAGCAAATAGAGAACCGCAAGCGGAAGTATGGACAGGGGAAGTATAACTCTGGAGCTCAGTAGAAGCCTCGTTATGCCCCTAAATCAGGAATTCAGTTTCAACATACCCATGGATGAGGTAATTCGCATAACCATAATGGCACTAAGAATGGGAACGGGAATGGAGGAAGCAATGGACAGAACCGCACCAACCCGTCAACACCATCCAAGGTAGACCTGAGTCACATCACTTGTTTTAAGTGCCGCAAGATGGGCATTATGCCAATGACTGTCCCGTAAGGCCGAATGGAAATGGCAATGGAAGCTCGGAAAGAAGCCCAACCCTTTCAACAGGGGACGGTGAACCACATTGATGTGGAGGAGGTTGAAGATCAGCCCGATCACGATGTCGGTAAGTTTTGGTTAAGTCATTTATGCGGTTGTTCTTTTCGATCTTGGTGCATCGCATTCATACATATCAAGGGATTTGTGGATAAGTACAAGTTACCGACCCAAGCCCTTAGGTCACCCATGCTAGTAACCTCACCCGAGCGAATACATGGCTAGTAAATGGTGTGATCGACCGCCATTAAGGATTGGACACTATGTTTTCCCTCGGACCTAATAGTTCGGAATCCCAAGGATTGGATGTGATATTAGGAATGGATTGGTTATCAAGTATGGAGGAACATAGATTGCACCACAAAGTCAATTTTGCTCACCACACCGAAGGAAGAAGGATCAAGTATGTATCACGACACGAGCCGAGGAGAGCGCAAGTAAATTGCTTATCGAGAGTGGTGCGGGAAGAAGTACCGATGGTGAAGGATTTTCTGATGTATTTCCTAAGAGTTACCGTGAATGCCACCGATAGAGACATTGAGTTTTTGATCGAGCTGTTGCCGAGAACAGGCCCGATATCGAAGCGACCGTCTGTGATGCCCGCACAGGATTTGGCGGAAATCAAGAAGCAGATTAAGGAACTATTGGATAAAGGTTTTATACGCCCAAGTTCTTCACCTTGGGGATCACCCGTATTGTTAGTGGAGAAGAAGGATGGATCTCTAAGAATGGTTGTTGATTATCGTGGATTGAATGAAGTAACAATCAAGAACAAGTACCCACTACCTATGATAAATGATCTGTTTGATCGTTTGCAAGGAGCTAAAGTGTTTTCCAAGATCGATTTGCGATCAGGGTACCATCAGTTGAAGATTCGGGAGCAGGACATACCCAAGACAGCGTTTACCACGAGATATGGACTGTATGAGTATACCGTTATGTCATTTGGACTGACTAACGCACCAGCCTATTTCATGAACCTGATGAACAAAGTGTTTATGGAGTTTTTGGATAAGTTCGTCGTGGTGTTCATTGATGATATTTTGATTTTCTCGAAGAATGAAGAGGAACACAAGGAACATTTGCGATTGGTTTTGGAGAAACTGAAGGAACACCAGTTATATGCCAAGTTCAGCAAATGTGAGTTTTGGTTAAAGGAAGTTGGATTTCTCGGACATGTTATATCCGGAGAAGGAATAGCAGTTGACCCCACAAAGGTTGAGACCGTAACCAAATGGGAAGCACCAACGACAGTTGGAGAGATTCGAGTTTCCTTGGACTCGTAGGATACTACCAAGATTCATTGAGAATTTCTCAAGGATTGCAAAGCCTATGACAGAGTTGTTGAAGAAGGATAACAAATTCATATGGACCGAGGACTGTGAGGCAAGTTTTCAGGAGTTGAAGAAAAGATTGGTTACCTCACCAGTTTAATATTGCGGATCGGACTAAGGATTATGAGGTGTATTGTGGCGCTTCACGTCGAGGACTTGGAGCAAGCTTATGCAGGAAGGAAGAGTTGTTTCAGTATGCTTCACGACAACTTAAGCCCCATGAGTTAAATTATGCCACCCATGATTTGGAGTTAGCAGCCGTTGTGCATGCCTTGAAGACATGGAGACATTTCCTCATTGGAAATCATTGTGAAGTATATACGGATCACATGAGTTTGAAGTACATCTTCACACAGAAGGAATTAAATCTCAGACAGAGGAGATGGTTAGAGCTTATCAAGGATTATGATATGAGATTACATTATCACCCCGGAAAGGCTAATGTCGTAGCAGCGCATTGAGCCGTAAGAGCCACGTCAATACCCTAATGATGGGAGGGATACCCAATGAGTTAGCCGAGGACCTTCGAGAGCTATGTTTGGAAATAGTTCCAGAGGCTATGTAGCAGCATTGGAGATTCATCAACACCGATGGACAAAGTCGAGAAGCCCAAAAGGCGATAAGGAAGTTGCCTCTATAAAGGAGAAAATGAGCAAGGGAAAGGCTAAAGGATTTCGTGAGGATGAGCACGACACCCTATGGTTTGAGGACCGTGTTTATGTGCCCAATAACCCGTAGATCGGAAGTTGATTTTGCAAGAAGCTCATGATTCACCCTATTCGATTCACCGGAAATACCAAGATGTATTTGGATTTGAAGAATACTTTACGGTGGACCGGAATGAAGAAGGATATTGCGGAGTATGTAGCGGTTTGCGATGTATGTCAGAAAGTAAAGGCAGAGCATCAGAAGCCAACAGGATTGTTACAACCATTGCCGATACCCGAATGGAAGTGGGATAAATTAGGCATGGATTTCATCACAGGTTTGCCAAAGACTCGTTCAGGATATGACTCGATTTGGGTCATAGTCGACCGTTTAACGAAGGTAGCTCATTTCATTCTAGTCAAGACTACCTATAGCAGTGCTAAGTTGGCAAAGATATACATGACCAGAATTTTGTGTTTACACGGAGTTCCAAGGAGTATCGTATCAGATAGAGGAACCCAATTTACCTCAAAATTTTGGAACCAGTTGCACGAAACATTGGGAACCCGATTGGAATTCAAGACAACTTTCCACCCATGACCGATGGACGACCGAGAGAGTCAATCAGATTACGGAGGATATCTTTGAGAGCTTGTACACTAGATTATGGATCTAGTTGGGATGATAATTTGCCGTATGCAGAATTTTCTTATAACAACAGTTACCAAACCAGCTTGAAGATGGCACCTTTCGAGGCTCTGTATGGAAGGAGATGCAGGACACCGTTGTCATGGGACGAAACCGGAGATCGTCAATTGTTTGGACCAGATTTGATTAAGGAGTCTGAGCAGAAGGTTAAACTGATTCGAGATAGGCTCAAGGTAGCCCAGTCCAGACAGAAGAGCTATGCAGATTCAAAGCGCAAGGCGACTGAATATGAAGTTGGAGACAGAGTATATCTTAGAGTATCCCCGCTTCGAGGAGTTAAGCGTTTTGGAGTTAAAGGAAAGTTAGCACCACGTTTTGTTGGACCATATAAGATTTTGCAACGCATGGGAGAAGTTGCTTATAAGCTGGAATTGCCAGAAGGACTGTCAGGAGTTCATGATGTATTCCATGTTTCTCAGTTGAAGAAATGTCACCCCGAGATAGCAGAGGTACCGTTAAGAGACACAATGCACCGGAAGCAATTCAGTTGAAGGATGATTTAACATATGAGGAGAAACCGGTTAAGATTCTCGATTATGCTAGCGAGTTACTCGCAGCAAGGTTATCAAGTTTTGCAAGGTTCAATTGGAGCCACCACATCAAGATGAAGCCACCGGGAAAGAGAGGAAGTTTTGCTCAAGGACCACCCTCACCTATTTTCTAGCCAACCCGAATCTCGAGGGCGAGATTCATCTTAAGGGGGTAGGTTTGTAACATCCCAAATTTTCAATTTGGAATGTTATACATTAGGTCATCATGCATATCATATTTCTCGCATTTTCCGATCCTAGAAAATTTCACGCAACTCAAGGACCCTCGGAGAGAGTTGGAGATTTCATTATTTTCATATTTGGGATTTCTCAAATTATGAAAATATAGGACCATTGGATTTATTTAATTATCTTCATAAGTTTTTCCGATAAAAAAATGAAGAGGGGGAATAATATGACTTTCCCAACATTTAGGAAAAATGAAGATACAATGAATAAATCAAATTTTGGTTTTTTGAAGTTTATTTGCTTTAGGCAAAAAAAATGAGTATTTTAAAAATATGCATATTTGCCCCGTTTTAAAGTTCATTTTGTTCGACTCATTCTTAGGAGTCGGGGAGAATTAATTTTATTTAATTTGGAGTCCGTTTGGTTTTATTTTTATTTCGTTTAGTTTTGGTTAAAAAAAACACGCGCCGCCACTTTGGGCTAAGGGCCCACCAAGCCCAACCGCCAGTGACCAGCTCTCCCTCCCCTCTCGACTTTTGTGAAGGAGCCCCTCCACCAAGACGCCGAGTCCGGCTCGGACCACGGACGCTGCCGCCGCCGTGCCCCTCCCAAGGCACGGAGCCCCTCCTTTATAACCCCGCCCCCTCTCTCCCTCATTCCGCCCGCCGCCGCCGCCCTCTTGCCCGCCCGCCGCCCTCCACCCGAGCCGCCGCCGCCTCGCCAGCCGCCAGCGCCGCCGCCCTCGCCACCCGTCGACCCGCCGCCACCACCGCCGTCGCCCGACCCGCGGAGTCCCGGAGCCGCCGGCGACTCGCCGGAGGTAGCCGACCTCGCCGCCCCGATCCGGTTTTGCTTTGAAAACCGATCCGGGTTTTCGTTCGTTGTTCGGTTTTTAAAAAAAAAACCTAGATGGTTTATTTTTTTTTCGGTTTTATTATTTAGTGAACGTTCACCGACCCGTTCGTTTCAATGAACGTGTTTGTCGGATTAGTTCTGCTAACGAACGTCCACCGTTTTAACTGTTCGACGTTTTTCTTTTAAATCGGATTTAATTTGTTATTTTCCGAATTCGATTTCCGATTCGATTTTCAAATCTGCTTATTTTCTCGCTCGTTTATCGGAATCAGGTGATTCAAGCGCCTGGAGTTTCGTTACGAAACTGCCGATCCGACTAACCTACTTAAACAAAGTTTTGCTACTGTAAAATTTTGACCTAGTTTCAGATTGCTAAAACCGAGTCGTTCTCTCTCGACTTTCGATTTTCGTTGCTTATTTTGAGTTGATTCTTTTTGCAACCAGGGTTCTTAAGTTGAACTCTCTGGTTAGATCTTTTATTCGGGATTTCCCTGTGCATTAGATGAGTACTTATTGTATGCTTGTTGTTTGTGCGTGTTAGATCACCGGAGGCGCCGCTTGTTACTTGAATCTCTAGGTCTCATGGATCATCAGCAAGGCAAGTAACACTTGATCATACCTTTTCTACTACCCAGTTTTATTGCATTAGATCAAATCTTCAAACTCTTGCATGTTTAGGATCAGCTTAAATTGTGGGATGGGAAGTAGATTGAGGTAGTACCTATTACCTGTTTACTTATGAAACCTTGGGAGTTGCTTCTACGTTTGCTTATTATGCCATGCTATGCTAGTAGACGTGGATTGGGTGAGTGAATATCCATGACAGATGTGAGATTGTTAATTAATGGTTTATCTAAGGTGGCAACCTAAACACACATCTGGGTGGATTGAGGCACTTGGTTTCTATCAGGACTTGCCTGTATTTCTTCGGACCGCCACCCAGGCTCTAAGGGATCATAAGATTATTCAAACTGGAAACTTCCGTGTGCAGCCACAAGCCAATTATGGGCTCTGGCATAGTTGAGTAAGTTGTGCAAAAATCTTACGGGTAGGCTAGCTGATGTAGGGGATGTAGGTTGGTACGGTCTACCCACATGTAAGGTGCTAGTGCTTCTGAAAGACTGTGTCTCGGTCATCCGTTCCTCATACACCAGAGTCACGAGAACCAAGCGGAGGCGATCGAGTCTTGTGGGGAAAAGTCATAAACCTCTGCAGAGTGTATAAACTAATCATGATTAGCGGTGTCCCGGTTATGGACGTTTTGAGTATCTAGTACTTGAATATCATGTGAATCTCAACATGTTACTTCTAATAAATGTTATTGGGTTTTGATGAGTATTTTTAATTGGGATTGAGGATGCTGTCAACCATTCTCAATGTTTAACAACCACCATGATAGTTAAATAAAATTATTCCTTTGTTGTAGGTAAAAACTAGCTTTATGCAAAAATGAAATCGTGGAGCTTTTCCACCAGCCATATATGCATGTAGTATAGGCTTATTCCTTCGTTGCTCTCTATGTGTTACATTGCCAGCATATTCCATGTGCTGACCCGTTTTCGGGCTGCAACTTTTACGTTGCAGACTTTTCAGACTACGAGTAAGGTGTTAGGTCGTGGTTCTATACTCAGTGATGCCGATGGAGTTGATGGACTCACTTATCTTCCAAGCCTTCCGCTGTTACTATTAAATGGCCTTAAGCCATATTATTGTAATAAGTTCCCTTGTGGACAACGATGTAATAAGTGTGTGATTGCTACTCTACTATAAATCCTTCGAAGTACTGTGTGGTGTCAGCATTACTGATCCAGGGATGACACTGAGCACAGAGACTTGATCCATTCGGGTCGGGTCGCTACAAGAAGTGTGTCTTCATAGGATACCCAAAAGAAACTATTGGGTACACCTTCTATCACATATTCGAAGGCAAGATCTTTGTTGCTAAGAATGGATCCTTTCTAGAGAAGGAGTTTCTCTCGAAAGAAGTGAGTGGGAGGAAAGTAGAAATTGATGAGGTAATTGTACCTTCTCTCGAATTGGAAAGTAGCTCATCACAGAAAACCGTTCTCGTGATGCCTACACCAACTAGAGAGGAAGCTAATGATAATAATCATGAAACTTCAAATCAAGTTACTACCAGACCTCGTAGGTCAACCAGAGCACGTTCCGCACCAGAGTGGTAAGGTAATCCTGTTCAGGAAGTCATGTTACTAGACCATGACGAACCTACGGACTATGAAGAAGCGATGATGAGCCCAGATTCTGACAAATGTCTTGATGCCATGCAATGTGAGATAGGATCCATGTATGAGAACAAAGTGTGGACTTTGGTGGACTTGCCCGATGATCGGCAAGCCATTGAGAATAAATGGATCTTCAAGAGGAAGACGGACGCTGATGGTAGTGTTACTATCTACAAAGCTCGACTTGTCGCAAAATGGTTTTTGACAAGTTCAAGGTGTTGACTACGATGAGATTTTCTCACTCGTAGCAATGCTTAAGTCTGTCCGAATCATGTTAGCAATTGCCGTATTTTATGAAATCTGGCAGATGGATGTCAAAACTGCATTCCTTAATGGATTTCTTAAAGAAGAGTTGTATATGATGCAACCAAAAGGTTTTGTCGATCCTAAAGGTGCTAACAAAGTGTGCAAACTCCAGCGATCCATCGATGGACTAGTGCAAGCATCTCGGAGTTGGAACATACGCTTTGATAAGGTGATCAAAGCATATGGTTTTATACAGACTTATGGTGAAGCCTGTATTTACAAGAAAGTGAGTGGGAGCTCTGTAGCATTTCTGATATTATATGTGGATGACATATTGTTGATTGGAAATGATATAGAAATTCTGGATAGAATAAAAGGATATTTGAATAAGAATTTTTCAATGAAAGACCACGATGAAGCTACTTATATATTGAGCATCAAGATCTACAGGGATAGATCGAGACGCTTAATAGGATTTTCATAAAGCACATACCTTGACAAGATTTTGAAGAAGTTCAAAATGGATCAGTCAAAGAAAGGGTTCTTGCCTGTATTGCAAGGTGTGAAGTTGAGTGAGACTCAAAGCCCGACCATGGCGGAAAATAGAGAGAGAATGAAAATCATTCCCTATGCCTCAGCCATAGGTTCCGTAAAGTATGCCATGCTGTGTACCAGAACTATTGTATGCCTTGCCATGAGTTTGGCAAGTGAGTACAATAGTGATCTAGGAGCAGATCACTGGACATCGGTCAAAATTATCCTTAGAGGACTAAGGAAATATTTCTCGGTTATGGAGGTGATAAAGAGTTCATCATAAAGAGTTACGTCGATGCAAGCTTTCACACTGATCAAGATGACTCTGAGTCTCGATCTGGATACATATTGAAAGTTGGAGCATTTAGCTAGACTAGCTCCATGCAGATTATTGTAGACATAGAAATTTGCAAAATACATACGGATCTGAATGTGGCAAACCCGTTGACTAAACCTCCCTCACAAAGCAAAACATGATCACACCTTATTACTCTTTGGGTGTTAATCACATGACGATGTGAACTAGATTACTGACTCTAGTAAACCCTTTGGGTGTTTGTCACATGGCGATGTGAACTATAGGTGTTAATACAATAGCAATGTGAACTATTGGTGTCAAATCACATGGCGATGTGAACTGGAATATTGACTCTAGTGCAAGTGGGAGACTGAAGGAAATATGCCCTAGAGGAAATAATAAAGTTGTTATTTTATATTTCCTTATATCATGATAAATGTTTATTATCCATGCTAGAATTGTATTAACCGGAAACTTGATACATGTGTGGATACATAGGCAAAACACCGTGTCCCTAGTAAGCCTCTACTAGACTAGATCGTTAATCAAAGATGGTTAAGTTTCCTAACCATAGACATGGGTTGTCATTTGATGAATGGGATCACATCATTAGGAGAATGATGTGATGGACAAGACCCATCCGTTAGCTTAGCATGTTGATCATTCAGTTTTATTGCTATTGCTTTCTTAATGTCAAATACATATTCCTTCAATAATGAGATTATGCAACCCCCGGATACCGGAGGAATACCTTGTGTGCTATCAAACGTCACAACATAACTGGGTGATTATAAAGATGCTCTACAGGTATCTCCGAAGGTGTTAGTTGGGTGGCATAGATCGAGATTATGATTTGTCACTCTGAGTATCGGAGAGGTATCTCTGGGTCCTCTCGGTAATGCACATCATAAGAAGCCTTGCAAGCAATGTGACTAATGAGTTAGTTGCGGGATGATGTATTATGGAACAAGTAAAGAGACTTGCCGGTAACGGGATTGAACTAGGTATGAAGATACCAACGATCGAATCATGGGCAAGTAACATACCGATGACAAAGGGAACAATGTATGTTGTCATTACGGATTGACTGATAAAGATCTTCGTAGAATATGTAGGAGCCAATATGAGCATCCAGGTTCCACTATTGGTTATTGACCGAAGAGGTGTCTCGGTCATGACTACATAATTCCCGAACACGCAGGGTCGCACGCTTAACATTCATTGACGCTAGAGTGGTATTGGGATATTGATGATGGTAACCAAATGTTGTTCAGAGTCCTAGATGACATCCCGGACGTCACGAGGAGTCTCGGAATGGTTGAGAGGTAAATATTTATACATGGGAAGTCATATTTTGGGTTCCGGAAAAAGATGTAGTTTTTTCGATATTGTGCTTGGAAGCTTCTAGAAGGTTCCGAAGGATTCCGGAGGGGTCCGGAAGTCCACAAGTGTATCCACCATGACCCAAGGGCTAGCATGGGCTGCGGGAGTCTCCCTGGCCTTATTGGGCTAGGCACACCAAGTCCTCAAAAACCCATGTGGCTCGGGAAGGCAAAAAAGGAAGGAGTCCTAGTAGGAATAGGATTGGACTTGGAGTCCAAGTCCTCTCCCCCTTAGCTGCGCCATAGGGCTTGGAGGGTCTGTTTACCATGCCCCTCCATATATAGAGGGGAGGGGGCTCCCCAAGAGGACACACCAAGCCCGCCCCTCTCTCTCCCGTTACTCTGTAGTTCCACCGCCTCATCCCGGCGACGCTTAGCGAAGTGCTGTCGGTGTTCCACCACCACCATCACCACCATGCCGTCATGTTGGTTGTGATCCCATCTACTTCTCCTCTCCTGCTTGCTGGATCAAGAAGGAGGAGACATCATCGAGCCGCACGTGTGCTAAACTCGGAGGTGTCGTCCGTTCGGCACTAGATCGGTTGGATCGTGATCGGATCGCGAAGAGTACAACTACATCAACCGCGTGATAAATGCTTCCGCTTAACGGTCTACGAGGGTACGTAGACACACTCTCCCCTTCCCGTTGCTACACATCTCCTAGATAGATCTTGCGTGAGCGTAGAATTTTTTTAAATTGCATGCTACGTTTCCCAATACATACCTAGTTCAATCTCATTATCGGCAAGTCTCTTTACTCGTTCCGTAATACAAGATCCCGTGACTAACTCATTGGTCGCACTGCTTGCAAGCTCATTGTGATGTTGTATTACTGAGTGGGCCCTGAGATACCTCTCCGTCATACGGAGTGACAAATCCCAGTCTTGATCCATGCCAACTCAACAGACACCCTCAGAGATACCTGTAGAGCACCTTTATGGTCACCCAGTTACGTTGCGACGTTTGGTACACACAAGGTACTCCTCCGGTGTCAGTAAGTTGCATGATGTCATTGTCATAGGAACGTATACTTGACATTCAGAAAACGATAGCAATAAACTTGACACGATCATATGCTACGTTCATAGTTTGGGTCTTGTCCATCACATCATTATCCTAATGATGTGATCCCGTTACCAAATGACAACTCATGTCCATGACTAGGAAACCATATCCATCTTTGGTCAACGAGCTAGTCCGGTAGAGGCTCACTAGGGACACGTTGTTGTCTATTTATCCACACATGTATTTGAGTTTCCGATCAATACAATTCTAGCATGGATAATAAACGATTATCATGAACAAGGAAATATGATAATAACCAATTTATTATTGCCTCTAGGGCACATTTCCAATAGTCTCCCACTTGCACTAGAGTCAATAATCTAGTTCACATCGCCATGTGATCAAACCTCATAGTTCACATCGGCATGTGACTAACAACCAAAGAGTTTACTAGAGTCAATAATCTAGTTCACATTACCATGTGATTAACACTCAGTGAGTTCTGGGGTTTGATCATGTTATGCCTGTGAGAGAGGTTTTAGTCAACAGGTCTAGAACATTCAGATCTGCATGTACTTCGCAAATCTCTATGTCATATTGTAGATGTTGTTACCACGCTCCACTTGGAGCTATTCCAAATGGTTGCTCCACTATACGTATCTGGTTTGCTACTTCGAGTTATCCGGATAGGTGTTAAACTTGCATCGACGTAACCCTTTACGCCAAACTCTTTATCACCTCCATAACCGAGAAACATTTCCTTATTCATCCAAGGATAATTTTGACCGATGTCCAGTGATCCACTCCTGGATCACTCTTGTACCCCCTTGCCAGACATGTGGCAGGGCACACATCAGGTGCGGTACACAGCATGACATACTATATAGAGCCTATGGCTGAGGCATAGGGGAGGACCTTCGCCCTTTTTCTTTCTTCTGCCATGGTCAAGCTTTGAGTCTTACTCAACTTCACACCTTACAACTTAGGCAAGAACTCCTTCTTTGACTGATCCATTTTGAACTCCTTCAAAATCATGTCAAGGTATATGCTCTGTGAAAGTCTTATCAGGCGTCTTGATCTATCTCTACAGATCTTGTTGCCTAATATGTAAGCAGCTTTACCCAGGTCTTCCTTTGAAAAACTCCTTTCAAACAACCCTTTATGCTTTTCGGAAATTCTACATTATTTCCAATCAACAATATGTCACCCACATATACTTATCAAAAATGTTGTAATGCTCCCACTCACTTTCTGGTAAATACAGGTTTCTTGCAAACTTTGGACAAAACCCAAAAGCTTTGATCACCTCATCAAAGCATATGATCCAACTCCGAGATGCTCGCTCCAGTCCATAGAAGGATCGCTAGAGCTTGCATATATTTTACCATCCTTAGGATCGACAAAACCTTCTGGTTGTATCACATACAACCTTTCCTCACGGTAACCGTCAAGGAAACTTTGTTTTGACATCCATCTGCCAGATTTCGTAATTAAAATGCAGCAACTGCTAACATCATTCGAACAGACTTTAGCATCGCTATGAGTGAGAAAGTCTCATCATAGTCAATTCCTTGAACTTGTCGGAAACTTCTTTGCGACAAGTCGAGCTTCACAAATGGTGACATTACCATTAGCATCTGTCTTCTTCTTAAAGATCCATTTATCCTCAATGGCTAGTCGATCATCGTGCAAGTCCACCAAAGTCCATACTTTGTTCTCATACATGGATCCTATCTCGGATTTCATGGCTCCTAGCCATTTGTTGGAATCCGGGCCCACCATCGCTTCTCCATAACTCGTAGGTTCACTGTTGTCCAACAACATGACCTGTAAGACAGGGTTATCGTACCACTTAGGAGCCGTACATACCCTTGTCGACCTACGAGGTTCGATAGTAACTTGATCTGAAGCTTCATGATCATCATGATTAGCTTCATCTTCAAATGAAGTAGTTGCCACAGAAACATCTTTCTATTGTGCGCTACTCTCTGGTTGAAGTAAAGGTTCAACAACCTCATCAAGTTCTATCTTCCTCCCACTCAATTCTTTTGAGAGAAACTCTTTCTCGAGAAAGGACCCATTCTTAATGACAAACACTTTGCCCTCGGATCTGAGATAGAAGGCATACCCGACCGTCTCTTTTGGGTGTCCTATGAAGACGCATTTGTCCACTTTGGGTTCGAGCTTTTCCGGCTGAAGCCTTTTGACATAAGCATCGTAGCCCCAAACCTTAAGAAATGACAACTTGGGTTTCTTGCCAAACCACAGTTCATACGGTGTCGTCTCCACGGACTTATATGGTGCCCTATTTAAAGTGAATGTAGTTGTCTCTAATGCATAACCCCAAAACGATAGTGGTAGATCGGCAAGAGACATCATAGAGCGCACCATATCCAATAAGGTACGATTACGACGTTCAGACATACCATTATGCTGTGGTGTTCCAAGTGGCGTCAACAGTGAAACAATTCCAGATTGTCTTAAGTGATTGCCAAACTCATGACTCAGATATTCTCCCCTTCGTTCGGATCGTAGGACTTTAATCTTCTTGTTACGATGATTCTCAACTTCACTCTGAAATTGCTTGAACTTTTCAAACATTTCATACTTATGCTTTATTAAGTAAATATACCCATATCTACTCAAATCATCAGTGAATATGAGGAAATAATGATATCCACTGCATGCGTCAACACTCATCGGACCGCACACATCAGCATGTATGATTTCCATCAAGTCGCTTGCCCGTTCCATTGTTCCGGAAAGTGGGGTTTTAGTCATCTTACCCATGAGGCATGGTTCACATGTGTCAAGTGATTCAAAATCCATCAACATGGAGTTTCTTCATGCGCTTTTCACTAGTATGACCTAAGAAGCAGTGCCACAAGAAAGTGGTACTATCATTATCAACTCTACATCTTTTGGCATCAATGTTATGAACATGTGTATCACTACGATCGAGATTCAATAAACCATTCACATTGGGTGCATGACCATAGAAGGTATTATTCATGTAAACATAATAACCATTATTCTTAGACTTAAATGAACAACCGTATTGCAATAAACATGATATAATCATGTTCATGCTCAATGCAGACACCAAATAGCATTTATCTAGGTTCAACACTAATCTCGAAGGTATAGGGAGCGTGTGATGGTGATCGCGTCAACCTTGGAAACACTTCCAACACACATCGTCACCTCACCCTTAGCTAGTCTCCGTTTATTCCGCAGCTTTTATTTCAAGTCTATCAGCAACTGAACCGGTATCTAATACCCAGGTGCTACTAGGAGTACTAGTAAGGTACGCATCAATAACATGTATATCAAATATACTTTTGTTAAAGTTGCCAGCCTTCTTATCTACCAAGTATTTGGGGTAGTTCAGCTACCAGTGACCGTTCCCCTTACAATAGAAGCACTTAGTCTCGGGTTTGGGTTCAACCTTGGTTTTCTTCACTGGAGCGGCAACTGGCTTGCCATTCATGAAGTTTCCCTTCTTGCTCTTGCCCTTCTTGAGACCAGTGGTCTTGTTAACCATCAACACTTGATGCTCCTTCTTCATTTCTACCTCCGCGGCCTACCGCGGACAGCTCCGGTATCATCTCCATCCCTTGCATGTTATAGTTCATCACGAAGTTCTAATAGCTTGGTGATAGTGTCTGGAGAATTCTGCCAATCACTATCTTATCTGGAAGATTAACTCCCACTTGACTCAAGCGATTGTAGCACCCAGATATTCTGAGCACATGCTCACTGGCTGAGCTATTCTCCTCCATCTTGTAGGCAAATAACTTGTCGGAGGTCTCATACCTCCCAACACGGGCATGAGCCTCAAATACCAATTTCAGGTCTTGGAACATCCCATATGTTCCATGGCGTTCAAAATCGTCTTTGGAGCCCCGATTCTAAGCCGTAAAGCATGTCGCACTAAACTATCAAGTAGTCATCTAAACGTGTCTGCCAGATGTTCACAACATCCACAGATGATGCTAGAGGGGTTGGCACATCGAGCGGTGCATCAAGGACATAAGCCTTCTGTGCAGCAGTGAGGACAATCCTCAGACTAGGGCCCTAGTCCGCATAATTGCTTACAATATCTTTCAACTTAGTCTTTCTCTAGGAACATATTAAAACAGAGAGCTAGAACGCGAGCTATTTATCTCCAACATAATTTGCAAATACAACTTAGACTATTGTTCATGATAAATAGTTCAATTAATCATATTACCTAAGAACTCCCACTCAAATCAACATCCCTCCGGTTTTCTGAGTGTAACACGATCCAAATTCACCAACCTATCGGATTTCGGGTTCCGGGAGACCCTTGAGGTTCGAACACTGGGGTGCGCGCGGAGATCTCGCCCTCTACCTACCTGCACTCCGCCGCCTCGCTAGGATCTAAACTACGAAAGGAACAACACAAGAGACACAAGGTTTATACTAGTTCGGGCCACCATTGTGGTGTAATACCCTACTCTAGTTTGTGGTGTGGTGGATTGCCTCTTGGGCTGATGGTGATGAACAATACAAGGAAGAACAGCCTCACGAGGGTCTGTTCTTGGCCGGGCGATGAACTGCTTGGAGGAGTTCAGTCGCTCCCTCTCTTTCCCTCTCTCTCGATTCAAGATTGCTTGGCCTCTAGCTCTGTTCTGGATTCCGGATCCAGCTCTCTCTACCCCGTGGGAGGCTAGTCCTATTTATAGACAAAGGCCCTGGGCCTCTTCCCAAATATTGAGTGGGAAGGGCACCAACAATTGGCCATTTTGAAGGGGAACATCTGGTACACTTATCCTGACTAAAGTTGGTCCTCGCCTGTCAAAGGCTCCGGTGGTGACGCCGACTTGGGCTCCACAATGACTTCCTTCCTGCCGTTGGGCTGGTCTTGGTCTTGTTGCACCGAAATGGACGCCTTTGCTTGATGCTCTCGCCTGCGCTTGCTCCCTTTGCACCAAAGAGGAAAGGAGGACACTGCGCGGGCTGGCGCCCGCCTGGCGCCCTTGGTCGTCATGGCTTGCGTCATGGGCACCTCGTGAGGTACCCCGCCTTGATCTCTCCGCCTCCTCGCGAGCCATCCTGATGAGGCCGTGCCTGAGGAAGCTCCCTGTCGTCCGCCCCGCGAGGCTTGGCCCCTCGCGAGGGTCTTGAGCTTGTGTTGATGAAGATGGGCCGTGATGGGCCCCCCTTTGAGCCATGCCGCAGGCCACAGGCAGGCAAGTCTGGGGACCCCCGTTCCCAGAACACCGACAGTAGCCCCCGGGCCCAAGGCACGCCCGGGCTTGGCCGAGCAGAGAGACGAAGGGGCAAGTGCGAAGCGCCGCTGGCCCTAACAGCCTGCGGCCTTGGGTGCCGCGTGGCGGTTGATTGGACATGGGTGCCTTAGCAACCAGCGAGTTGATAAAGGAGCGGCGTCTGCCTAGGCTTTGCTTCCCTTACTTTCTCTAGTTACTGCTCAGATCCCCTTTCTTGTGCCTCTCCTTCCTGCCTCCGAAATCTTCAGATCCAGTTTGACTACACGCTGTAGCAAGGCATGGCGCCTCGCCAGACCCCGGCCGGAGCTTGGTACTCACCTGCCCTGGACTCGCCGAACGTGTCGGAGGCGAGCCTTGCCCGGGTGCGCCAGATGGTGGCGGCGCAGGGCATCGACGGGGTGAAGGTGTTCAAGGCGGCTCCGCCTCCACGAGGGCCAAGGAGCACCTTTATCCGCTCTTTGTGAGCGCCATTGTTGCCGGTCCGATGCCTCCCTTTTCCGAAGTTCTTCTTCTCTGTCCTCCGCCATTACAAGCTACAAGCTCTGCATCTCCACCCCAACTCTGTTCTCCTTCTGGAGATCTTTGCTTACTATTGTGAGGCTCACGTCGGGGTGCAGCCCTCAGTGGCCCTGCTGCGCCACTATTTCTCCCTCCGGACCTCTCGTGGTTCCATCTCTGCGTGTCGAGCTTAAATCACGTATGGTAGCTCCATCGCCATTTCGAACCCCGGGAAGAGGATTGAGGGCTTCAGGAGCAAGTGGGTCTTGGTAGATGTTGGGCGCATCCACCCTCGGTTAATCTTGCCCATGGAGCACCCCACGCACTCCGACGATTGGTCTCGAATGGAGCTCGTGGACCCCCGCGCGAGGCCGGTGTTGGAGAAGATGGACATGGATCTAAGGCCGGCTAGCATGGCGGCGGCGAAGCTGACCGCTGTCGCTCTTGGGAATTCTGGAGCACCAGCTGGCTCCGCTCGTCAAGACTCCACTTCCGTGTGGAGGCCCCACCGAGCCCTGCGGTCTTGGCCGACGAAGACCTGGCTGCGGTTCTCCATTCTTTGGTCGGGGGCGACGTGGCGAGGTTGGAGGGCGCTCCTACGCCCCTGTTCCTCCGCGATGACTGGGAGCAGGTAGTGGAGTCCATGCCCGTATTCAACAGGGACGAGCCCGTGCCCGCGGAGGTTCCCGAGGACCCGGTGGACGTGTCCTCCGGCGACTCCAGCGAAGAGAAGGGAGAAGGGGAGCGGGAAGGAGGGCTCGACTCCGAGGCGACCGATGGAGAGTTGAGGGCTCCCCTCCCTTGGCGCAAGTCCCGCATTCTCCGCCTCTCACCGAGCGTCGACGACGACGAGGATGATGACGAGCAGGGCGGCGGGAGCTTGCCCCCGATCCCGAAGAGGGATAGGACCGGGCTGATCCCCCGCGGGTCTGCCCCGGCCCCGAGGCGATCCGTAGGCGCGCCTTCTGCTCCCGAGCTCCTTGAGGCTGATCCTTGCAGCCGGCTCTCGGGCTTCAAGTATGGCCGGAGGTTGCTCGAGCCCGCGAGCGACGACCAGTAAGTGGTCGATTCCTATCTTATTTCTTGTTTTGTCGCTGAGGCTTGACATCTGTATCTCTTGGCTAGGTTGGCGCCCGCGGCAAAGAAGCCGAAGGGATCTCCTGAGGTTCCTTCTGGGGCAGCGCCTCTGCCCACGAAAGAAGGTGACCGCAATGCACGGGCCTCTCCTGCCCGGTCGTCCTCACGAGGCCTCGCTGAGCCGGCTGGGGCGAGCTCAACCCCCACGGCCCAAGCGGCTCCTAAGGTGCCCTTTCCTGATGCTGCCACCACAGCCGTTGGGGCGCAGCAGGCTCCACCTCAGGATACTGTGGTCACGCTGCCGCCTTCTCCTCCTACCCCACCGACTGCTGTCCCTCTGACTCCACCTACCGTCCTGGATCGTGCTGCTGCTGAACTGGACCGTCTGCGGCAGGATCTTTTGGGCGCCGACCCTCGTCTAGTGGTCGGGCGCTTGAGCTAACTTCGGCTGGATTCGCTCCGGCGCTCGATTCGGGCGGCGCTGGTCCAGGCCTCGGCGGCTTCTTGGCGAGGAGAAGCAGGTCGCCCTTAGGCGAAGCTGGTCGCGACGCCGCCTTGGGGGAGGTAGCCGGTGTCCGAGGTCGCTGCAAGGCGCTGGAGAGCGAGTTGCAGGACCTGCGGGACCAGCTCGCCAAGGAGGCCCGCCTTCACCAAGAGCAGGAGGAAGGCATGAAAGCTCGCGAGGTGGCCGTCAAGGACCGGGACGCCAAGCTCAAGAAGCGTCGTGACCGCCTAGGCGCGCTGGAGCAAGAGTTGGAGGCGAGGAAGGTCGAGCTGGACGGCAAGGCACGGGTCCTTGCCGAGGATCGCGTGGCCTTCACGGAGATGGAGGTGAAGGCTCGCACCTTGCTGAGGGAGCTTTATGATAGCGGCTTGGAGAGCCCGCTGGCCGGCGCAGAGGACGGCCCCGCCAAGCTGCTTCCCTTCCTGGTTCGCGCTCTTGAAGATGTCACCCTTGGCCTTGGCCCTACGGCTGAGGCCGAGGTGCGTCTGCTTGTCTTCTGAGGCGGACGCTGGTCCTCACCCACATCTACCTTCGCGATCCCAACGCCGACCTCAACAGCCTGCTGAGCCAACGAGCGGGCGAGCTTGCCGCTGCCGCTGCCGAGGCCATGAAGGGTCGTGGCGGAGGCTCTGCTGGGAAGTTCAGGCCTTCAAGACCAAGCCAAGCGGGCGCTGCCAACCCTGCGGCTCCACAAGGCGAACCCGCTCCGCGCAGCTCCACCGCCGACAAGTGACTTCGTTGTGTCTCCTGTTCTGCTTTTAATTCCTGCACATGTATCATTCCTCGGGGAGGCGTTTAAACTTGCATTTGGCATTGTGATAACAGTTATGGACTGTAATATTTGCTTTTGAATTCCTTGAAATTTGCGCTTTTCCTTCCTACTTGCTTATGTTCTACGCCTGCAGAGTCCGGCCCCGCGCATACCTCAACCGCCGTTAGCCCCGACCGGAAACCAGGACGGGACCAAGGAGTGAGGGGCTACGTGACAAGTTAGGCTCCTGAGTCGCGATGCTCAGGAGTCCCCTTAGCGCCACGAACAACAAGTAGGGAGGTGAGATGTGGGTGGATCTACCGTTCTACGTCTGCAGAGCCCGGCCCCGCGCATACCTCAACCGCCGTTAGCCTTTCGGAACTAAGGAGTGAGGGGCTACGTGACCATTTAGGCTCCTGAGTCGTGATGCTCAGGAGTCCTCCTTGAAGCTCAAACGGCCTTCGTACCTTGGCTCCGTTCGGGGAGGGACGTGCGACGAACCAGGCCCGAGGGGCCTGGCTGGGTGGCGTGCATCTGGGCGTGACCCAGGCGCAGCCCCCGTGCCCAGCCCCCTCGTGCGGCACTCCCGAGGGGAGGCGTTGCGATGAGGCCAGACACTGAGCTCTGGGCTCCCTGAGGTTGATGCAGCCCGGGGGCCACCCTCAGTTGTTTATCACCAGCGCAGAGCATAGTGCTTCCGTATGTGTACGGGCATAGCCGCTCCTCGGCAGTGTCGTCAGCCAGCGCGGAGCATGGTGGTTCCACTGGTGCGTGGGAGGGGGCTCCCCTCCGGGAGGAGCCCCCGGGGTGTGTACAACCCCGCCCTGACATGTGGCTGGCACGGTAGGGCCTGACGAGGTGTATCTGGGCACCCGTGAGCCAGCGCGGGACTCACGGGGCCCTACCTCAAGGCGGGTTGCGCCTGGCACTGGGCCTTATATTGTGATGTGTTCCTGCAGATTTGGTTAGATGCCGGCGCTCTACGTCCTCGGGTCTCGGCCCTCGAGCTGGTCTCAGCCGTCGCTGGTATGCCAGGTCGCGATGCCGTGGACAAGGCCATAGGGTGAGGGCTGGAGAGCCAGTAGGAGCCCTGAGTCGCGATGCTCAGGTACCCCCCTTTAACGTGCAAGCGGTCGACATGAACGAAGAAAAGGTGCCATGGATTGGCATCAAATAACAAGCATGATGGGTCGAACGCATGACCCGAAATAAACGCAAGAGGGATACATGCCGCTGGGTCTGGCCCGAGCGACTTGGGGATGATGCAGCCCGAGGGGCGCTCCCAGCTGGAAATAAAACTTGAAAGATGTCACCTGATAGCATTGAAGACGAAAGGGTGTTGGTGCAACAGACTCGGTGGGCTGCGGGAGCCGGTCTTCACGAGCCCCCAGGCTCAGGGGCTTCGGGAGGCTCCGGAGGCGCTGGTGGCTCCTCGTGGAACATCTCCATCTCTGCCAGGGCTGCGGAACGCCTGGCCTCTTGAGCCTCCAGGATGCTCCTCATGAGGCGCTGGCGCGTGGCAGCCGCGTTCGGCAAGCCGTAAGGCATGCGAACATAGCTGTGGCGTGGGCCTTCGTAGCGCCCCACGCGAGAGGGCCAGAGGCGCTCCTGAGAGGCGGCTCGGTTGAGCCCTGGTATGTCGATGCAGACGCACAGCCCACCATCCTCGCCTCGATGGGGAGCCACGGCAGGTAAGCGGCGGCTGCCACTCATGACTCTTGACTCCTGCAGCTCCTGAATGATCTTGCTGACGAACTCCTGAGGGTTTGGCCCTCCATGCCTTGCTCCTTCTTGAGGGAAACATGCTTCGAAACACGCCTCCAAGTGGTGCCCAAGCGCCTTCCTCGTGACCTTAGCAAGGTCGGTGGCCCTCCAGGGGGAGCCCCCGAGCCCTGCCTAAGGAGGGTGCCGGGCGCGCTTTCCTATGCGATAGAAGGAGGTTCCCCCTGAGCAGGCACGGACCCTGAGGGGCCTGCCTCCTGAGGGGCCGGGCCGGATGATGCCTTCTTCTTCTTGGGGGCGATCTCGGGAAGCCTCCTGCTTCCGCAATCCGGATCTTCCAGTGATGCAGCCTGAAAGGCTCGCTCCAGGGAGCAAAACACCGCGTCTTTCTCTTTGCAGGGCACCGTGATGACTCTGCCACTTCCTGGCATCTTGAGGACGTTGTAGCCGTGGTGGGTTATGGCCATGAACTTGGCCAGCGCTGGGTACCGAGGATGGCATTGTATGGCGGCGAATGTGGGCGATGTCGAAGTCGATGAGCTCGGTCACGGTAGTTGTCGCACATACCAAGGTGACAGGAGGCGAACCTGCCCGGTCGGGACCGTGGAGCCGCTCGGTGACCCCAGAGAAAGGCTTGGTTGGCTGAAGCTGATTGTAAGGCACTTGGAGATTGTTGAACGCTTCCACAGACAGGGCGTTGAGCCCTGCCCGCCATCGATGAGGGTCTTGGTGACTAGCACGTTCGATGATTGGGAGGAAAGCATCGGGAGGACTCGGCTGTGGCCGCACACTTGAGCTGATCCGCCGAGCTGAACGTGATGGTGCACGCCACCACCGAGGGGGCGGTGGCTTCGAGCTTGGGAGGACTGCATTCACTTCAAGGGCGAACTGCTTGAAGATGCGTTGAGAGGTGGGGCTTGAGCTCCGCCCAGATGCAAAGCGATCGCGGCTCTCCGGAAGCCCCCAGCCCCCTCGTCCTGATGATGGTCTTCATTTCTCCTTGGCTGTGGCGGCAGAGGAGGGAGGCCTGCGTTGCCTTGCGGGCGATCCTCGCGAGGCTGATCCCTCCAGCCTCCCTCGCGAGGCAGGTCCCGCCAGCGATCCTCGCGAGGTTGGTCGTGCCACCCTTGGCGAGGGCCGCGGTCTTCCCAGCGTCCTGCGTTCCTTCCTCCTCCTCGGCCGTAGCCCCGGTCGCTGCGGTCGGGACGTCGGCCGATCCTCCCTTCTCGCATGGCTCGGAGCTCTTGACATTCGTTGGTGTTGTGGGTGTGGAGGTCGTGGTACACGCAGTACCGGCTGCCCTTGGAAGACTCGGGCTGATCTCTGCCCCGCTTGGTCTCCGGTTCTGCCGCGAGCACGACAACCCCCTTGCACTTCACATCCTTGGCCTTGGGTTTCTTCTCTTCTGGGTCTGCGGCAGGCAGCTCGAGGAGGGAGAGACGCCCTTCCTCGGCCCTGGCGCACTTGGTCGCCAAGTTGAACAGCTCCAAGGAAGTGCACAAGTCTTCCTGCATCGCCATCTCCTCCTTCATCTTGACGTTGCGCACACCGTCGGAGAAGGCGGAGATGATGGCCTCCTCGGTCACCTTGGGAATCTTGAGGCATGCGTTGTTGAAGCGCTGGATGTATTTCTGCAGGGTCTCCCTAGTTGCTGCTTGATGCGGCGCATGTCGCTCACGACGGGTGGCCGGTCACGAGTACCTTGGAAGTTGGCGATGAAGCAGGTGTGCATCTCGTCCCAGGAGGAGATCGTGCACGAGCCGTGTTCAGAGCCAGTGCGGGCCCGTCCTGAGCGCCATGGGAAACCAGTTCGCCACGACCTTCTCGTCTCGATGGCGGCTTGATGCCCAGCTCAGAGAGCTGGAGGAACTCTTGGGTCGGCCGCACTGCTGTAGCGAGGAGGCAGGTCTGGCTTGAACTTGCCGGGCCATCCGACACTGCGCAGCTCGGTGGTGAAGGCGCGGCAGCCTGCTGTGGCCACGGGAGGCCTTGGGTGACTAAGAGCTTGGTCTTGCGGGTCCCCATGCGCTGCAGCTGGGAGCAGCGCGGGGTCTTGACGTGCTGGAGCAGGCGCGTGGTCGCGACGAGCTGGAGCGGGGAGCACTCGGGCAGCTTCTTGCGGCGAGGACTTCACAGCAGCTCTGCTCTTGCCGCTACCGCTGGCGTCGGACGGAGCGGGTTCTGCCCAGGGACCACGCGCCTCGGGGCCAAGGCGCCTTCTTGAGGGGGGCTGGGCGCCCGAGCTCGCCGCTGCTGGGCGGGTGAAGTGCAGCGGGACGGATGGCGCGGGGGAGCCCCCTGCAGCGCGAATGAGCTCGGCGACGCGGTCGAGCCACTCTTCGTAGACGTCGTCGACTGGACGGTAGCGCAGAAGCTCGTTTGCCGCGATGAGCGCAGCTCGAGCCTCCATGGGCGCGCGGAATGCGCGAGATGAAGAACCAGCCGGGGCGAGTGAGGGCTTAGCAGTGCGGCCGTCTTGCCTCACGGAGGGATGCTGGGATGATGCTTGCTGCTCATTCCCCGTCGGGCCGGTGGCGGCGTTGACGGCAGGTGACGGGGAACGACGAGGGCGCCCGCCGACGGGAGCCGTCTGGGCGACGCGGGAAGCGAGAGCGGCTCGGCGCTCGGCGCGGGCCCGACGAGCGTCAGACATGGATGCGGTGGTCGACGGAGAACAGGGCGGCGGAAGACAAATTCCGGCGCACCCCTACCTGGCGCGCCAAATGTCGGATTTCGGGTTCCGGCAGACCCTTGAGGTTCGAACACTGGGGTGCGCGTGGAGATCTCGCCCTCTACCTACCTGCACCCCGCTGCCTCGCTAGGATCTAAACTACGAAAGGAACAACACAAGAGACACAAGGTTTATACTAGTTCGGGTGGTGACGCCGGCTTGGGCTCCACAATGACTTCCTTCCTGCCGTTGGGCTGGTCTTGGTCTTGTTGCACCGAAATGGACGCCTTTGCTTGATGCTCTCGCCTGCGCTTGCTCCCTTTGCACCAAAGAGGAAAGGAGGACACTGCATGGGCTGGCGCCCGCCTGGCGCCCTTGGTCGTCATGGCTTGCGTCATGGGCACCTCGTGAGGTACCCCGCCTTGATCTCTCCGCCTCCTCATGAGCCAGCCTGATGAGGCCGTGCCTGAGGAAGCTCCCTGTCGTCCGCCCCGTGAGGCTTGGCCCCTCGCAAGGGTCTTGAGCTTGTGTTGATGAAGATGGGCCCCCCTTTGAGCCACGCCGCAGGCTACAGGCAGGCAAGTCTGGGGACCCCCGTTCCCAGAACGCCGACACAACCCAAGTCTGATCATCATGTGAGATGAGGTGGTTTCAATGGTGAACATCTCCATGTTAATCACTGATGACCCACAAGTATAGGGGATCTATCATAGTCCTTTCGATAAGTAAGAGTGTCGAACCCAACGAGGAGCAGAAGGAAATGACAAGCGGTTTTCAGTAAGGTATTCTCTGCAAGCACTGAAATTATCGGTAACAGATAGTTTTGTGATAAAGTAATTTGTAACGGGCAACAAGTAATGAAAGTAAATAAGGTGCAGCAAGATGGACCAATCCTTTTTGTAGGAAAGGACAAGCCTGGACAAACTCTTATATGAAGGAAAACGCTCCCGAGGACACATGGGAATTTTCATCAAGCTAGTTTTCATCACACTCATATGATTCACGTTTGTTACTTTGATAATTTGATATGTGGGTGGACCGGTGCTTGGGTACTGCCCTTTCTTGGACAAGCATCCTACTTATGATTAACCCCTATTTCAAGCATTCGCAACTATAAAAGAAGTATTAAGGTAAACCTAACCATAGCGTGAAACAAATGGATCCAAATCAGCCCCTTACGAAGCAACGCATAAACTAGGGTTTAAGCTTCTGTCACTATAGCAACCCGTCATCTACTTATTACTTCCCAATGCCTTCCTCTAGGCCCAAACAATGGTGAAGTTTCATGTAATCGACGTTCACATAACACCACTAGAGGAAAGACAACATACATCTCATCAAAATATCGAACGAATACCAAGTTCACATGACTACTTATAGCAAGACTTCTCCCATGTCCTCAGGAACAAACGTAACTACTCACAAATCATATTCATGTTCATAATCAGAGGAGTATTAATATGCATAAAGGATCTGAACATATAATCTTCCACCAAATAAACCAACTAGCATCAACTACAAGGAGTAATCAACACTACTAGCAACCCACAGGTACCAATCTGAGGTTTTGAGACTAAGATTGGATACAAGAGATGAACTAGGGTTTGAGAGGAGATGGTGCTGGTGAAGATGTTGATGGAGATTGGCCCCCTCCCGATAAGAGGATCATTGGTGATGATGATGGTGATGATTTCCCCCTCCCGGAGGGATGTTTCCCCGGCGGAACAGCTCCGCCGGAGCCCTAGATTGGTTCCGCCAAGGTTCCACCTCGTGGCGGTGGTGTTTCGTCCCGAAAGCTTCCTCCTAATTTTTTCTAGGGTGAAAGACTTCATATAGTAGAAGATGGGCACCGGAGGCCTGCCAGGGGGCCCACGAGGCAGGGGCGCGCCCCCACCCTCGTGGATGGTGGGTGGCCCCCTCTGGTACTTTATTCACTCAGTATTTTTTATTAATTCCAAAAACTGCCTTCGTGAAGTTTCAGGACTTTTGGAGCTATGCAGAATAGGTCTCTAATATTTGCTCCTTTTCCAGCCCAGAATTCCAGCTGCCAGCATTCTCCCTCTTCATGTAAACCTTGTAAAATAAGAGTGAATAGGCATAAGAATTGTGACATAATGTGTAATAACAACCCATAATGAAATAAATATCAATATAAAAACATGATGCAAAATGGACGTATCAACTCCCCCAAGCTTAGACCTCGCTTGTCCTCAAGCAGAAACCGATAACGAAAAATATGTCCACATGTTTAGAGATAGAGGTGTCGATAAAATAAAATACAGACATGAGGGCATCATGATCATTCTTATAGCAGCAACATATATAGATATTGTCATATGATTTCTTATGCTCAAGTAACAATCTATTCACAATGTCAAGTATGAATCAGAAACTTCATTGAGAACTAACAAACTATGACCTCGGTCATTGGAGCAATTGCAATTTATCATAACATCGGAAAGAGTCAACATAAGAGCTTTTCAGCAAGTCCACATACTCAACTATCATTTAGTCTTTCACAATTGCTAACACTCACGCAATACTTATGGTTACGGAGTTTCAATCGGACGCAGAGAAAGATAGGGGCTTATAGTTATGCCTCCCAACATTTTACCTCAAGGGTAATGTCAACAATAATAGTTCATGCTAACTTACATCCAATTGGATATATATATCAGGATCTTTCCAACACAAGGTGCTTGCCAAAGGATAAAATGTAAAAAGGAAAGGTGAAGATCACCATGACTCTTGCATAAGGTATAAGACAAAAGTAAAAGATAGGCCCTTCGCAGAGGGAAGCAGAGGTTGTCATGTGCTTTTATGGTTGGATGCACGAAATCTTAATGCAAAAGAACGTCACTTTACATTGCCACTTGTGATATGGACCTTTATTATGCAGTCTGTCGCTTTTATTTCTTCCACATCACAAGATCGTATAAACCTTATTTTCTCCACTCTAATAAATCATACATATTTAGAGAGCAATTTTTATTGCACGCAGCAATGACAACTTACTTGAAGGATCTTACTCAATCCATAGGTAGATAGGGTGGACTCTCATGGCAAGAGTGGGTTTAAGGATATTCAGAAGCACAAGTAGTATCTCTACTTGGTGCAAAGAATTTGGCTAGCATGAGGGGGAAAGGCAAGCTCAACATGTTGGATGTTCCATGACAATATACTTTATTTCGGATATAAGAAAATATAACCCATTACGTTGTCTTCCTTGTCCAACATCAACTCTTTAGCATGTCATATTTTAATGAGTGCTCAAAATCATAAAATATGTCCAACATAGTATATTTATATGTGAAAACCTATCTTTCTTAATTACTTCCTATTAATTGCAACGATGACCAAAACTATGTTTGTCAACTCTCAACAACTTTTATTCATTATACTCTTTATATGTGAATTCATTACTCTTCATAAGATCAATATGATCTCTTTATTTCTTTTTGTTCTTTGTTTTTCTTTTATTCCCTCAGGATCATAGCAAGATAATCAAGCCCTTGACTCAATACTAATCTTTATTATATATAGCTCACGGACTCGATTACGTAGAGGGATCATAAAGCAAAACTCAAAACTAAATCAAACTAAAAATTTATTCCACTATATCAAGATATTACTAAAAGGATAGAACTAAGAAAAAGGGTAAAGATAGGAGTGTGATGGTGATACGATATCGGGGCACCTCCCCCAAGCTTGGCAGTTGCCAAGGGGAGTGCCCGTACCCATGTGTTTATGTCCCCTTCTTCGGAGGTGGTGATGATGGAGTTGTTGATGATGTAAGTTGTGCTTTCAGCTTCTTCATATTGTAATTGAGAAGAGCAATTTCCTCCTTTGAATCATCGACCTCCGATTCCAGCTTCAAGATCTTGTCAAATAAATCTCCTTTGCTTTACTGCCAAAAACAATAAGGAATAGATCGGTTGTTAGACATTTTAGCCCTCTTAGGGAGACTATACTTCTTGAACTTCACGTGCATATCCCCAGGTTGAGGTAGAGGGACATCCTCCTCCTCCGAGCTTGAATCATTGATCCTGATCAAATGAGCATCCTCCTCCTCATAGATCACAAGGAGATAGATCCCCATAGGTCTTTGGATCAGCAATGAGGTGTGAGGCATAGCTCTCTCCGTCGGAATCCTGAGATGACATCTTGCTACAGAAACAGCTCGAAACAAAAACAGAGGATATTTGCGTGATACAAGGGTCAAAACCTTCGGGAGATTATATAATGAATTTTTACCGACCAAAAGAAGTATCGAACAAGAAAACAGAGTTCGGAGAGCACACGAGGTGCCCACGAGGCATGGGGCGTGCCCAGGGGGTAGGGTGCGCCCTCCACCCTCGTGGATGCCTCGTGTCCTTCCCGAACTACTTCTTATTTTCCTATTTTCTTAAATATTCCAAAATGGAGAATTAGAACGGTTTTGGAGTCGGTTTACTTACCGTACCACATACCTATTCCTTTTCAGAGTCTGAAACGTTCTGGAAAGTGTCCCTTATGTATTCCTCCAGGGTTACGGTTTCAATAACATTAGTTTCAACATTATAGGATTACCTGAGATATAATGTTTGATTCTTTGACCGTTCACCACCCTTGGATTTGTGCCTTCGAAGTTGTTGATTTTTATGGCACCGGAACAATAGACCTCCTCGATAACATAAGGACCTTCCCATTTAGAGAGAAGTTTTCCTGCAAAAAATCTTAAACCAGAGTTGAATAGCAACACATAATCACCTACATTAAACTCACGCTTTTGTATCCTTTTGTCATGCCATCTTTTAACTTTTTCTTTAAACAGTTTGGCATTCTTATAGGCTTGGGTTCTCCACTCATCAAGTGAGCTAATGTCTAATAGTATCTTTTCACTGGCAAGTTTGAAATCATAATTGAGCTCTTTAATGGCCCAATATGCCTTATGTTCTAGTTCGAGAGGTAAGTGACATGCTTTTCCATAAACCATTTTATACGGAGACATACCCATAGGATTTTTATATGCAGTTCTATAAGCCCATAATGCATCATCAAGTTTCTTGGACCAATTCTTCCTAGATCTATTAATAGTCTTTTGAAAAATTAATTTGAGCTCTCTATTACTAAGTTCTACTTGGCCACTAGACTGTGGGTGGTAAGGAGATGCAATTCTATGATTAACGTCATACTTAGCAAGCATTTTACGAAAGGCACCATGAAGAAAATGTGAACCACCATCAGTCATTAAATATCTAGGGACTCCAAATCTTGGAAAAATAACTTCTTTAAGCATCTTAATAGAGGTGTTATGGTCAGCAATACTAGTTGGAATAGCTTCTACCCACTTAGTAACGTAATCAACAGCAACTAAAATATGTGTATAGCCATTAGAGGAAGGAAACCATCCCATATATCAAAGCCCCAAACATCAAATGGTTCAATAACAGGTGAATAATTCATAGGCATTTCTTGACGTCTACTAATATTACCAATTCTTTGACATTCATCACAAGACAAGACAAACTTACGGGCATCTTTGAAGAGAGTAGGCCAATAAAAACTGGATTGCAATACCTTATGTGCAGTTCTATCTCCAGCGTGGTGTCCTCCATAAGCCTCGGAGTGACACTTATGTAGGATCTGCTCCTGCTCATGCTCGGTACACAACGTCTAATAACACCATCTACTCATTCTTTATAAAGGTGTGGGTCATCCCAAAAGTAATGTCTTAAATCATAGAAAAACTTTTTCTTTTGCTGGTATGTGAAACTAGGTGGTATAAATTTAGCAACAATGTAATTGGCATAATCAGCATACCATGGAGCAATACGAGAAGCATTTATGGCAGCTAATTGTTCATCAGGAAAGCTATCATCAATAGGTAGTGGGTCCTCAAGAACATTCTCTAACCTAGACAAGTTGTCTGCAACGGGGTTCTCAGCTCCCTTTCTATCAATAAGATGCAAATCAAATTCTTGTAGCAAGAGAACCCATGTAACAAGTCTAGGTTTAGCATCTTTCTTTTCCATAAGATATTTAATAGTAGCATGATCAGTGTGAATAGTTACTTTAGAATCAACAATATAAGGTCGGAACTTATCACAAGCAAATACAACTGCTAAAAATTCTTTTTCAGTAGTAGCATAATTTCTCTGGGCACTGTCTAGAGTTTTACTAGCATATTGGATAACATTTAATTTCTTATCAACTCTTTGTACTAGAACAGCACCTACGCATAATCACTAGCATCACACATAATTTCAAAGGGTAAATTCCAATCAGGTGGCTGAACAATTGGTGCGGAAATCAAAGCTTTCTTAAGTATTTCAAATGCTTCTACACAATCATCATCAAAGATAAAAGGAACATCTTTTTGTAAGAGATTAGTCAGATGCCTAGAATTTTTTGAGAAGTCTTTAATGAACCTCTTATAAAAACTGACATGACCAAGGAAACTTCTTATACCTTTAATGTCCTTGGGACACGGCATCTTTTCAATAACATCAACTTTAGCTTTATCAACTTCAATACGTCTTTCAGAAATTTTATGCCCCAAGACAATACCTTCATTAACCATAAAATGGCACTTCTCCCAATTCAAGACAAGATTAGTTTCTTCACATATCTACAAAACTCGATCAAGGTTGCTCAAGGGACACAATGGACAGGACTTACCCACTGACTATTAGCAACGGGATAAATTATACCTGCCTCCAGAAGCTTTAGTATTTATTTTCTTACCACTTCTTTCATCTTAGGATTTAACCGTCGTTGGTGATCAACAACCGGTTTAGCATCTTTCTCCAATTTTATTTTGTGTTCGCATAGAGTGGGACTAATTCCCTTAAGATCATCAAGAGTATATCCAATAGCAGCACGGTGCTTCTTTAGAGTTTTCAATAATTTCTCTTCTTCATGCTCTGAAAGGTTGGCACTAATAATAACATGATATATCTTCTTTTCATCAAGATAAGCATATTTAAGAGTATCAGGTAATAATTTAAGCTCAAACACGGGATCACCCTTGGGTGGAGGAGGATCCCCTAGGATTTCAACAGGCAAGTTGTGTTTCAAAATAGGTCCCTGTTTAAAGAATACTTCATCTATTTCCCTTCTTTCATTCATAAACTTATCATTTTCATGGTCTAGAAAATATTGTTCTAAAGGATGATTAGGAGGCACGACAATAGAAGCAAGACCAATAATTTAATCTTTACTAGGCAATTCTTCCTCATGGGGTTGTCTACGAAACTTAGCAAAATTAAACCCGTTGTATGTGAACGTAGAGTCTATCACACCCGATCATCACGTGGTGCTTCGAAACAACGAACTTTCGCAACGGTGCACACTTGGGGAGAACACAATTTTATCTTGAAATTTTAGTGAGGGATCACCTTATAATGCTACCATCATCCTAAGCAAAAAAAGATGCATAAAAGGATTAACATCACATGCAAATCATAAGTGACATGATATGGCCATCAACTCGTGCTTTTGATCTCCATCTCCAAATCACTGGCATGATCTCCATTGTCACCGGCATGACACCATGGTTTCCATCATCATGATCTCCATCATCGTGTTGCCATCGGGGTTGTAAAGGCAACCATGCTTCTACTACTATTGCTACCGCTTAGCGATAAAGTAAAGCATTACATAGCGCTTAATGATTGACACGCATGTCATACAATAATTAAAGACAACCCTATGGCTCCTGCCGATTGCCATATGCATCGACATGCAAGTCGATATAAACTACTATAAACATGATCATCTCATACATCAAATATATTTCATCATGTCTTTGGCCATATCATATCACAACATACCCTGCAAAAACAAGTTAGACGCCTCTAACTGTTGTTACATATTTTACGTGGCTGCTATGGGTATCTAGCAAGAATGATTCTTACCTACGCAAAGCCACAACAATGATATGTAAGTTGCTATTTAACCTTCTAGAAGGACTGCCTTTGTCGAATCCGATTCAACTAAGGTGGGAGAGACAGACACCCGCCAACCATCTTTATGCAACAAAGTCACATGTTTGTTGATGGAACCGGTCTCATGCACGTGGACATGTAAAGTTGGTCCGGGCGGCTTCATCCCACAATACTGCTGAATCAAGAAAAGACCAAGGAAGGAAGCAATCTGAATATCAAAGCCCACAAAATCCTTTGTGTTCTACTCCTGATGTCATCTACGCATAGACCTAGATCATGATGCCACTGTTGGGGAACATTGCATGGGAAACAAAAAAAATCTACGCTCACCAAGATCTAATCTAGGAGATGACCATCTACGAGACGATAGATTGGATCTACATGCCCTTGTAGATCGCTAAGCGGAAGCGTTAAGAAACGTTGTTGATGTAGTCGAACGTCTTCACGATCCAATCATGATTCGTCCCGCGAACTCCCGATCCAAGTGCCGAACGGACGACACCTCCATGTTCAGCACACGTACGGCTTGATGACGCCTTCACCTCCTTGATCCAGCGACTGATGATGAAGTAGTAGCTCGAGTCCTCCGACAGCACGACGGCGTGGTGGCGGTGGTGGTGGAGAAATTTCAGCAGAGTTTCGCTAAGCACTTCAGAGAAGAAAAGGGATGACAGGTAGAGGAGGCAGCGCCGTGGCATGGATATGTGCTCAAGGGGGTGCGGCTGCCCTCTCTCTACTATCGGTGCAACAAACCCTGGGTCTGTTGCCCAGACTGTGCACAGGCACGAGAATAAGATTGAAGCACCAACCCAAGTTAGGATACAAGGAACCAAGAGATTCGAAGGACCAACATGCAGATCATAGGGACCAAGACCAAACCAGAGAAGCAGGGTATCACCAAGAGAAAGGCCTCCTTTGCCGGGCAGGCGAGCCCAGCAAGGGGCAAGGCCACCCCTAGAAGCAAGCAATCGAAGCACCTCGGTAGGGCCTGCCGGGGCTCACGGAGGCTAAACCATCTCACCAACCACTCAATCACAACCCACGTCGTCGATCAGTGCGGTGTCAAGCCGCAAAGTTACTGAATGGCAGTCATTCGCCACATGGCTTCCTCTCCTTACAGAAGAAACCCACAAATGACACCCGTCCTGCAACGAGTCAAGAGAACAGGCGCGGAGCTGGCAAGATAGCCCGACAGGCCTTGCCGGACAACCAGTGATGTGACACTAAGCGGTGCATTTAATGCGCCCTGTCAGCCTACAGAGTTAGGTATGATACCACTGTTTGCTATCATATCAGTGCATAATGACTACTTTTCCATTGTGGCGACCCCCTTGATCTATAAAAGGAGGCCCATGGCAACCGTAGAAAGGGTTAGAAGGTTGGATAACACACATCCCCATACGTGCGTAGTCGCTGCTACCCCAAGGCAACCCCTGCCGGGCAAGTGTACTACGCTCCACCACCACCTTTTCCACCATCAATCCACCGAAGCAAGAGTAGGGTTTTACGCCTCACGACGGCCCGAACCTGGGTAAAATTGTTTGTGTGATCCCTGTCGCGCTACCCCACGCTCGTCTGCTCTTTGTGCAATGCGTCGCCCCCCTGTCGAACCAGCAAGGGGCCTCCTGGTCCCATAGGTGGTCGTGGTTTCCCGCGACATCTACCTCTATATATATAGGGGGAAGGGAGGAGGAGGAGGAGGGGCCCTAGATCCAATCTAGGAGTGGCTGCCAAGGCAGATGGGACCTCCCCAAGCGACAGCGACAGTTTGTGCTGCTGACCGTATGGAGGGGGCCGTCCCCACGGTGCAGTCCCCATCACGGCAGCCAGCATGAGCGCAACAGAATCAAGATCACGACGACGTCTCGATGGCCTCTTCTGACCCTCGAGTAAGTCCAGGCCAACGTCAAGCCCCGGAGGATGGGCGGAGAGGAGACGCGCGCGTCGTCATCGAGCAGCGCCGTGATGACCTCCTCCGGACCGACGGGTGCGACGGCCTCAACGTCGACGAGCCTGTGCTCGGTGTTGGCGGGTGCCTACCCTTCGAGGTTGCCTGCCCTGCCTTTACACGAGAGCCGCGGCAAGTCCGTTGGCCATCCGTTTTCACGTTCAAGCCAGAGATACCCGAGAAATACGACGGGAGACTGAACCCGGCAGAGTTCCTGAGCATCTACACCATCGTTGTTCAGGCTGCCGGGGGAAGAGATGAGAAGGTGTTCGCTAACTACTTCCCTTTGGCCGACAAATCCAATGTGAGGTCTTGGCTGATGCACCTACCGGAGAACTCCATTTCGTCATGGGCTGACCCGTGCCATGAGTTCATTGGCGCCTTCACTGGCGGTCATCAGGAACCCGGCAGCCCCAGCGATTTGTAGCTTCCACAACAGAAGGAAGGAGAAACCCTCCGTAAGTATTTACAGAGATTCAACAAAGTTCATAGAAATATCCCAAATATCCATCTGGCAACTGTGATAGTTGCCTTCCAGTCCAATGTGTGCAATCGTTGTATCCGTTCCAAGATGAACGTGCGGCTACCCAAGACTGTGAATGAGCTTTACACATTAGTGGATAAGTGTGCTCGGATGGAGGAGGGAAGGAGGTTGCCCGGAGAGGAAGATTGCACCAACATTGATTCCGAGGATGAGGGTGAATCAACTAGTCAGAAGAAGAGCAAGAAGCGCAGTAAGAAGCGAAGAGATAAGGCAGTGATGACTTTTGAAGGATCTGGTACGCCTAGTACCGGTAAGAAGGCCAAGGCTGAGGCCCCCGGCAAGGAAGCTGCCGTGTGCACAGACTGCCGGGAGGCCGCTGCTGCCGAGAAAGCGAGAAAGGTGATGGGCCGTACTGCAAGATTCATCGGACCAAGGGCCACGACCTTCAAGAGTGTTACCAAGTTGAGAAGCTTGTCAAGAAACAGAGACCACAATATGAGAAGCGTGACAAGGAAAAAGGTCAGAATGTTGCTGGCGGTAAGGACCGGGGTGGTGAAGTAAACCGCCCCGGCAAACCCTTTCGGAATCAAGGAAAGCCATCCAGAGGTCGAGAGAAGGAAACCTGTGATGATGAGAGTGATGGAGGGGATGAAGAGGAAATCGGCGAGCAAGAGTTTCAGAAGGCCACAAACACCCTGTGCATTGACGGAGGTGCATCTTTGCACACTTCTCAAAGCCAGCTCAAACAGTGGGCACGAGAGGTCAATGCCATGGAACCAGCGCCAGAGTCCCGGAAGCCGCTCAAATGGTCCCGTACGCGCATCATTTTTGACAAGGAGGACTGCTACGTCTCGAGCTTGCGTTGGTTTTCCCCGAAGAGGAGGGGATGATGCAGCACAGTAGCATAAGTATTTCCCTCCGTTTTTGAGAACCAAGGTATCAATCCAGTAGGAGGCCACGCGCAAGTCCCTCGTACCTGCACAAAACGATAGCTACTCGCAATCAACGCGATTAGGGGTTGTCAATCCCTTCAAGGTCACTTACGAGAGTGAGATCTGATAGAGATAATATTTTTGGTATTTTTGGTATAAAGATGCAAAGTAAAAGTAAAAGCAAAGCAAGTAAATAAAGTGATGGAGATTGATATGATGAGAATAGACCCGGGGGCCATAGGTTTCACTAGTGGCTTCTCTCAAGAGCATAAGTATTCTACAGTGGGTGAACAAATTACTGTTGAGCAATTGATAGAATTGAGCATAGTTATGAGGTTATCCAGGCAATGATCATGTATATAGGCATCACGTCCGAGACAAGTAGACTGAAACGATTTTGCATCTACTACTATTACTCCACTCATCGACCGCTATCCAGCATGCATCTAGAGTATTAAGTTAAAAACAGAGTAATGCCTTAAGCAAGATGACATGATGTAGAGGAATAAATTCATGCAATATGATAAATATCCCATCTTGTTATCCTCGATGGCAACAATACAATACGTGCCTTGCAACCCTTTCATCCTTTGGTAAGGTCACTGCAAGATTGAACCCAAAGCTAAGCACTTCTCCCATTGCAAGAACTACCAATCTAGTTGGCCAAACCAAACGGATAATTCAAAGAGACTTGCAAAGATAACTCAATCATACATAAAAGAATTCAGAGAAGAATCAAATATTTTCCATAGATAAGCTGGATCATAAACCAACAATTCATCGGTCTCAACAAACACACCGCAAAAAGAAGATTACATCGAATAGATCTCCACGAGAGAGGGGGAGAACATTGTATTGAGATCCAAAAAGAGAGAATAAGCCATCTAGCTACTAACTATGGACCCGAAGGTCTGAAGTAAACTACTCACACTTCATCGGAGGGGCTATGGTGATGATGTAGAAGCCCTCCGTGGTGGATGCCCTCCGCGTGAGCTCCTAACAGGCCCCAAGATGGGATCTAGTGGATATAGGAAGTTGCGGCGGTGGAATTAGGTTTTTGGCTCCGTCACCGATCTGTTGGGGGTACGTAGGTATATATAGGAGGAAGGAGTACGTCGGTGGAGCGTCAGGGGGCCCACGAGGCGGGGGGCGTGCCTGGGGAGGGCGCGCCCACCTCGTGACCGCCTCTGCACTCCTTGGAGTAGGGTCCAAGTCTCCTGGATCACGCTCGTGAGAAGATCACGTTCCGAAAGTTTCATTCCGTTTGGACTCCGTTTGATATTCCGCTTCTTGAAACACCGAAATAGGCAAAAAAAGCAATTCAGGTTGGGCCTCCGGTTAATAGGTTAGTCCCAAAAGTAATATAAAAGTGGAAAATAAAGCCCATTATAGTCCAAAACAATAGATAAAGTAGCATGGAGCAATCAAAATTATAGATACGTTGGAGACGATCGCATCCCCAAGCTTAATTCCTCGCTCGTCCTCGAGTAGGTAAATGATAAAAAGAGAATTTTCGATGCAGAGTGATACTTTGGCATAATTTCAATGTAAATCTTCTTAATTGTGATATGAATATTCAGATCCGAAAGATTCAAGAAAAAAGTTCATATTGACATAAAAATAATAATACTTCAAGCATACTAATCAAAATAATTATGTCATATCAAAATAACATGGCCAAAGAAAGTTCATCCCTACAAAATCATATAGTTAGGCTATGCTTCATTTTCGTCACACAAAGATGTTCCCAACTTCTATACCCCCGATGACAAGCCAAGCAATTGTTTCATACTTAAATAATCTCAAAAAAATTCAACCTTCACGCAATACATGAGCGTGAGCCATGGATATAGCACTATGGGTGGAATAGAATATGATGATGGGGATTGTGTGGAGAAGACAAAAACGGAGAAAGTCTCACATTGACGAGGATAATCAACGGGCTATGGAGATGCCCATCAATTGATGTCAACATGAGGAGTAGGGATTGCCATGCAACGGATGCACTAGATCTATGAATGCTCAACAAAAGAAAACTAGTGGGTGTGCATCCAACTTGCTTGCTCATGAAGACCTAGGGCATTTGAGGAAGCCCATCGTAGGAATATACATGCCAAGTTCTATAATGAAAAATTCCCACTAGTATGAACAAGACAACTTATGAGACTCACTATATGAAAAACATGGTGCTACTTTGAAGCAAAATATATGAGACTCACTACATGAAGAACATGGTGCTACTTTGAAGCACAAAATATGAGACTCATTACATGAAGAACATGGTGCTACTTTGAAGCACAAGTGTGGAAAAAGAGATTGTAGCATTGCCCTTTTCTTTTCTTTCCTTTTTTTCTTTTTTTGGGCCTTTCTTTTTTTTTGGCCTTTCTAATTTTTTTATTTGGGCAATGCTCTAATAATGATGATCATCACACTTCTATTGATTACAACATAAGGATTACAACTCGAAACTAGAACAAGGTATGACTCTATATGAATGCCTCCGGCGGTGTACCGGGATGGTGCAATGAATCAAGAGTGACATGTATGAAAATAATGCATGGTGGCTTTGCCACAAATACAATGCCAACTACATGATCATGCAATGGCAATATGACAAAAGTAAAGTATGTCACGATGATGATGGTGGAAGTTGCATGGCAATATATTTCGGAATGGCTATGGAAATGCCATAATAGGTAGGTATGGTGGCTGTTTTGAGGAAGATATAGGGAGGTTTATGTGTGATAGAGCGATCGTATCACGGGTTTGGATGCACCGCTAAGTTTGCGCCAACTCTCAATGTGATAAAGGGCAATGCACGGCATCAAGAGGCTAGCAATGGCGTAAAGGTAAGAGTGCGATAATCCATGGACTCAACATTAGTCAAAAGAACTCATATACTTATTGCAAAAATTTAGGAGTCATCAAAAATCAAGTACTATGCGCATGCTCCTAGGGGGATAGATTGGTAGGAAAATACCATCGCTCGTCCCCAACCGCCACTCATAAGGATGCACAAGCCAGGTACACTTCATGCTTCAAATTTGTTACACAACTTTAACCATACGTGCATGCTACGGGATTTACTAACTTCAACACAAGCATTTCTCAAATTCACAACTACTCAACTAGCATGACTTTGATATTATTACCTCCATATCTCAAAATAATTATCAAGCATCAAACTTATCTTAGTATTCAACGCACTCAAAAGAAAGTTTCACATATCTTGAACACCAAGTATATTAACATTAAGCAAATTACCATGCTATTAACGACTCTCAAAATAATCTAAGTGAATCATGAGAGATCAAGTTTCTTTAAAACAAATCCACCACCGTGCTCTAAAATATCTAAGTGAAGCACTAGAGCAAAAATTATCAAGCTCAAAAGATATAAGTGAAGCACTATGAGCAAAAACTATCAAGCTCAAAAGATATAAGTGAAGCACATAGAGTATTCTATCAAATTGTAATTCATATATGACTCTCTCAAAAGGTGTGTAAAGCAAGGATGATTGTGTAACAAGCAAAGACTCAAATAATACAAGACGCTCCAAGCAAAACACATATCATGTTGGTGAATAAAAATATAGCTCCAAGTAAATTACCGATGGAAGTGGATGAAAGAGGGGATGCCTTCCGGGGCATCCCCAAGCTTTGACTTTTTGGTGTCCTTGGATTATCTTGGGGGTGCCATGGGCATCCCCAAGCTTAGGATCTTGCCACTCCTTGTTCCATAATCCATCAAAAGAATTCACCCCAAAACATGAAAACTTCACAACACAAAACTCAATAGAAATCTCGTGAGCTCCGTTAGAGAAAGAAAACAAAAGACTACTTTAAGGTACTGTAGTGAACTCATTCTTTATTTGTATTGGTGTTAAACCTACTGTATTCCAACTTCTCTATGGTTCATAAATTATTTTACTAGCCATAGATTCATCAAAATAAGCAAACAACACACGCAAAACAGAATCTGTCAAAAACATAACAGTCTGTAGTAATCTGTAACTAACGCAAACTTCTGGAACCCAAAAAATTCTACCAAAATTAGACGACCTGGAAAATTTGTTTATTGATCAGAATCAATTGGAATCAGTATTTTATCACGTTCTGGTGATTTTTAACAATTCGGGCACTGAGCACAAAGATTCTGGAAATTATAGCAAGATCAAATAACTATCATCCAAGAAGATCCAATAGGTTCAACTTGGCACAAACACTAATTAAAAGATAAAACCACATATAAACAGAGGCTAGATGGATTATTTATTACTAAGCAGCAAGGAAAAAATTGGGTTTTCTCCCAACAAGCGCTTTTCTTTAAAGCCTTTTTAGCTAGGCATTGAGATTTCAATGATGCTCACAAGAAAGACAAGAATTGAAGCACAAAGAGAGCATCATAAAACATGTGACAACCACATCCAAGTCTAACATACTTCCTATGCATAGGCATCTTATAGGCAAACAAATCAAGGCAAGCAAAAACTAGCATATGCAAGGAAGCGGAAAGAGACAATAGCAATCTCAACATAGCGAGAGGTACTTTAATAGCATGAAAGTTTCTACAACCATATTTCCCTCTCTCATAATAATTACATGTAGGATCATAAGCAAATTAAACAAAATAGCTACCACATAACATATTCTTAACATGATCCACATGTATGCAAAGTTGACACTCTTCCAAAATAGTGGGATTATCATTAACTAAAGTCATGATTTCTTCAAGCCCACTTTTATCAAAAATTTCATAAGATTGAATATTCTCCAAATATGTGGGATCTAAAGTTGACACTCTTCCAAACCCACTTTCAATATTATTGCAAGAATATTATCAATCTCATATTTATCATGGGGCTTAAATAAAATTTCAAGATCATAAGAAGAATCACCCCAATCGTGATCATTGCAACAAGTAGTAGACATAGCAAAACTAGCATCCCCAAGCTTAGGGTTTTGCATCTTATTAGCACAATTGACATCAAAAGAATTTATAATAAAAGCATTGCAATCATTCTTTTTATTCAAAGATCTATCGCGAGTCACTTCACGGATTTCAGGCAAAACCTTATAAAGATAATCTAGTGCATCCAAATCACTAGGAATTGGTTCATCATAATTGGATCTCTTAAAAGATTGGCAAGCGGATCAGATCCATAGATATTGGCTTTTTGTTTAGGAATAAATAAGCATCTAATCCAACCAAACGAGAAACGAAAGGGCAAGCAAAAGAGACGAGGAGATTGGGAAAGAGAGGGCGAATAAAACGGCAAGGGTAAAGTGGGGGAGAGGAAAACGAGAGGCAAATGGCAAATAATGTAATGCGAGAGATAGGGTTTGTGATGGGTACTTGGTATGTTGACTTTTGTGTAGACCTCCCCGGCAACGGCGCCAGAAATCCTTCTTGCTACGCCTCGAGCTTATGCTGGTTTTCCCGAAGAGGAGGGGATGATGCAGCACAAGAGCGTAAGTATTTCCCTCAGTTTTTGAGAACCAAGGTATCAATCCAAGAGGAGGCCACGCAAAGTCCCTCGTACCTGCACAAAACGATAGCTACTCGCAACCAACGCGATTAGGGGTTGTCAATCCTTCACGGTCACTTACGAGAGTGAGATCTGATAGAGATAATATTTTTGGTATTTTGGTATAAAGATGCAAAGTAAAGGTAAAAGCAAAGCAAGTAAATAAAGTGATGGAGATTGATATGATGAGAATAGACCCGGGGCCATAGGTTTCACTAGTGGCTTCTCTCAAGAGCATAAGTATTCTACGATGGGTGAACAAATTACTGTTGAGCAATTGATGAATTGAGCATAGTTATGAGGTTATCCAGCAATGATCATGTATATAGGCATCACGTCCGAGACAAGTAGACCAAACGATTCTGCATCTACTACTATTACTCCACTCATCGACCGCTATCCAAAGATGCATATAGAGTATTAAGTTAAAAAGAGTAACGCCTTAAGCAAGATGACATGATGTAGAGGAATAAATTCATGCAATATGATAAATACCCCATCTTGTTATCCTCGATGGCAACAATACAATATGTGCCTTGCAACCCTTTCTCACATCGGGTAAGGTCACCGCAAGATTGAACCCAAAGCTAAGCACTTCTCCCATTGCAAGAACTACCAATCTAGTTGGCCAAACCAAACGGATAATTCAAGAGACTTGCAAAGATAACTCAATCATACATAAAAGAATTCAGAGAAGAATCAAATATTTTCCATAGATAAGCTGGATCATAAACCCACAATTCATCGGTCTCAACAAACACACCGCAAAAAGAAGATTACATCGAATAGATCTCCACGAGAGAGGGGAGAACATTGTATTGAGATCAAAAAGAGAGAAGAAGCCATCTAGCTACTAACTATGGACCCAAGGTCTGAAGTAAACTACTCACACTTCATCGGAGGGGCTATGGTGATGATGTAGAAGCCTCCATGGTGGATGCCCCCCGTGAGCTCCTAACAGGCCCCAAGATGGGATCTAGTGGATACAGGAAGTTGCGGCGGTGGAATTAGGTTTTGGCCCGTCCCCTGATTTGTTGGGGTACGAGGTATATATAGGAGGAAGGAGTATGTCGGTGGAGCATCGGGGCCCACGAGGCGGGGGGCGCGCCTGGGGAGGGCGTGCCCCCACCTCGTGACCGCCTCGCACTCCTTGGAGTAGGGTCCAAGTCTCCGGATCACGCTCGTGAGAAGATCACGCCTTCGAAGGTTTCATTCCATTTGGACTCTGTTTTATATTCCGCTTTCTTCAAACACTCAAATAGGCAAAAAACAGCAATTATGGGCTGGGCCTCCGGTTAATAGGTTAGTCCCAAAAGTAATATAAAAGTGGAAAATAAAGCCCATTATAGTCCAAAACAATAGGTAAAGTAGCATGGAGCAATCAAAAATTATAGATACGTTGGAGACGTATCAAGGACCATCCTAGCCGTACCACTGCGGTAGGATGTTTGCCGTTGTTGGTCTCCCCAACAATTCACAACCTCAAGGTCACAAAGATGTTGGTGGAGGGCGGGGCCGGGTTGAATCTAATTTTCCCGGCAGTCATCTGCAAGCTTCAGATAAGAGAAGATGAGCTAGAGGTTACCGGCACGTTTCAAGGAGTTAATCCCGGCAGGAGCCATCCCAAGGGAAAGATCACGTTGCCGGTAATGTTTGGGGGAGAACTGAATTACCGGACTGAGAGGATTGTGTTTGATGTGGTTGATCTCCCCCTGCCGTACAATGAGATTCTTGGACTCCCGGCCTTGGCTAAGTTCATGGATGCATCCCACTACGCCTACAACACCCTGAAGATGCCTGGGCCACTGGGAGTCATCACCATCCCATCAGATGAGAAGGATGCAATTATTTGTGTGGACAAGATGTACCGGGATGCGTCGTGGCAGAGGCAGCGGCAACTCCCACCAAGGAAAGCAAAGGAAAGAAGAGAGGTTGTAAGGCCTCCGGCAAAGAGTCCGGGAAGCATGCCCCACCGAGTGCACGACACCCGTTGACGACGTGCCAGAGTGTTCTAACAGCAAGAGTTCCAAGGTTGCCGCACCCCAAGTGAAGAAGGTCCCGGCAGGGCTGGCTGGCGTTGATGGTACTTTCAGTATCAGCGCCACCCTCGATGACAAATAGGAAAGCGTGCTTGTTTCCTTCCTGCAGGCGAATATCGATGTGTTTGCCTGGCAACCATCTGTTATCCCCAGTGTTCCCAGGGAGGTAATCGATCACCACATTGCTGTCTGCCCACATGCCCGACCTGTCAAGCAGAAAGTCCAGAAGTAGGCCTTGGAGAGACAGCAGTTCATTGCAGAAGAGATCAAGAAGCTTGAGGCAGCTGGTTTGGTCAGAGGAGTATTGCACCTCACGTGGTTGGCAAATCCAGTGGTAGTCCGGAAGGCTAACGGGAAATGGAGGCTATGCATAGATTTCACAGATCTCAACAAGGCTTGCCCGAAAGACCCATTTCCCTTGCCGCGCATCACCAGATTGTGGACTCCCCTTCGGGTTGTGATTTTCTCTCCTTTGTAGACGCATACTCTGGGTATCACCAAATTTTCATGTCCAAGGAAGATGAAGAGAAGACGTCGTTCATCACTCCATGTGGTACGTACTGCTTTATCGACATGCCATTCGGATTAAAGAGTGTCGGGTCCACTTTTGCAAGGGCAATCCAGATTGGTTTTGAGCCACAACTACACAGAAACATAGAGGCCTATATGGATGATATTGTGGTCAAGACCAAGGATAAGGCCACCCTTATTCAAGATTTGGAGGAGACGTTTTATAATCTGCGCAAGATCAATCTGAAGCTTAACCCGGAGAAGTGTGTATTTGGTGTTGCCTCCGGCAAGCTGCTTGGGTTCTTTGTATCCCATCGTGGGATCGAAGCCAACCCCGACAAGTTCAAGGCCATTGAGCAGATCCAAGCGCCAAGAACGGTTAAGGATGTGAGGCACTTGACAGGATGTGTTGCCGCACTAAGCAGGTTTATCTCCAAGTCTGCCGAGCGCGCCCTGCCGTTCTTCACGATCTTGAAGAAGGCCGGCCCTATGAAGTGGATCCCCCAGAAGCAGATGCAGCTTTGCAAGAGTTGAAGGCCTACTTGTCCTCTGTGCTTACCTTGGTTGCCCCCAAACCCCAGGAGCCATTGTTGCCGTATTTGGCGGCAACCAACCAGGTGGTCAGTGCTGCCTTGGTAGCGCAGCGGGAAGTAGATGAGGCAGAAAGTGAGCAGAGACCAGCGGAGTCAGAGAAGGATCGGGACAGCAGTTAGCACAACAACGTTAGCAACCCCAAGGATACGACAAGGAAGAAAGTGGTGCAGCGCCCAGTGTACTTCGTCAGCTCCCTGTTGCAGGGGGCTAGATCGAGATACTCTGGTGTGCAGAAGTTGATCTTTGGCCTCATTATGGCCTCAAGGAAACTTCGCCACTACTTCCAAGCCCATGAGATCACGGTTGTTACTCGTTTCCCATTGCAAAGGATACTCCAAAACCCTGAGGCTACCGGCAGAATAGTGGAGTGGGCTTTGGAGTTATCTAGCTTTGGTTTGAAGTTTGAGAGCACAACAACTATCCAGAGCAGGGCATTGGCAGAGTTTATTGCAGAATGGACGCCAACCCCTGATGAGGAAGTGACAGAGACAGCTATCCCCGGCAAGGAATCACCCCAAGAATGGATTATGTATTTTGATGGTGCCTTTTCCCTGCAAGGTGCAGGAGCTGGCGTGCTTCTTGTTGCCCCCTCCGGGGAGCACTTGAAGTACGTCGTCCAAATGCATTTTGCCCGGGAAGAAGCTACCAACAATACAGCTGAGTATGAAGGACTCCTTGTTGGGCTCAGTATTGCAGCTGAATTGGGAATCAAGAAACTAATCATTCGAGGAGATTCACAGCTTGTAGTGAGACAAGTCAAGAAGGATTACCAAAGTCCATTGATCGATCGAGGAAGTGAGGAGATTGGAGGAGCACTTTGACGGGTTGCAAACAGAGCACATACCCCGTGCGGAAAACAGCATAGCTGATCATCTGTTGAAGTGTGCTGCGTAGAAGCTTCCTGTGGAACCTGGGACTTTTGTTCTCCAGCTCACTCAGCCCTCCGTATCCACAGAAACAATGGCCTAGAAGAGGGGAAAGTTGGACTATGGTAAGTGAGGGAGTCCCGGACTAGGGGGTGTCCGGATAGCCGGACTATCGTCACGGCCGGACTCCAAGACTATGAAGATACAAGGTTGAAGACTTCGTCCCGTGTCCGGATGGGACTTTCCTTGGCGTGGAAGGCAAGCTTGGCGATACGGATATGTAGATCTCCTACCATTGTAACCGACTCTGTGTAACCCTAACCTATCCTGTGTCTATATAAACCGCAGGGTTTTAGTCCATAGGACGAACAACAATCATACCATAGGCTAGCTTCTAGGGTTTAGCCTCCTTGATCTCGTGGTAGATCTACTCTTGTACTATCCATATCATCAATATTAATCAAGCAGGAGTAGGGTATTACCTCCATCGAGAGGGCCCAACCTGGGTAAAACATCGTGTCCCTTGTCTCCTGTTACCATCCGCCTAGACGCATACGGTTCGGGACCCCTACCGAGATCCGCCGGTTTTGACACCGACATTGGTGCTTTCATTGAGAGTTCCTATGTGTCGTCACCGATAGGCCCGATGGCTCCTTCAATCATCAACAACGACGCGGTCCAGGGTGAGACTTTTCTCCCCGGACAGATCTTCGTATTCGGCGGCTTTGCATCATACAATTAAGCTTGGCCATCCGGAGCAGATGGAAAGCTATGCCCCGCCATCAGGTCAGATTTGAAGTTTGAACTATACGGCCGATATCCGCGGAGACTTGATCTTCGACGGATTCGAGCCGCAGCCAAGCGTGCCGCACCGTCTTGATGGGCATGATCTAGCTCGCAGCCAACAAAGGCCTCGAGGCTGCACCAAAGATCCGCCCGACCCTTAACCGGAGCCGGATTCCCCGATCGAGGACGAGTGGTTGGACACCGCCTCGGGGGCTACAATCTCTATGGCAATTGAGCCGAACTCCATCCTTGTCCTTTGCGAAGACCTCGACCTGTGGTGCCGACTCCTCTCTCGACTCCGAACCCTCCGCCGCCAATCGAATCCGATTGGGCGCCTGCATGGAGTTCACTGCCACGGACATCTTTCAGCACTCGCCCTTTGGCGACATTCTGAATTCGCTAAAGTCTCTCTCTTTATCCGGAGAGCCCTGACCGGACCGCGGACAGGAAGGTTGGGATACGGACGACGAAATTCACCTAACTAGAGTCCTGATGGACGGCGGCGGCAGCCTGAACCTGCTTTATCAGGATACAATGCACAAAATGGGCATAGACCCCTCAAGGATTAAACCTACAAAGACGACCTTTAAAGGCGTCATACCGGGTGTAGAGGCCAGTTCTACGGGCTCGGTTACACTCGAAGTGGTCTTCGGATCCCCGGATAACTTCCGGCGAAGAGTTAATCTTCGACATCGCCCCATTCCGCAATGCGGTTATCATGCATCGCTCGGACGAACCGCATTTGTAAAGTTCAATGCGGTGCCGCACCACGCATACCTCAAGCTCAAGATGCCAGGCCCTCGAGGAGTAATCACGGTCAATGGAAACACCGAACGCCTCTCCGAACGGAGGAGCACACGGCGGCCCTCGGCGGAGGTACAAAGCAGCCTCTCACAGCAACTCTCGAGTCCGCCATTAAGCGTCCGGACACCGCCAAGCGCCCGAGTAACCTACAACAAGACCGCTGGCACGATTCAAGCATCGCCAGAGTAATCCGCCCCAACCCCAGCCCTCGCGAAATTGCGGTTAGTGTTACGCGCATATAATTACGCCCGAGATACCATGGGTATATGGGGAGGGCAAGACCACGGCACGCCAAGAATGCGGCTCGACCGCACTGTGGTCTCCGATTGTGTCATTCTTTTCCTTTTTCCTTTTTTTCCTTTTCCTTACTTTCAGGACTCCGCCTTTCGAAGCCCCGTCCGCATTAGAATCGCTAAACTCACGATGCAACAGCCGTGGAAGCAGTAAGCCACGTCAAGTGTTCAGTGATCTCTATTACGAGCATTATACCTGTTTTACATACCATCCCGCAGCTTACCCCTGGAGGGGGACATGTTAGATAGTCCCATCCCTTGCTTATCGCACTATTTGTATCATTCTGCTTTCATTGCAGTACTTTTTGAATAAACAATACATAGCTTTTGCTTATTATTGCTCTACTTCCTTTATCTATACATATGTTCATTTCATGACATGTTGCAACCGTACACTTTGGTACGGCCAATACACCAGGGGCTTAAGTATCCCAAAATTATGGTGTGATAAGTCCAACACTTTCACAAGTGCGGCACCTAACTTATAGCATTATATGAATCGGCTCAATCATGTCTTGGGTCAATAGTTGGTTTGCCTGCCCCGTGTTTTGGTACCTTACGCTTCGCTATATCGCTAAGGTAGCATCGGAGAACCATCATGCGATTGTGCCCAGCTTGAGCTGGGTCGAGCACCTCGATGGAGAAAGCTAAACTGACCGTCATGATAGGGCGAGAGCCGGTCGCTGTTCGAGAGGTTTTTTCGGTCCCTAAAGACTTATGCCGCTTAGAGCGAGGAACCGAATTGTCCGCCAAGGCGTGATAGCGCCTCAACTCGGTCTTCCGAATACTAGGGGCTTCACCAAATTTAAAATTATAGAATTCTATGGCTAAGGAGAGTGTTCAAGCATTATAAGTCCGGTTGCCTTGTTCGCTGTGTTGAGAGCCTCCTAGATGGACCCAAGAATGGGAACAAGAGTGCTCAAGTTTATCCTGAACACCCCAAAGACTGTGGCATGGGGGCTGAAGCCAACGACTTGCCATCTCTCAAATTTGATAAACGACCGCACAAAAGGTAATATTTTAAATTAACAAGCGTTGCTTAGCGCATATGAACAAGTTTTCAGCGTACAGGATAACAAATGCGAGCCTATTCAAAAGTTACATCTTTGGAGCACTCATCCGCTATTCGGCGGGCACCCTTCAGAGGCCCTCATAGTACATTTCGGGCGCGATGCTCATGGCCCTTCGTGGCCCGTCCGTCACAAGCTTCTCCGATCTAGCTTGCCCCAAAGCACTTTAGCACGGGCAAGGGCCCGACGGACACCTTCAATGCAGACGGAGCGCTTGATGACTTCAATCTGTGGACAGGCATCCACCACCCGCTGCACCAAGTCAAGTAACTCCCGGCATGGCCTCCAATGGCCACAGCCGCTTATAAGGCCCTTCATGGCCTGTTCGGCAACCTTGTGGAGCTCGACCAGCTGCTTCAGCTGGTCGCTCAGGGCACTGGATGTTCGCCTCAAAGATACCGAGACCAGAACACCTTTTCCGTCGAGCTCCCTCCTTGGCGCAGAGAATGCGGCAAGATCGTATACACCATGGGCAACTGTGAATGCTCCTAGAGAGCTCAATCCGTTAATTAATAGGTAATTTACTTTCAGATGCTTGCTTTGCATAAAAATGCCTTACCCGCCGCTATCTTCTTTAACGACTCAATTTCTTGAGGGCTTTTGGGCCTCGGCCTTAGCAGCTTTGCACTCTCACGAGCCGAGGCAAGCTCGGACTCGAGTCTTCGAGTCACGCCCAAACTCTCGTGTTTTTTCATGAGAGCTTGAGCTCTTGCCGCACCTTGGCCAGCTGTGCCTCCCCTCCTCGCTGCGGTACACTCCTGGCCGCTTTGAGCCGACCACGGACACCGCCTCCTTGAGTGGTCGCCACCTCGCTCGTGGCCCCCGCAGTATCCATGTTATTCCTGTTATTTTTGCAACCAAACCTTTTTATAAGGTATTTATTTAATAAGGTACTACTTACCTTCCTTGTCCTCGATCTGCTTCTTGGCTTGGCCGAGCTCGTTCTCGGACCGCCGAGGTTCTGCTTCAATGCATTGACCTCCATGATCGGGCAGTGAGGTCAGCAAGCAGCAGCCTGCATTCCCATATTGACATACTTATGTTAGACTCCTACGTATATCTTTTTAGATCCTTAGTCCGGCTTTTCTTTCCGAACGCCGAACTAAGCATCAGGTGCTACTGTCTATGCGGTAATACTTTTACATATTCTAAACTTACCTCAAAGCCTGTTAGAAGGCTGGTACGAGGCTTTGGTCACCCGCTCTGGCGGATCGAACTGTCGGATCACCACACTCATAACAGGTGGTGCTCCTCCTCGATGGAAGCGCTGTTAAGCGCCTCCAGTAAGCTATCCGGTGCCTCCAGTTGGACGGAGGACACCGGCGTCTTACCCTTCTTCTGAAGGGTCCGCTTGCCGGACACCGGAATCACTGAAGGTTCCGGCATGGAGTCCGGACAAGGGTCGGGCTTAGAGCCCCTGGGGGTCTTGCCCCCCGCGCGCCTGGAGTCCGAGAGGTTGCCTTGTGGCACCTCCTGCGCTACCTCCTCTTGACCAAGCCCCCCTTGGGGCCCCGCCGCAGCGTCGTCCACAGCGTGAGGCGAGGAGGCAGTTGGAAGCGAAGTACTCTCCATTTCCGACGAGCCCAGGGACCCGCTCGATGAATCGGCGAACTCGCCCTTGGGCGGGCTGCACGGTTGTTCGATATTAGAGAACACTCTGCAATAATAAAAAGCCATGGGTATCCGACACTTACGATCTTGCCAGGGGCTTGGCCCTTGTAGGCCAATCCTCCTCGTCGTCGTCGACGTTGGTGGAGAAGTCCGAAGGAAGGGTTCTTCCTTCTTGACCCTCCGGCCTCCCCAGCTTAGGGCGGCTTTCCTTTCCTCTCCTCCCCACCGGGGAGAAGCTTCTTCCTCCTCCTCGCGTCTTGGTGGAGAAGATTCGCTTCAGAATCGACAAGAACTGGCGTCCGAGCTCCTTCGAGTTCCGTGGCCTCCTTCTTAGCCTTCTTCTCCGGCACCACATGGGGTACCGGAGCCAACAGCCTCGCTAATCGGGCGTCTCTGGGTCTTCGGCAAAGGAGCCGACAGTTAATCTGTCCGGACGTCTTCAACCAGTCTTGTCAAAGATTAGGGAGTTTTAGATCCCACATAGAGTCAATCTATGAAAAAGAGTCCCATAAAGGGTAAATAACATACCGCCAGCTTGACGCCATGAAATGTATCCGCGATCTTTGTTGGTGGATGCGGGGCTTCGGCGCCTATGAACAGCACCTTCCGGGCAACTTCGACGAGTGTCAAGAGCTGGCTCAAGGTTGATCTGTGTGCCGGATCGAACTCCCACAAATTGAAGGCCCGTTGTTGGCATGGGAGAATCCGCGGATGAGCATCACACGGATTACGCCGACAAGCCTGAGATTCTTGTCCACCAGGTTTCGGACGCATGTTTGGAGTCCGGATAGCTCGTCCGAATTCCCCCACTTCAGGCCCGTCTCTTTCCATGACGAGAGCCGTGTGGGGAAGCCAGATCTGAATTCGGGGGCCGCCACCCATTCAGGGTCGTGTGGCTCGGTGATGTAGAACCACTCCGATTGCCACCCCTTTATTGTCTCCACAAAGGAGCCCTCGAGCCATAGGACTTTGGCCATCTTGCCAACCATGGCGCCTCCGCACTCCGCTTGACGGCCGCCCACAACCTTCGGCCTGACATTAAAGGTCTTCAGCCATAGGCCGAAGTGGGGCTGGATGCAGAGGAAGGCCTCGCACACGATGATAAACGCCAAGATGTTGAGGACGAAATTCGGGGCCAAGTCGTGGAAGTCCAGGCCGTAGTAGAACATGAGCCCCCGGACAAATGGGTGAAGTGGAAAACCTAGTCCGCGGAGGAAGTGGGGGAGAAACACCACCCTCTCATGGGGCCTGGGGGTTGGAATGACCTGCCCTGCGTCGGGCAGCTTTGTCTGTGCGCGATATCGCCGGACAAGTATCCGGCCTCCCGCAGTCTTGTGATGTGCACCTCCGTGACGGAGGAGGCCGTCCATCTGCCTCCCACTCCTGACATGGTTGGAGAAGGTTGAGGAGGAATGTGCGGACTTGGGTTGTCGGGGGTTGGGTGCGACATATGCCAAAGGATGGCTTATCATGGAGGGGGCGAGTAGAACGTCGCCGGTGCCTGGAAACGGGATGAGGCGAAGGCATGCACGCCGGCGAATCTTACCCGACTTGTGGCTCTTCGGGAGATAACACCCCATCGCTGCTCTGCGGGTCTCCGCATGATCACTATGGCAAAGTGATTACAAGGTTGCTCCTTGAGCTGTCCGGGGTGAGGAAGGAGAAGGGCACGACTAGCTCTTCTCTTCCCTCTATGTGTGTGTCAAACTACTAGGGTCCAACCCCTTGCATGGGTGCCCCGGGGGGTTTATATATGCCTACCCCCCGGGGGTACAATGGTAATCCGTCTGGGTGCAGGTCCCGGCCGCGGCCTCTTTAGTCGCCGCCTTCTCCGCTGACTTGGGGCCGCCGACTAGCGGGCCCCGCCCGGCAAGTCCAGCATGGGGCCGACAGACCTTGTCCGCCGTGGCGGTCTTGCCGGCCGGGTTACTGTAGCCAGGCGCTTCTAATGACGCGAAGCTTGGTCATGGGGTCATGGCAGCAGTGCCGCCCGCTGAGGCGATCACCGCTGCTACTCCCTCGCCTTGTTCAGTTAATGGCGCCACGGAGCCCGTGGGAGGGGCCGGCCGACTCTCGGAGGCCGACTCCCATCAGGTCCCGTCTTGGGGTGCTCTCGCCTTCGCACTCTCACGGCCGGGCGGGTCCCGCCGCTTCGGGTCATCTGACAGGCCGACATGGGTACGAGGATCTGCCCGACGGGCTGATGTCGAGGGGCAGTGGCAAGAGTGCCGCCGACGTAGATCTCCGCCAAGACGGGCGCCTGCTGACATGCCTGCCTTTGTGAACAGGCGCAGGATGGGCTCAGGCGCCCCATCCCATCCGTCCCGTAGTCGCGATCAGTGAGGGAGGCGGTTGAGTCATGGCCGACTCCCGTAGCCAAGCTTCTCCCGAAGTCGCTGGTGGGAGTCGGCTTATCTTGAGGCCGCCTCGGACTCGGCTGGGAGGGCACGGCGGCTCATCACCGACTCTCGGGCTGGCTCTTCGTCTTGGGGTCTTGAGGGCGCATCATCACTCCCGATGTTTTGAAAGGTCCAGGGGCTCGGGTTTGCCTACCCGTGGACCATTACTCCGACAGTAGTCCCCGAAGCTGGTGAGGCGCCAAGGGCAACATATCGAGAAGCCTCAACAGTTTCATCCCTCTAATGGAAGAATCTGGGCTCGACTCACCGTCTCTCTCTTGAGTCGACTAGCTGGAGTCGGCCTTGCAGGAGGCCGTCTCGCTCCTCAAAGGTTTTGAAGGTCGTGGCGGATCCGGCAGCGGTGCGATAAGCTTCTGTGCAGCTGCCCGCTATGGGCCCGCCATGTGACGCCACGCGGCAGGCTACCGCCCGCACGCTGCTGACTAGACAGGCCGTCAGCGGGCCCGCCACTACTGCGCCTCGGCGCACGGGCGATCCGTTGCGGACCATGCGGCGAAGGGCTCCCCACGCCGTTACTGCGCGATAACGTCGTGGGTTAAATCATAAGAGGCGTGGGGCGTGGGCGCGGTTAATCCCGCCGCCCCTCGGCTTCTCAGCCTAGGCGCCTATAAGTAGGCGGGAGGAGGGGGGGCGGCGACGCACGCGCACCCACTCTCCCCGCTTCCTCTCGCTTCCTCTCCTTCTTGCTTCGTCTTCCTCCTGCCACCGCCGCGCCGAACCACGCCGTGCCGTGGAGATGAGCTCCTCCTCCGCTGCCGCGCCTTCCGCCGCGCGCTCCGGCGTGTGGGATGGCTCCATAGTGGACGACGATATCATCGAGTTCCTCCGCCAGACGCGCCGCATCCCCGGCACCAACCTAGTGCGGACCCGCGCTGCGCCGGTGGGCGAAACAACGCCAGCGCCGGAGGAGGGCGAGCGGGTCATATTCCGCTCGCACCTCATGTGCGGGCTAGGGCTGCCGGCGAGCGGCTTCTTCCGCGCGTTCCTGGAGTTCCACGGGCTCCAGCCGCACCACCTCACTCCCAACACGGTGGTGCTGCTGGCCGCCTTTGCATCCTTGTGCGAAGGCTTTCTTGGCGTTCTCCCAACCATCAAGCTGTGGGGGGAATTCTTCCAGGCCAAGCTCGGCACACACGTTGCTCGCGTGCCGGCTCTATGCGGCACTTTCATCGCCATGAGGTGGCCAGTGCCCGACAACCCCTTCCCTGCCATCCCACTCATCAAGTCGGTGAAGATGTGGCAGCGCACGTATTTCTACGTGAAGAACATCGCCCCAGAAGGCGACTGGGTCAACCTGCAGCCTTACGTGCCCGGCGAGTTGGCGGGGCGACTCCCCAGCTGGTCCCATCGGGCCAGGACGCTGACTCCGCAGCGCCGCCAGCCGCCAGCTGCTGCCCGAAGTCTTGACGCAATCGGAGGGCCTGACTGGGGTCGACTTGCTGGCCGCCTCCGTGGGCGCGCGAAGTTCTTCCTCTCCAAAGCCGACCACATCTGATCTGCCGATGAGCGCCGCCGGACCCTACCGGGCTGTGCTCCAAAGATATGCCCCACGCGGAGGTGGTGGACACAGAGTGAATTTCTGGCGAATCGGGCCTCACTTGGAGGAATGGCAGTTCGGCAAGGAGCCGTGACCGCCGCCAACCCCCGCCTGTGGTAAGTCATCTCTTGCTTTTCTGCTTCTTCTTCAAATTAATCCGACTCTAATTTTCTTTGGTCTTTCCGAGTCGAACCCCTCATGCAGCCTCGGCCGCATTCACCATGGGCCGGCTCGAATTCGTCCCCCACCGGAAGGAGAGCGACGCCACGAACCCCGACTTGGGGTGGCGGCGATGGAGACCGACGCCGAGGGAGGAGGAGGGGCCGACGACTTCAGGCCTTCGGTGACCTTCGCCGACTAGCCTGACGATAACGGCGAAAGGGAAGTCGTCCCCTGCCGCCAAACGATGGTCGGCCATCTAGGGCGCTGGTTCCTCCGCCGGCTTGGGTGGCTAAGGCGGTGCGGAAGCCGGGCCGGGCCGAGCCTGCTAAGCGGCCGCCAAGAAGTTCGGGGACCGCCGCGACCCAACGTGGAAGAGGCGGTCGAGCTAACTTCGCCCAGAAGGAAGTGAAGAAGCCGCTGCTGGTCTCCGCGTAAGTACTTCTTTGTTTTGTCTTGTTTTCTTCTCGTCCGCCTTGTCCAAGTCTTTATATGTGTTTTTCTCATCGTGGCTCCTCTCACCTTGAGAGGGTCGCCGCCGCCTCCGTCATGGGGTCGGCAGACGCCCGCCAATACTTCTAGCGGATTGATCCTCGCGCCACCTCGGAAGCGACGGAGCGGAA